>CM062290.1:430233969-430621537 GCA_031216915.1 Pictodentalium vernedei | reverse complement strand
CACTTCTCACATTTGAGAGAAGCCAGAAACAGGATTCACTTCTCACATTTGAGGGAAGCCATTTGAGAAAAATAAAGATAAAGAAAAAAAATAAAGATATAGGTCCAATATCACATACCAGAATATATCCATCTGTTGTCATTCGGCCTATAACCTGGCTAGCCAGAACAGGTTCTCTCGGATCTGGAGTGGGCCCGGAACGGCCGGACCAGGGATCCTGAACCGAATCAGATTCAGGCCCGCTTGATTCGGCCGCAATTGGCCCACTCCTGACCAGGGCGGCCCAGGGGCCTAACAATTCCACCAACAACATCCCGGAATCATCACCCTGTAACTAAAAATCACCAACCCATTTTTAAGAAATAAAAACTCAGAGCGAATGAGGGAAGCAGCAAACACCCTCGGGTGTGGCATATAATTACGTAGGCTGTTCCTCCCGCATCGACACGGCCACTTAAGCTAGCCCCCCCCCCCCCCAAACCGATCCTCCTAGAACAAACTAAAAATATCTCAGCGCGGATGCACGGCAGCAGCAAACACCCTCGGGTGTGGCATATAAAGATTCATAGGTTGCTCACCTAGCATCCCATCCGCCAAACACCAATCCAGCTCTCTTCTATACCCGGGGAATAATCAAAAACATCTCAGCGCGGATGTGCGATAGCAGTAAACACCCGCGGGTATGGCATATAAGGATCAATAGACTTCTCAACGCGCATCTACTCCGCTAACCATCAAATGATGGACAACTCGGCACGAAAACAGCAGATTTACCAACTGAAAGAGGTCCTCAAAGACAATCTGAACCCCGGGGGGGGATGGGACGGGGTGGAGTTTGGGGGTGGAGTGATTGTAACACTAACCATGTATATACTTCTTTACTTACAGCCAAGCCAGAAACACAGAAAGGACCACCACAAACAAGACGAAACTCATTCGACTACCCAACAAGCAGATCGACTCTCAGCACCACCGAAAACAGACAATAATCACCAACAGAAAACCTTGAGACAGACTATACTTGCCAATGATAGCTCCAACGTATAACTAGTGGCAGACTGTACTTGCCTGAAAAGGCACAAGACAAAGACATGACAAGACCTAGAAGACAGTCAACTATACAAATACACTTCTTTTTTTACCTTTTGTCTCTATACTTCTGAGGTTTTTTTGCTATCGTTCAGCCTCTCTCTTTCCCCAAATAACCGCTATGGGAATATTATAACCGCTACGGAGTTACAATAGCCGTTGTGGGAACTCGATAACCGTTATAGCATTTGCACATCCTTCGCTCCATCCCTAGAAGTGGCCAACCACCTTCTGGGAGGCGAGCGTTGGTCCTGCGTCCCGCCTTCTTGCACATTTTTTTGTAAACGCTCCTAAAGCGCACCCAAGTCCCGACCCAATAGGAAAAATCAGGCCTGTTTCTGAACCAGGAATGTTCAGGTTGGTGATACCTTGTCAAGGTCAGTTTTGTTCAGATGGGTTGAATCCTGGTTGACATGCCGGAGGCAGACTTTACTTGTCAATGAAGGCCTATATTTGCAATATAACAGGCTGCAGACTATACTTACCTGAAGAAAAACGACACTAATGAAGGAGAAGTCCCCCCCCCCCCTACACACACACACACACATTGCTCCTCCTCCATCACGCACAGACATAATGCTAAAAGTAATCTATAATTACACGGTAAGAGAGGGTCGAAAGGGGCTTGCACCACATTGATCCCTGCATTCGGCGCGCAAAAACCATTCGCTCTTCTGCTGTTGTCATTCATCATCTTCCATCATGGAATTGATCACAAGTACGAAAGGCGGTTCCAAATTGTGCTACGATGGTTTCTCCTACACTAAGAAAAAATCACGCAAGACCACAGTTCGCTGGGAATATTCTCTGCGCCGTACTGTAAAGGTGCTTTTACAAGTGATATGGATGTGAAGAATGTGCAGTTAAAACTAGAAGTCCTGTCGTGAAATGCGCACAAATAGCACGTCGATCTGCGCGTTAAGCTACTCGTTATGACCAGAATAAGGCTATCAAATTTTGTACATATGGCCTGTGCACAAGCAATGTTTCATCCAATGGACCTCCGGGTAACCCGGAGGTCCATTGACAGAAACACTGTCTGTGTTTGCTATGAGTAACCAATAGAACCTGCCGTGCTTTGGATGCCATTCGACATGGCAATTGCGAGCAATTCCTACGCGCAATTAAGCCCAGATAAGCGCACAGTTCATGACAGGACTTCTAGTTTTAATTGTAGTGGGAGAGACGGAACATAACCACGACAGAAGTGAAGTCAAAATCGATGCAGAGAAAGTGAGGTCAAAACTAAAACAGAAAATTGCCACGAGGGGAAAACCAGGCCAACTAAAGGCTGATACCTATAGTGTTCTGTCGATGCTCGTGCGTGCAATCATAGGAAGTTGATACCACCAAACGTTCTCTACGTCGTGAGAGGGCGAGGAACAACCCACCAAACCCAGAAGCCTCCAGCAGCCTCATTCTTCCGGATAAATGGACTACAACTGGTGGTGTCCACCCTCAACCGTTCCTGATTTATGACAGTGGTGTGGACTGGAGAAGAAGGATGCTTCTATTTGCCACCGATAGAAGTTTGGAGCATTTCGCAGGTGCCAACACATGGATGATAGACGGAACATTCGACGTGGCACCCGACATCTTTACACAACTGTCTGTGATTCGTGCTCCCCTAGGCAGTCTGTTAGTTGTGTTTATACATTTCAGATTGACAAATCTGAAACCACTTACGATGAGCTCCTGGCGACAGTAACTATAGATGTTCAGAATTGGGATTCCACCCTGATCCGACAACCATCCTTGCTGACTTTGAAAAGGCCGTTTATTAACTCGGTATCGAACATTTTAGGTTCACATGTTCAAACACGAGGCTGTTTTTACCATCCGACTCAGTCTACACGGAAGAACGTTCAGCGCTTAGAACCTGTTACATTATACGAGAAGAGAGAAATGATTAAACCATTTTGTGGGATGCTTGATGGCCTAGCATTTCTACCTGGTGATGATGACAAGGTCGGGTTTGATATCATAAGAAATATAGCACCTGATCACATGGAACCTTTATTTTCTGTCATTCCTGTGCATGGGTATATGATATACGCTGATGATATATGAAAAACAATGTAGTACCTGACTGATGAATAAAAATATGAAAAGACGATTCTTTTTGTCAATTGTAAATTTGGTAAGGGTAAAGGGAAGGGGGGCATATTTCCAGGAGGGCAAGTTTTTGAAGTGCCAAGAGTGGCCAGGTGGGAAAATCACCCGGGGGGGGGGGGTATATTTCCGGTGGGCAAATTTCCACCCACGAAGCTTCTAGCGGGTAATAATTGTTTGAACAGCTGGATGGTTCAACTTTTGAGGAGTACTTGGATGGATCGTTTTAGAGGTCATTGTTGTTAAAAGTGAGATCCAAGTCACTGGAGCTAGAGGGAGGGGATCGGGAAGGGAGAAGAAAGAGTGTGCCAAATGTGTAACTTAGGTGTAACGGAGACCTTGGACCATTTCATTTTAAAATACCCCAAATATTTGCCAAGTAGAACAAGACATCTTGGGAAACTAGTGTAAAATGGGTTGGAAACATGAAGGATCCGTGGATGAGGAATGACATGAGGAAAAGGGTTAATTTTATAGTTGGGGAGATCGAAAAGGGGCCAATGGGGGAATTTTGAAACAGCATTTGACTGAATGCTGGGAGATTAGGAAGGAGATTGGGAGAGGAATACCCCGACGGGGCACTGAGTTAATGTACGCCTCCTCGTTAGAGGATCGCGACAATCAGCAGAAGGCGGAAGATTTATAATTATTATTATTACAAGGATCCCTTGTACCAAATTCCCTTGAAATATAGTCACTCTCTGCTGAGATATCGCTGCAGTCAGAAAAAGTCAGGAAAAATTGACAAAGTAAAGAACGTAACTCCAAAATACGTGGGCAACTTTTTATAACATGTGCTGGAGACGCTTGTCACATGTCAAGGAAACTTCAAACCAAATTTCATTGAAATCCATTCACTCACTGCTGAGATATCGCATCGAGCAGATGGCCGAACCGGAGGGATGGACGAACCCATGTAATCGGGATCGGGTATCGCGGACCTCTGGGACTTCTGACCAAGTTACTTCGGCCCACTTCGGTGACTCAAGAGCACAAAAAGTGATTTCGGCTCAAGTGACTTCGGACCCAATGAAAGGGATTTCGGCCCAATTTTATTGGACCGCCAACGAGGTGGTTTTGGACTTCCCAAGTGTTTTGGACGTATGAAATTACAATGTGATTTAAAACACGTTCCGATTTCATAGGTCCAATCTACTTCTCTTTGAGGGGAGGGGAGGGGGGGGGGGGGGCTAGAGCTGGGGTTATAGGCTATAAAAGACAACTAACAGGATTTATTTTAGAAGTATTTATTAACCCTTTACCTAACGAATCGCCCGCATCCGCTCGCGTAATATGCAAATTGAGCAGTTGAAAAAATTAAATTTCATATGACCACTCATTGGAACGAGCTCAACGCGCTCGTTCAAATGAAGGATCACATGATATGGTTTTGTTGAAATTTTTTGAAAAATTAAAAAAAAATGATATTTAAAATACAGTAGAATCCTCTTAATTGAATATCCATTTTGCCAGTGAAAATTATTCAATTAACAGGAGTATACAATTAACAGGGATTTGGTCAGTTTCCTGTGTTCTGGAGGTAAACTGAGCATTTATTCTATTATATTTTGTTTGACAGAGCTCACAGAGCTCTGTCAAACAAGATATAATAGAATAAATGCCTGTATTGGATGTAGTGAGGCCAAACAGGTTGATAAATAAGGGGAATTTGGTGCATGTCACAGTAATTTTGTCGATATATTACAAAAATTTATACACAATTAACAGGAGTTTACTCTACAACCCATATGCAATTAACAGATCAAATTTGTACTGAAGGTATGGTAAATGGTTTTGTGTTTGAAAATTATATTCAATTAACAGGGATATACAATTAAGAGATATCCAATTAAGTGGGCTCCACTGTAATAAATTTTGATATCGTCTGCGTTGGGTAAAGGGTTAATGTCCAACCAGAACACAGATTATGAACAAAATTTGTACCCAATCATGTTTCACATTTTCACTAAGTTTTACAGTGTATACCTTTATCTCATACTGAGAAAAATAAGGAGACGTGAAATAATTACAAAAGTATACATAACAACTAACAAGAGGCAACAGGGGGGGGGGGGGGGGGGGGGGGGGGCTCAGTAGGTAGAGGTGCAGGCTGCAAACCGAGAGGTCCTCGGTTCGAATCCCACCCGCGGCAACCGCGTTGTGTCCTTGGGCAAGACACTTCACCCCATCGCCCATGCGGGGCACGGTGACGTTGTGTACTAAGGCGTACTGCACGTCGATGGCGCACTTGTCTTCAACCAATGCTAACCCTGCTTGTGTGGACTTAGTATGTTGGGGAGCTGACAGTTGCTCGCCGTTGCTCGGTGGTTCTCTTCGGGTACTCCGGCTTCATCCACCCGTAAAACTGTCATGGTCATGATTAGCCATTGTGCAAATATATGTGACCTTAAACCCCAATAAATAAATAAATAAATATAACAAGAGTTATCTAATGATATGTACACAACTCTAGCGTTGCAGCTACACAATTTCCAGGATTGCTTGGGTGCGTGTGTTCTTTTTGAAAAGTAAACTCGTTGCCATTTTGTTTAACAGTTGCCGTGCAGTTGATGACTTTATCACACACCTGTTCTATGTAATCCCCATCTACAACAACACTAAACCATGCGGAAAATGAAAATCTGTTCCGCACATATGTGCAGAACGGAAATCGTTGACGGACTATTTTTTAAACAGAAGCGAAATTTCACTGAAGTTTCTTCAAATCGTGCCACGCAATTACAATTTAAATTGAATCCCTAATGATAGTTGAAAATCATCCCCTGAGTTCAGGGGATGAAAATAGTAACATGGTTTCCACTATTTGGTTGAGGATAAAATGTGTTCCGTTTGTTGATAGTTGTCAAATGAATTGCTGAGTGGCCTTCTGATAATTGTTTTATAGACGTGAAGGTGTGTAATAAACACAGAACGAAACACGCCTGTGGAGAAGCCTGAAAATAAGCAGTCTGACATTTGCAGAATGAGGTCCCCAGAGGGTGAATTTGATGATGCTATCCCATACAGTTGGCCAATTTATCCTCTGGGTACCTCGTTCTGTTTTGTTTTAAGACCCTGATTCAGATTGAGGTTTACAGGGGGTCAATGTAGTGATGCTACCCTGCTGTGCAGGGTAGCATCACTAAATTCACCCTCTGGGGACCTCATTTTGCAGATGACAGCCTGCTTATTTTCTGGTTTGCCTGTGGATCGGTCAATCGATGTGGCGGATGGATAGACCTCGATATCTGAGGTCTCTCGTTTTATCCTTCCGCGCTGACACTCATGTTATATCGATTAAACCATTCACACGCGTGTGTCGTTCTGTGCATTTATTTCCCGTTGAACAGCGCCAGATGGTTGCTTTCGTTGTTTTTTTTTTAAATGTGTGTGATTAAACAATATTATCAAAAAATTTATCTTGTCCACGCACAGAAGATATTTTCAAGATTTGAAATTTAGGGTTCCCAGTATTTTGAACGATGTCGTTACTGGGTGGTGAATTTTCAGCAGTAGATGATTCATCAAAACGTGGTGGAATGATGTAGGAGGGGGCAGCTGATATTCTTGAGCTCTCATACACTGATGCATTTATTCCAAAATGACCCATTTCGCTCTCTGCGACTCAATGAGACACCCTGAAAAAAGAAAACAGCAAACACAATTAAGAAATATCAACAAACATCCGTTTCTCATCAACATGCTCATGGACTCACTTAAAACCCCGGCCCGCTCCGCCCAGCCCCGCCCAATCCCCCTCCCACCTTTACCCCATTCCCCACTCTCCTGTTGACAATCGCCTTCGATATATTGTATCAATTGAAAATTAATATTACCACGTCGCCGTCTGAAATCGGTTACGGATGTGTGAGAAACATTTGCTCATTCTGGTTTGAGTTTGAGTTCTCTTGTATTAGTGATAGAGAACACTGTTTGCACTTCCACTGAAGTGTTAACTGTCCTTTGACTGTGAGACGATATTCCGCCTGCCTTACATTAGTTTCGCCACAACTACAATGCTGCCATCGACCACAATTTTCACATTCAAGGCCTTCTTGTCTAGGCCTGACTTCTTGATTACAGTGAATACACGTGTTATCAATGTCAACTTCCAGGATTGTAGTTTTGAATCATATGATGACCAACTGAAGGAATGAATGAAAAGTGAATGAATGAATGAAAAATTTTCATTCAGCGAAACTTTTCATTCATTCGAAAGAAAAGTTGAACGAATGAATGAAATGTTCGACAGTACAAATCATTTTTATACTTTTTTCCTATCTTTAGCTTGGACTGGGTTGTTGTTGGTGGAGCGTTTGTTTATATAATAACCCACCTTTACCTAATTGATCATCTATACTCGCCCAAAAAAGAAAGTGTGCATTGCAGAAATTGATCAAACTTCAAAAAAATAATGTCGTTGGTGTAAAGAGTGTTAACCTGTTCATGAATAAGTTATATTGAACACAAAAACAGCTTTCCCCGTTAAAATTGCATTAACGTTAAATGACGTGCTGCACGTTTGTGAAAAGGCATGTTTTGCACGTACAGAGTCTGAAAATCCATGCAGCAGTGTGAATCCTTGGGTATTTAAACACTAAAGTAAGGCCTTCCTATCGTTCACATTCAAACTTGCGCTGCTGTTAAAACGACTCCACATTAGCATGCCAAGATTGACAATGAATCAACGTCTCCTTGCCCTGGGTATGATTAGAGCTGGCAGAACACACAGAGAGGTTGCCCAGCATTTGAACTGCCACCGTAACACTGTAGACAGGCTAGTCCATCGACATGCACAACATGATGACGTTCGAGACCGACCCCGCTCCGGGAGACCCGAGTTACCACCCCTGCACAAGATCGGTATATCCGTGCCGTCATCTCCGGAACCGGCAACAACGACAGCCAGGAACATCTCTAACCTGAGACGGATACATCCTCAAACAGTAATCAACCGGCTGAGAGAATACGGCTTACGTCCTCGAAGACCTGCAATTCGTCCGATTTTGACGTTACGTCATCGTCGTGCTCGACTGCAGTGGTGTAGACAACATCTCAGACATCCCTTACACTGGTGGCGACGTGTTTTATTCACAGATGAATGTCGTTTCCATCTTTCGTTATCAGATGGCCGCCAGAGAGTGTACAGACGTCAAAACGAACGCTACGCAGATCCACGTGTCGTGGAGCGAAACCGTTATGGGGAAGGGTCTCTCATGGTGTGGGGTGGCATCACTGCCCGTAACAGAACTGAGCTGGTCATTATTGATGGCAATCTCAATGCAGCCAGATATCGTGATGAAGTGCTTACACCTGTTGTTGTCCCATTTCTGCAACGTCACGGCCCCGGCGTCATTCTACAGCAGGACAACTCCCGACCCCACGCAGCTCGTGTTGTTCAACAGTATCTGCAGCAACAACAAGTGGATGTTCTTCCCTGGCCCGCAAATTCGCCCGATATCTCACCCATTGAGCACGTATGGGACGAAATGAAACGTCAGCTGCGCCGGCTTCCCCATGCACCGTCAACGCTTGTGGAACTCCAAAGACAGCTTATCAGAATATGGAACAACATCCCACAACACTTCCATGCTAACTTGTTCGCTTCCATGAGGCGTAGATGCACAGCGGTAGTCGATGCAGACGGAGGTGATACCAGATATTGAGTGTGTGACTTTTGTGTTGGACCCTTAGTGTCTTTGACTCTCCATGGCACCAAGAGTATTCGTCGTGGCGTAATGAAATTTCTCGTGTTGATCACAAATTGATTCATCTGTGATTGAATAAAATTTCCATGAATGAAAATGATATATATCTTTTTTAAGTGTTATTTTTTAGCATGCACACTTTCTTTTTTGGGAGAGTATATTATTAACTGGTTGAGTGCTAAATTATTTTTGGTACTAATAAGCTGTTTCATTAATTTGTTGCATTATAAATTAGTGAAGAGTGCTCTAAAGCACTCTCCACTAATTTTTAATTCAACAAATATCTACAGATGAAATAACATTTTTGGGGGTTGGCTGTGAAGTATGAACATAAAATATATAAACTTTAGTATGGTGCCCTGACTTTTGTTTGAAACCATGATAGTGGCTTCCAGCACTCAACCAGATAAGTGGTAATCATTGTTTTGTTCCTTCTACCATTGCAAAGACGGTTTGGCCAGTTATTTATTTATTTATTGGTGTTTAAGGTCACATACTTATACACAATGGCTAATCATGACCGTGGCAGTTTTACGGGTGGAGGAAGCCGGAGTACCCGGAGAGAACCACCGACATAGTAACTCTGCACTGCAGCATAGGCAGGGTTAGATTGTTTGAAAACATGCGCACCATCGACGTGCAGTACGCCTTAGTACATGGCGTCATCGTGCCCTCATGTGGACATTCGGGGTTAAGTGCCTTGCCCAAGGACACAACGCGGGAGTCCGAATCGATCGCTCAGACGGTCACCCATCCGAGGACTAACCGGCTCGATGTTGCTTAACTTCGGTGATCTGACAAGAACCGGTTACCGCAATGCCACCGTGCCCCTTCGGTTTGGCCAGTTGGCGGTTTGGGTGTATTCGGTGTATACCGACGTATGCTTTTATCATTAACCCTTTACCCAACGTAACAGCTTAAACCGGCCAGTGCTATTCGGCGAGCTCGTTCCAAAAAAGGGTCATAAAAGGTGTAAAGGAATGTTCCTGAGAATTTTCAACACAAATATCAAGACAGGGTGGATAGTCCAAGTGGGGGAGCTAATAGAGAACTACTCATTGGAGATCTCGGGCCTAGACGTCGGGGCAAACCATGGTAAAAAATCGTCAGAAAAAGGGTAATGGAGGATGGTAACTGTAATTGGCGAGAGGGGTGGGGGGGGGGGTCAAATCAAAGAGGTCTTTGGGTGGCCTGCGTGATAAAGAGAAGCCTGGTTTTGAAGAGTACCTTGATGTCGCCTTTGGGGTCACTGTTGTTCAAGCTGAGGTCGCGGTCCCTGGAGCTGAGGGGAAAAGCTGGGGAAAACAGTGAAAAGGAATGCCAGATGTGTAATTTGGGCATGGTGGAGAAGCTGGAAAACTTTCTTCTAGAATGCTCAAAATACCAGTGTAAAAGAATAAGATTCTCTCGGAGTATAATGAGGAAGTGGGATGTGAGAAAGAAGGACATGTGGTTAGTGGGAGACTCAAAGGAGAGGGTTAATATGCTAATCGGAGAGATTGGGAGGAATGGAGCAAGGGATGTCATCAAGCAGTTCATCTCCGAGTGTTGGGAGGAGAGAGGAAGTGTGGGAATGGGGAGGCAGTTGGGAGAGGGTGTTGGACGTTTCGTACACGGGCGTTTCGTACCGGCCAATTTAGGACGTTTCGTACACAAAAAGCCTGGACGTTTCGTACACAGATTTCAATTTCGCATTTTCTCTTTATATCTCACTTTTTTCTCTTCTAATTTCAGATTTTGGGTTTAAAAGAAAGAAAGAAGACTATTTTCTGGCATGAAATAATTTTATTTTCCAATAATACGTGGTGATTTTAGTTGAAATCTCATAATACTAAATTAAAATAAATTCATTAAACAAAAATAACATGTTTTGTTTTTATGTGTTTGTTGTATTCTGCGAGATAAGTTTTCATAAAAACGCAATAAAATTTTATCGATATTTGCCCTTCAAAGATAGTACTAGTCTCTGGTTCCATTTCATGGGAATCCATTGGACTTTCCATTAAATTACACCAAAACTGGCAAATACTGTTGCTATCAATAAAGGGCAAATATCGATAAAATAAAATCAGTTTAGCATAATGCAATGAGGTGATTCGCCGAAAATGTACAGTATCGCTGGAGATAAGTTGTCATAAAAACGCAATAAAATTTTATCGATATTTGCCCTTCAAAGATAGTACTAGTCTCTGGTTCCATTTCATGGGAATCCCTTGGATCATCTTTTCTGCTTCACCATTAACTCCCGATAAACCGGGCGTGACATACCGATATCACATTTTCGGTGCCTCCATCTGCTACAGTCGTCACAACACAGAGCCTCCTGCCTTGGTCTGACCTCGCCTCCACAACCAGATCATGGGTACTCCATTACGTCGTATTGGGCAATGAAGTGACTGGCTCAGGTCAGTTCCATACCTCAATATATACCCGATCAGTTTGTCAGACTCTTTGTATTTACCGCTGACTAGATTAGTCATCGCATGTACAAACAAAATATTCTAAAAACATCCCGGCAATATTCAAACAAGTCACTCATCGGTAAAATCAAACAGTAAATCAAACAATAAATCAACGAAATCAAGGAGAATTAACCTATTCAACATGCAATTAAACACCAACAGTATCTATAAAAACAGGAATAATTTTACATAAGTATTCACGGAAGATATTCATAAATGTAAAAATATTAATTTAATGTAACAAAAATAATAAATAATTTTATAATACAAGGTCTAAAACAGATAATTAACACGTGTACGAAACGCTCACTTCGTGTACGAAACGTCCATTTTTGTGTACGAAACGTCTTATTTGTGTACGAATCGTCGCGTGTACGAAACGTCTTGTGTACGAAACGTCAGTAAACCGTTGGGTTAACAGGGGTAACCAAGGCCTTCTCTTCCGAGAACCGCGACAAATCAGCGACCGGCAAAAGTATTATTATCATTATTATTATTATTATTATTATTATTATTATTATGTGCATGTAGGTACAGTTCTGTTCAGTGCCTCCCACAGAAGGTGTGAAAGCAATTATCGCATAATCAAAAGACAACGGCGAATTGGGAGACATCACTCGTGACTGTTTTGTTTTAAAACAACTTTTTTGTTGACATATTTTATGCAAGATTATTTCAATTCCATGAGGTCTTATTTTCATATTGTTATAACCAGGCTTGTCCACTTTGATTCCATGAATTTTATGGAAATCAGCCGCAATCAGGTGGCCACCGGTATTTCCGACGGGTGCGCCTTTATACCGCAGGTCCCTGATTTTATCGCAGGCTACCGCAGGTCCCTCAAAATTACCGCAGGTCCTTTGTTTTGCGGGGTATTATCTTTGTTTTAACTAATAGTTCGAGGCAACTGTCGTCACGTTGATATTTGGGGGTATTTTACACCAAAAATCAATAATAACGGAGCATATTTTTCCATTTACGATATATAAACAACATAAACTTATCACGCTCTTCGTGTCAAAACAACGTGTGCAGACCTATAAAACTATAACTAATATAAAAACTGTCTTCTATTGTACATAACATTCCGATATGCAATTCATCAGGCTTTCAGAGCTTGCCATGTGTCAGGAAAATTACCCATGATGGCATCCCACCCCATGTGGCCCCCGCCACACTCGGGAACATGATTCAAAATATTTCAGCGTTGCAACTTTTTAACACTACTATATGGTATTTCTTGGTTGCGGCTTTTTGGTAATTTATTGCATTTATTGGGCATAAAAGGCAGGCTGTCGAGCATGACCACAGGTCCCAAAATCTACCATAAACTACCACAAGTCCCTTCTTTCGCAAAACAAGATGGCTGTTTCTTCCACAAGTCGAGGGACCTGCGGTATATTAAAACTTTATCACAAGCTAGCGCAGGTCCATATGAATTATTTCCCTGCCCCCCCCCCCCCAAAAAAAAAACTCGGGCAATGTACCAGAGTTTTATGGGGGGGGGGGGGGCGAGAGAGGGCTACCGCAGGTCCCTTTCAGTTTTTCCCCTCATCTTCACTATCTCCGTCATTTACTGCAGCTTAATACTGATGTTTTGTTTCGCAAAACAAGGGACTTGCGGTAATTTTGCGGGCCTGCGGTTGTTTAGACGAGAAGAGTGTGATAAGTTTATGTTGTTTATATAGCGTAAATGGAAAAATATGCTCCGTTATTATTGATTTCTGGTGTAAAATACCCCCAAATATCAACGAGACGACAGTTGCCTCGAACTGTTAGTTAAAACAAAGATAATACCCAGAAAAACAAGGGACCTGTTGTAATTTTGAGGGACCTGCGGTAGCCTGCGGTAAAATCGGGGACCTGCGGTATAAAGGCGCATCGTTTCCGACAGCCTGAGATTACAATGGAGATGGACTTTGACCTATTATACATGTATGGTGTTTGCTTAAAAAGCAATTAATTTACAAAAATAGTTGTTGGGAGCATTCACCCCACACCAAATACAGATTATTTAATTGGAACTGCGTTTTTAAACGTGATAATTGTGGTTAAATCTGATGGCCATCGGTACTTCATCAGTGACGACCGCTTTTACTCACTGGATGGGGAAATGGATTTTTACCTATTATAAGGTTTCGGCTGAAAAAAATCGATTAATTTCCCAAACTAACAGTTGAAGACGATCACTCCACATAAAATACAGATAACTTTATGGGAATTATACTTTTACATTCGGCAAATAGTTTGAAATGGCTCGAGTTGAGCGGCCATCGGTGACGATCTCTTTCTCACTTTGGGCGTGGAGATAGAGCAATAAAAAAACAATTAATTTGCAAAACTAATTGTTGGAAACGGTCACCCCACACCAAATAAAGATTATTATTTGAAGTTATGTTTTTAATCTAAATCGGGTGGCCATCATAGCCGACAGTGACCATCGGCAGCCATTGGAGTTTAGGAGGACCCGTGAAACGACGCGCTTCGATATCTCTCAGACAATAGTTGCCTCCCTTTGTTTATTTTGGTTTTCAATAATTAATTTCTTTTTGTTGAGAGGTGTGTGCAAGCCATTCATTCGTGTCCCATTGTTCCCCAGTAATATACGACATAGTTATTTGCTACATTAGCCTAACAAAAGGAGACATTTTATTTTCTCGTTTTGAACGAAACACATCCATAAATAGACAATTCGTTTTCTGAGTCCATCCTCTTTTGCATTCTTTCAGAGACCGGAAGTGATCTCAGGGCACTCACCATCTTGAAATTTGACAACTTTAAAGATTATTGATGTAGATCGTTCCAACAGTTTTAAAGCACATTGCCTATATGACCGGCAGGTAAAGTATTCCTCATTGAAAGTCCAATAAATAAATCAACAAGGTTATGAACTTATAGCCATTTGACGATATCCCCACTAAACACCGAAATTGACATTTCTGAAATTACTGAGTGAATGTGTTTATTTTCACTTTTAATTATGCCCCAGAACTTTAGTGTAATCTTCGATGATCGCCTGAAATATCCACTCACCCTGAGAGATGGGTCATAGCAAATAGAGACCGTTAGACCAGACCAATAGATTACCCCAATTTCACGCCTTCAGGCTTCACTGGAGTTTTACACTACACTACAGTCTACAGCCAGTGCAGGTGTCCCCAAATTAGAGAAAGTGTGAAGGCAAATTATGGCATTTCTTTCAGATTTGTCTTGGTGTTTGCACTGTGCAACTTTCTACTTGACCCGTTTTTGAAATTGTCCAAGCAAAGTGTATCACTGTATTAGTACCAGTATTCAGGCCTGGCATTCTTTAGGACTAGGAGTGCTGCACGTCTACTGCACACATAGAAAAAATTGAGGAGGGCTATTTTTTGCACCCCTTGATTTTCTGGAATACCAGACCTGTTTTGGACTGCCTTTAAAATCTATTATCATTTGTCAATGGTGCATTGATTCACCATAATTCTTGACCCATTGTGTGCCGCATTTCGATACATTTTGAGTGTAGAAGTCAGTCACATAAGAATTGAATGCAACATTTTGAATAATGAGAATATGTGTTTGCCACTTTTTCCACCATGTAGCTGAATGTAGTACAAGTTTTCAGTCACAATAGTAATACCTTGAAGTAAATATACAGTACATGGAGAGTGCATGTATTGTCAATAAATCACCTGTGGAGTGATGATTTCTCTCAAGCAATAAATGCTAATTTGATGCAAAACTTAATTAGCATAAGGGTTAAACCTGGAGGTCCATTAGTTGAAACATGGCTTGTGCACCTTGTGTTTCTGTACGAAATTTGAGAGTAGTAGTACTAGTACCTTGGGTGATACCACCACTCCATGGGTGACAATCCACCCTTCACGTACTGTAACCAAAATAGCATACAAGTATGTGTTTTGAAAATTCCAGGTGCATTTGTACTCCCAAGCAATCTGACGAGGGCAATTGTTTTGCACTCCTTGATTTTTTAGACTGCCAGGCCTGAGTATTCAAAATGAACAAAGTGTGGTATAGTCTTCATAAATATTTATCAAAATCATCTTTAAAATGCATTTGAGTGTAACGGCATACTTTAGTGCATTGCTAAAAGCTATGTATTTTAGGAACTCTGTGTTCCTTTGAAAAGTCCAATTGGAGATTAAGTGACTTAATCCAACAATTCTTGCAACAATAATTGTTGGAAAATCTAAGCTATAAAAAGCCCATGCAGATGACGTTTTGTACTTTTTATGCCAGGTCATTCCTAGCGTTGGCAACCTAAAGACAACTGTAGAAAGTTTCATCATAGAATCGACACAAGCAAATTGAAAGGTGCTTATAAATGCCTTTGTATAAATGAGTTATTCCCAGTAAGTAATTATAAATCACAGCTTAGTTGGCTCTTCAAAAACTGAAACTGAAAGGTGCAATGTTTCACATAGCCAGACTAAAGCAAGTCAAGGCTGCTTGTGTTCTACCTACTCTGAGAATGTAAACATTTAAACAGGCTTGTCTGAATCTTGTATATAGAATGGGTTAATTCTAAATTTTGAGTAATTAACTCTCAGTAATTTAGTGGTCAATTAAATACCGGCTCATTCCAATTTTAACCCTTACAATTTTTCGCTTGTTTAACTAGGGCTGTCGCGATTATTCGATTAGTCGACTAACCGTTGACTATTGAAGTAGTCGACGTTTTTAATTTTTAGTCGATCGTCGTTCATTTTCAAGGTGGTACACGTCTACTACACGTCGGGGCTAAATTGCATTGTTTTGTGAGGTGAATGATCAATGAAAGTGAATAACTTTAAATATCTAACCATAGTTAACATTCATATCCGGAAGACTGTACGACTGTCACTGACTGTGTTAGAAAGAACACTCACAGTTACTCGAGAAGAATAAATTCTTCTGAATTTCTCCAGTCTTGTACACACGAATGCACCCATTGGAAAACCCAAAGCGCGGAAGTGACAAAATTATGACGAAAGTCTGAACGTCAGATCACTTCTCAAAGTTCGGAACTTCAGACTAAGATCCAATTTTAACAACTGACGAGGGAATGCATAGATCTCAATGTTCAAAAATTTCGAGAAACTTATTGCAGGAAGGAAACATATGCAGGAACGTTCTTTGGTAAATTCATTTTAATTCATAGGCTTCAATCTAGTTCAAACTTGGACCTGCAGTCAGTAATATTATTTTTGGGGTTGGTACGTCCTACAGGACGTACCAACCCTAAAAATTATATTACGGACTGTGGGTCCAAGATTGGACTACATGTAGCTTCAGTCGGGACCGATTTGTTGTTCCCACAACCCCGCTTCGTCTGAACACACTGGTGCCATTGTCATTTTCAGAGTTTTACGAACAGAAGAATGATTTGCTAAAAAATCATGGGAAGCGACTATTAATCGACTAACCGTCGATTACTGGTCACGATTAGTCGATTACAAAAAATGATAGTCGCGACAGCCCAATGTTTAACATGGCATAAATTGTAAGACAGTAGCTGCAGTTTAGCATTGCTAAGTGATTGAAAATTCATGCTTTCTTGGTACTGGCTCTTCTGTTGAAATGGTTAGTATTTGGACATTTTTGTAGAACATTTTGCGATGTGAATCCAGTAAAGCAAACTCCCTGCGTGAAAGGAAAAAAGAATTTATGGCTAAAAATAAAAATTAATTTACTGCTTCAAACAGTGTCATTCCAATTCCTTTCATCCTGTTCGATAAAATTGAACCCCAGTGACAATCAAATATTTCGTTCCTGTTGTAACATATGAAAAACATTCAGAGTCAAATCACATGCATTTCAAACTCTGGTAAAAACTCACAAAGCAGTAAAATATGGATTGAAGTTAAATTTTCAACTGTGTTCATGTTTATTTCTGGGTTTTTTCTTCGGAGATTCGTGATCAATGTGCGAGTATCGAAGTGAAAATAGGTAACTTACTTTCAAAAAATTGAAAACTCCACCTTCATTTAAATGCAGTTTTTGGAAATTAAAATATATGAAAAGGAATTAAATAATATATATTTATTTATTCCTTCATAGAATAGCTTTAATTCTCATCCCTTTTCCAAAATCAAAACGTAAACAACAACTATTCAGCACAGTTTAAAAGTAGGTTAAAGTTGCTTTAGGGTAACAAAAAATTATGACTGCATATTTAAACACAATGGACTTATTTTCTAACTCTACATTTATTCTGTTGTGCTGACTTACAGAACTGTTAACTGTTGGCCATCTGTACCCAGGAAATTTCGAATGGAATTAAAAAAAATGCTTCAATGATGAAAAGAAAAGTTTTGTGTAGGGCACAAACGTCCCACATGCCTGAAGTCTGATAAAGATACTTTCTAAGTACTAATGTTCTTGAAGTAACTGAACATTAGGACATCTTTTCCTGTTAACATTTCCAGACTTGGGAAATTATTAGCTAGTCTAGACTTTGATAAGAGCAAACCACAGGTGGAGGTGCTCAGTGGGTCAGTGTGGGTGGGTGGTGTTGGGGAGGGGGGGGGGGGCTCATGAAGAAGAGGATCCTGGTGGTGGGGGGGGGGGGGGGTGGTCAAATCAACAGTTATTTTATGATTTTTTAACATAGCATAAATGCATCAGCATAGTTGACAACTAGTTCTGGATATAACCTGGTGTTAATAGTGGTCCATGAGCTGAAAATTCACAAGTTTTTTCTTTTATTTTGTCCCTGTGCGAACTTTTCCCTGAAATCCATCCAATTTCCCAGAAAATCACCCTCAGGTTCCCTGAAAAATTATTCTGGAGGTTAACATGACTGATCCATTCCCACACATTCATACTCCAATAAAGATTATAAAAATTGCATTCAATTCTTATAATCACATTCCGTAACAGTTTAAACTACATTTTACCAAACAACAAAGCAGAAAGACGAAATAAAACATGTAACATGTACGAACGAACGAGGCGAAAAACCACCCTCACACAAAATACAAAGCGCAGAACTCTGATTTTTAATTTTCACAACTTTAGAAATGGATACAAGTACTTTAGTAACGGGCTTTATGCCACAGTTGGGAAAAGAAAGAAACAGCAGCAGAGTTGATCACTCATTGATCACATTGAGGTGCTAAAAGTTAAAAACCCGCCCAAACACCACCGGAATTACATTCTGTCAACTGCGTTCTACTGTAAATGCGGGTCAAAGTTCAACCAAATGTATTCATTGGAAAATGAATTACATTTGGTCATGATGTTTTCACCCAGCTGACCAATGGGAATTGAGTATTTGGACCCAAAACATATAACTACATTAACAATGTTATTATTGCAATATGAATGCCAAGCAAAGCTTCTGCCAGAAAGTGTTCTTATGATTTTTCACAGGCAGTGAGTTATTGTATGATTGGAAACTCCACTCCAGGTGTTTTAGTAATAATCCACTCTCGGCATTCTTTATACAGGTGTTGATGCCAATATTGAAATAAATGTTCATGAAACAAATGGGAGTCATTAAATAATTTAGGGCCCTGCAAAGTTTCAAGATTCAATTCGATTTCAAGGCTTATGCTATTCAGTTCGATTGGACACTGTCTGCCCGATTTGTTTCTATTCAAATCTTTTCACTGGAATATAGCTTCGTATCTGTCATCCTTTTTGTCTCACAAAACATATAGTTTTGATGGAAATGGTCATAAATAATATTGAAAATAAAGATTTGAGTGCAATTTCCGCTATATTAGCTTCAACAGCAACAACACCCCACACCACCAGCCATGCTAATTCAAGTCTCACTAGTCACTACTACAGTTGAAATCAAATTTAAAGTTTCCAGGCAATGTCTACGATAAGCTGTTGCTAGTGGCTTGCTCTCAAGCTCTCTTCAGTATCTAGTATTGTTATTTGTAATTCTCGCACCCATTTTTGTTGTTTGAACTATAATCCTTACCTGGTAATATTCCAGCTACATCACCAAGGCATGCCTTCAACAAAGTCATGTCATGAAGATGTAGTTTAGTGATGAACCGATAATCGGCAATCGGAACCAGCCGGTTATGGGGCATACAGTTAAAACTAGAAGTCCTGTCATGAAATGCGCACAAATAGCACGTTGATATGCGCGTTAATGTACGCGTTATGGCCCAAGTAAAGCTATCAAATTCTGTACATATGGCCTGTGCACAAGCAATGTTTCAGCCAATGGACCTCCGGGTACCCCGGAGGTCCATTGGCAGAAACATTGCATGTGTTTGCAATGAGTAACCAGGAGAACCTGCCGTGCTTTGGATGCCATTTGATATGGCAATTGCGCGCAATTCCAATGCGCAATTAAGCCTAGATAAGCACACTATTCGTGACAGGACTTCTAGTTTTAACTGTAGGTTGATTATGACAACCAGCAGTTAAAAAACAGCAAATTCCGGTTATTCTATATTTAACACTGACCATTAAAAATCATCTCTTTGATATCTGGCCATTTCAATAAAGTTTCCCCATTAAAAACGTGTGTAGTGCATAGCAGAAGATTTAGGGATTTGCTGAGCCGAGATATTACGGAATTTACCATCTACAATCGGTACGAGATCACCACCATTTCCCGGCTGATTGAAGTCACTGACCTTCAGTCATGGTGCTGTACAATGATTGATGATTGTTACTAAATATGAAAGTCACATGACTGTCACAAACATGTTTTCAGTTTGTCAAGGTCATTTTGTAATTCCGTTACCTCCCTTGATGTTTCTCTCCAGTGTTGATTGCAGAGAACACATAAACACTGGTGAAACACATCAAAAGAGGTAACAAGTTGAAAAATGAACATTGAATAATAATAAATATTGCATGTGTATCTGTAAACCAGGTGTCATACAACTTCACATCAAAGTTATTATTCAGTTAAGACACAAAATATGTGTACTCCATATATTCTTGGTTAATACAGCCAAGTGTACTGTATTCTTACCCAAAACCATATTAACACTAATTAATTCGATTTCGGATGATACCTTGTGTTATAATTATCCTATCCAATCCATATTTGTTACTATATGATTGTATCCACAGAAAGTACAGATTGAATTTGACTTTGTCAAACATTTTATAAGGGATTTATTGTTCTTTAGGGCGATTCTTCAGAAACATCAACCACTGGGACAAAAAATAAAAAACACTTTCGTTGAAATTTAAATTGATATTATTCTTGACAAAGCCCCGAACCATTCATTTTTACAAGATGTTTCTTTGTGAAGTATGTGAGTTTTGGTTTATAGGTCCTTGAACCTATGGTTAAAAGCAAATTGTGTTTTTCTTTAAATAACCTAGATCTATTACAACACTCTATAATCATTAAGTATTTTGTCATTAGATTTGATTTAAGGAAAGTATATAGGGTAAAATCTCAGAAAGGTCGAATGATTTTTTTAGTGTTGAACAATTAATTGTCAAAAAAATTGTTGTTTTCATCCACTATTTTGTGTAATGCACGTAACGGATATACCTCAGAATATTTCCATAGGGATGTATAGAATTACCATCAATTGATGTAAGCTCCATTTGCAAAGCAAGACGAAGCATGCCATCCATAATCCAAGGGGTTTTACCCAGTTCAACTACATAAAATGCTGAAGTCACATACTAAAAGTTTGTAATGCACGTAACGTTACATTTCATGTATTTCCAATAGGAGTCATACTGGTATGACTGTATTTGGGTTCGATGATGAAGTTTCAGTAGAAAATAAGAACAAATCATCATGAGCATTGATAATCTCCTGCTGTAGCTGAATGAGAGCTGCATTGCCATCCCGATGACTGGAAAAAAAGAGACCCTACTACTTGGAACATGGCTTTATTTCCTCCCTTGACAAAGGTTGCAACACAGGTATAAATGATTGTCTAAACTTGAATTATATCTGTGTTACGGTCACGATAAGCCATTGTGCACTACAACAGAAATATATGATCTTAAACACTAATAAATAAATAAATATCTCCCTTGAATCACCATGGATGGAAATGACCCAAATCTCAACAAAAAGTCCATAGTTTTCAACTTTCCATGAATGAACAATTGGGTCCGAGATGCCAGGTCGCATATGAACTGTACAATGTAGCAGTGTCACTTCACTTGGGTTTCTTCACATTCTGACAATCTGTTGAACACAATTTGCCATCGGGCACCGAGCCTGGCCACTTACCACTATATTGAAAATTTTCCCAATCGATGCCAGAGAATTGGAGAAAAAATAGCCTCCCTTGCAAGCCTGTTGGAATAATAATTTCACGTAAACTGAAAATGGGTCCTGCAAAGTTTTTCCCAGACCGATTATCATTTTCATTTTTTATAACCTATTTGTATAAAGTCATCATGAGGTCCATTTTTCACTCCTGCAAATTTGATCTTGAGATCAAATTTGCAAGAGTGACAAATGAGTCTCACGGAGAAATATTTGCTGGAGCTTTGTACATGTATGACCAGAACAATGGGTTATGCAGTTTTGGCTTCCCTGCACTGAGCATTTATTACTTGAGGTAACTATGTGTTGAGGTGATACCCATAATGTTCATGGGTCATCCTGGTCATCATATGACACCTCAGTCACAAAAATTTTGGAAATCTCCAACAACCTTTTCAAAAGTTATGTACACTCAGTGACTCTTGATAGTTACAGCTTCCTGGTTGTAAAAACAATTGGAGGACTTGAAAAACAAGACAATTTGAAATGTTCTGAAAGAATTATATGCAAATCTTCTTTTGATAAGCTTCAATATTATGAAGAGTTTCTATTGGTTCACACATGTAACGCACGTAACATTTTCATGTAACGCACGTAACAGAGAAAAATCACTCAATGCATAATAATCGAAGGTTGGATTGTCATTACCCATTTGTAAATTGAAAATGGAATTACTCTATTTTAGTCTATTTATAGTCTAACTGAATGGTAAATAGCCAAATCAGAGGGATGTTCAATCAGAAAAATGTTAGAGAAAAAAATTTTCTGTCTGATGTAACGCACGTAACAAAACTTTATCAAGTATAGCTCTGAAATGTCAAATGATATGAGGCTGGATCAACAACACCTCTCAGGTTTATGGCATTTGCCATAGAAAAACATACTTGGTCCCTCTCCTTACTGTAAAATAGTCATGTTATACCTCATTGAAGGGTGAAAAAAGTGTGCAAATGTAACGCACGTAACAAAAGAATCGCCCTTTATTGGCTTGAATTTTCATGAGTTTAGGTTTCCAGGTGATAACCACAGCTATAGATAACTCCAGTAGCAGTCCTGGAAATTAGATGGGTGTGAGTGCAATTGCTCCTGTCAGCCCCCGTGTTTTCTAGTTTTCCGGGAGCTAAAAAATGCACTTGTTTAAAAATATTGTGGAGCACTAATATACTGTGAAGGCATATAAATATTGTGTTGTTTTGAGAAAGCAGCACTCTGCAGCCAGTGGCAAGTTATTGTCATAATTCAGCAATTTCTTACACATTTGCATGTGGCCGCTTGAACCCGCTCGACTGCTTTTCTGGCCAGGAACATGATACATCATAACACCATTAAATAGGATGGCTGTTCATTAAACGTGTATGGTACATGTAGACCAATCAATATTTTCAACGTGCAGCCTCGGGGCTGCACATTGAAAATACTGATTGGTCTACCCCAAATAATGAACATGGACTCGTCAAATTGCGGTGTTTGAACTGGCATGGCAGATATACTAGAGTTCAAATGGTTAAGGTTTCTGGTGTTTGGTGACTGAATTCCCTTGAAAATTGATACCGGGTATACTAACAGGTATACTCGACAAGCTCCTTCCAATGAGGGGTCATAACCTATGTTTTGGAAGCAAAAAATGAAAATTTTTAGTTATACGAGGATGTTTTTTCCAAGTGTCGCCTGCATCTCAAGTTAGGTGATGGGTTAAAAAGTCATACTATGTGGCTAATTTGTGCGTGTATGTGTGTCATATGATAAATAGAATATGAAATGAGTGTTTTTCTCAAATAATATTTATGAAACGCATCCAAATTTTCCGTTTGGGCTCGCCAAAACAGAAATTTCTTGGACTCGTTTCATAAATATTATATGAGAAAAACACTGATTCCATATCCTCTATGGATGCAATAAAATTCGATTCCAAACACTTAATGACAGAAATAATTGAAAATTTAATTAATGAAGTACCAGATACAACCTGGTGCTTCATTAATTAATATTTTGGTGATGATGATTTTTATTACCCAATAAATGCATGCATGGACATCAGTGCAAATCTGTAGAACACAAACAGTTCACGATGACTGTACAGTAGCCAAAAATGTACACTTTTCTCAATGTTGAGGTGCATTCACTTTCTAAAATACCAATCGATTTTTAGTTCACCAACAAAGTTGTGTGAGCTTATGTCATGACCCGAGTTGTGACGGCATCAGCATTTGTGTTAAAGTTATTGTACGAGTCCACTTTGACTTTCAGACCTGTTACTATGCACCTCATACTGTTTCTATGGCTTACAGTTACCCACGGACCCCTACCCAGTGATATTTTATCGATTTATTGTGTTTTTGCAATGCTAGTCTTTTTTGGCACTGTGGACTTTTCTGTGGAAAATTTCTGACATGTTTTGCAATGTTAGACACTTTTGTCAGTGTGGACTTTCTACATGTATACACACTTTTGCTAGACATGAGTGGAGGCTACCACCGGTATGTTGTGACTTTTATATTTCATACATGTGTTAAATGCCTCAATATAAGATGACATTAACCCTTGACCGGACATTTTTTGGAGATTTTGGACTTTTTTAATGCAATGTTAGACTTTTTTGCTATACTTTTACATGTACATGACCGGACATTTTTTGCAGATTTGTAATAAGTCTAGGTTTATGGCATGCCATGTGTGAGCTAATCTGGATGGATACCCCCCTCTTGTTGACTATTGAATAGTCATGACAACTCCAATGATCAGGAGAAGAGAAATATTACAGAATTTTCTTATCGTACAGGCCTATTTTCAAAATTTTGCGAAACCCTTGTATCATTCCCCTGGTCTGAGCTTTGGTAACTTATCGTTCATCCCCTGTACTTGATTCAGGTGACCTATTGAAATATATATGTATCACAACTATGCTGATATATGAACTGGTGTGTATCATAACCAAGTTCTTGCTCCTGTGGGCAATATCCTGATGAATAAAGATGAATCCTTAGGAACAATAATTAGGCTGTGTTGCAGCAATTCATATACAAATTATAGCCTAATCTTGGCATGGGCTGGTATGCTGCAGAAGAGTATGGCATCCATAATCACCATTTATGACAGAGACATGAATTATTTCCTGATTTTGTACAGTGTATCTATGCTATATCTTAAGATGATCAACAATTTAAAATGATGTTGAGCATCTGCCAATCATCCGTATACACAAGGATGTGGCTAGAGAATTTCAGCTGGGGGTGCCTCCGGTGTAAATTCCAACTGTGAGTAGTTTCAATAGGTGGTTGCACTGCAGTGCTGGGTGATATCTTTTAACCCTTTAACCAACGAATCGCTCGCAGCCGTCCGCGTAATATGCAAATACAGCTGCTGAAAAAATATTATTTTTTTAAAAATTTCAACAAAACCATATCATGTGACCCCTCTTTGGAACGATCTCGTTGAGCTCGTTCCAAAGAGGGGTCTCATGATATGGTTTTGTTGAAATTTTTTGAAAAAAATTGAAAAATGATATTTAAAATAATGAATTTTGAAATCGTCTGCGTTGGGTAAAGGGTTAAAGTGATTATATATATATATACACATGCTTATGAACCCTTCTGAAAATTTTCACTAGTCCTGAAACAGAAAAAGCATCATTTATAATGTGTCTGGGTCAGAAAATTTACCGGATTGATGTCAGAGTCGAAATTTTGAGGTCAATGTCAATTTTAGAGTAGGAAATTTGAAACTCAAAATTCCAGTTGGAAATAAAAGATCAAAATTTCTCATCATTGAGTTAGAATTTTAATATTTTTCATGAACAATGTTAATTTATTGAATTTACAACTATTTGATTTTTGACCTCGGAATTTCCAACTATTGAAAAAAATACTCCTAGCTGGGGGTGAGGGTGTGGTGGGGGGTGGTGGGGGGGAGATACCCCCCCCCCCCCCCACCACTTCCCCTGTCACCACACCCCTGCATATACAGTATGGCTGCCATGGACTGATCACTTTCCACAGGTGGGCAATATTTCCACGGACGCAATAATATTAGTTTTCAAACACAAATTATAGAAATAATCATCAAAAATTTGATTACTGAAGCACCGGGTACAACCGTACAACCCTGTGTTTCATTAACTGGTTGGGTGCTAGAAGCGACTATCAGGGCTTTCACAAAATAAGGATACCAGAGCAAAAACCAACACTTACCTTGCTTATATTTCATATTCAGTCAAATACAAATAATACAGTTAAAACTAGAAGTCCTGTCACGAATAGTGCGCTTGTCTAGGCTTAATTGCGCGTTAGAATTGTGCGCAGTTGTCATATCGAATGGCATCCAAATCACGGCAGGTTCTCTTGGTTACTCATGGCAAACACATGCAATGTTTCTGCCAATGAATCTCCGGGTTACCCGGAGGTCCATTGGCTGAAACATTGCTTGTGCACAGGCCATATGTACAGCATTTGATAGCTTTACTATGGCCATAACGCGTACATTAACGCGCATATCAACGTGCTATTTGTGCGCATTTCATGACAGGACTTCCAGTTTTAACTGTATTTTGTTTATATAAATTTGTCTTATTACAGATTATCGGAGAGTGCCTGTAAAATAATCTAGCCCTCAACCAGTTAATTAAAATTTTGCTATTGATGATTTTTATTACCTGATAAATGCATGCGTGGATATCAGCGCCCACACGTGAATTACGACCAGTCCACAACGACAGTACTGTAGGTGTTTACATCTGCCCGAAGTATGTATAGCTGCTCTGTTGGCCAAAAATTGCCAACCGAGCAGCTACAGTTAAAACTAGAAGTCCTGTCTCGAACTGTGTGCTTATCTAGGCTCAATTCTGCATAGGAATTGCGCACAATTGCCATATCAAATGGCATCCAAAGCACGGCAGGTTCTCCTGGTTACTCATAGCAAACACAGGCAGTGTTTCTGCCTATGGACCTCCGGGTTACCCGGAGGTCCATTGGCTGAAACATTGCTTGTGCACAGGCCATATGTACAGAATTTGATAGCCTTACTATGGTTATAACACACAGATTAACGCGCAGATCGACATGCTATTTGTGCGCATTTCATGACAGGACTTCTAGTTTTAAGTGTATACTCCAGACAGATGCAAATACCTGTGCAGCTGATGATTGGTTGATGCTTAACATCATTCCACTATTCATTCGTACTGCATGTAGATCATTCAACTTTTAAAAAATCTTGTGTGACCCAGCTACAATTTGGCACTACCTGTTTTTCGTTTGCATGTTTTTCATTTTTGGTAACCTCCACGCAACCCAAATGGCCGTTCGCCTCAAATCGACAGGCTGTTGCACATTTTACTTCATCATATACTGTAGATAATGACCTTCAGAGAATCTAGTACATTATCCATGTTGTACTTTCTGAATGATGACATGTTGTAAGCCTGAAGTTCTAAAACTGAAAGTAAAAGTAAAAAATTAAAGTATTAATAGAAATTGAGATCAGCAGTCTTACAGTTAAAACTAGAAGTCCTGTCACCAATAGTGCGCTTATCTAGGCTTAATTGCACGTTGGAATTGCGCGCAATTATCATATCGAATGGCATCCAGACCATGGCAGATTCTCCTGGTTACTCATAGCAAACACAGGCAATGTTTCTGCCAATGGACCTCCGGGTTACCCGGAGGTCCATTGGCTGAAACATTGCTTGTGCACAGGCCATATGTACAGAATGTGATAGCTTTACTTGGGCCATAACGCGTACATTAACGCGCATATCGACGTGCTATTTGTGCGCATTTCATGACAGGACTTTTAGTTTTAACTGTAATTGCTACACATGTACATGTATCTCAGTTTCTACCACCAGAGGTTGGATTTCCAACTTCTTACTTGTAGAAACAGGAATTCCATTTTCTAGTTTCTACCAATAAAAAACTCGAAGTTCATGCACCTAAATCAATATTTCCATCGATCATAAAAATTCAAAATTTTTTTGGTTTCCATACAAGAAAAAGAAATAGTGTTTAACCCTTTACCTAAGGAATCGTCCGCATCCGCCCGCATAATATGCAAATTGAGCAGTTGAAAAAATTGAATTTTTCAAAATATTTCAACAAAACCATATCATGTGACCCCCTCATTGGAACGAGCTCATTGAGCTCGTTCCAGTGAGGGGTCACATGATATGGTTTTGTTGAAATTTTTTGAAAAATTAAAAAAAATTATAATTAAAATAATAAATGTTGATATCGTCTGCGTTGGGTAAAGGGTTAAAAAGAGATTTCTGACATTTCTTTAGATTCTTTTTAATTTTGATTTGTCAAACCAGAACATGAATTATTTTTAAATGACATGCTAATACACCTTCCAGTAATAGTACTCGTCGAGTCGTGTCTCTTGAATCCCTAAATTACATATACATGTTCAGCTCAACCAGATGAACCTTGGTTTGAAATAAGTTGGAATTAAAATTCTACCAGTTGAAATTGGAATTTCAAGTTCTGCAAGTAGAACTTGGAATTCCAACTTCTATGCTTGGAACTCGAAATTCTATCTTTTACCATTAAAATCAGAGATACAAGAGCCTTGAGTGTGACTAAAATTACATACTGTTGTATCCATTGCTTTCACATGTTCATCAAGGGGCATAACTCTTAATAGTAGTTTACATTCAGAATACTTGCACAATTTACTTTTGTAGCAGTGATGTTTGTATCCACATACAGTATAGTCACTGTGGACTGGTAATAATCCAAGCGTGGGCAGTGATGCGTTTACCAGATAATAAAAATCGTAAGGCCTAAAAAAATCAAAAAAATCTGTTTCTCAGGCACTCCCGCATGGTCCTTTTGGCTGCCGCATGCTCTCTTTTTATAACCAATTTAAACTTAAAAAAAAATAAAAATTAAATGGTTTATGTCTGATATTTTACCCAAGTTAAAAAAATTTGATGAATTTGTCCCTTGAGTGCAAGAAGGCTTTGCAATGCTTTAGCATTGCAAAGCCTTCTTGCACTCAAGGGATGAAATACACCACCACCCATGCTATTCTGTAGATTATGAGGCCTAAAACTTGAACCAAGAACATGAACTTTTGATGGCAAAGAAGAAATTACTGAAATAAAAAATAAAATAAAAAACTGCTCGACCGCATGTAATTTCACAAATAATGGCCAGAGAAACAGAAGATCTACTTTGTGTGGCCTAATCAGCAAACGTTTAATTAATGAAGCACCAGGTTTTCCATTGTTCACAAAAAAATCAAAATTGTATTATTCAGAGTTTATGGAAATATTGCCCATACGTGGAAAATGACCAGTACTGTATACATGTACAACGTACATGTGTCAATCACAGATTTATTTGATATTGTATTCCTTATCCACAAAATAAATATTCAATAGTTGGGCAGCAGATTACCACAAAAAAAGAAATACTGACAGAATGCCATCAACACTGAACCTGTCAAGTATTTTTTGGATGTTTTTCATCAAATCTAGTCATGGCTGCTTAACCCTTAAGGGCTTAATTCCGACTTTGATAACTTTTTAATGAAAAGGAACAGGTGCCCCAACATGCACTGTTTGGGTAAACTCAAAATTGGTTTTTAGCTTAACTTGACCTAGTCAAGATAAGCTATTGCCATCACGCGTGCGGAAGTCTGTTAGTCTGTGACGTCTGTTCACATTTCCTTTAGCACGGGCTACACCCCGCAGTTCTTGTCTGATCGTCACGAAATTTCATATGCAGGTTTGGGGTCATGTCTAGATGAGAACGTCCCCTTTTGGTCGCGATCGGGCAACCGGTATGGCTGCCCGAGCCCAAAACCCGAAAACCATTAGCACAGTCTACAGGTTGTATTTATGAAGGGATTTCATTGTAACTTGGTAGGATGCCTCTGTATAGTGCCTAGACGAGAACATCCCCTTTTGGGCATGATCTATCAACCGTGATGGCTGCCCAAGCCCGAAACCCAAAAACTTTTAGCACAGTCTGCAGGTCATGTTTAATGTGGAGGGATTTCATTGTAACTTGGTAGGATGACTCCTTATGATGTCTAGATGCGAATTTCCCCATTTGGGCATGATCTGCCAACCATGACGACTGCCTGAGCCCAAAACCCAAAAACCTTTAGCACAGTCTACAGGTCATATTTATTGAGGAATTTCATTGTAACTTGGTGGGTTGACTTCATTCAATGTCTAGATGAGAAAGTCCCCCTTTGGACGTGATTGGGCAACTGTGACGGCTACAGGAGCCCGAAAACCTTTAGCACAGTCTAGAGGTCATATTTATGAAATGATTTCATTGTAACTTGGCAGGATGACTCCAAATAATGTCTAGATGAGAACGTCCCATTTTGATCGCGATCATGCAGCCTTGATGGGTGCCCGAGCCCAAAAACCTTTAGCATAGGCAAAAGGTCATATTTATGGAAGGATTTCATTGTAACCTGTTAGGTTGACTCCATATAATGCCTAGATGATGACATCCCCTTTTGGTCATAATTGGTCAGCTGTGTTGGCTACAAGTGCCCGAAGCCCGAAAACCTTGAGCACAGTCTACAGGTCATTTTTATGAAGGGATTTCATTGTAACTTCTTAGGATCACTCCAGATGATGCTCAGATGAGATTGTCCCCTATGGTTGCGATCATTCACCCTTGATGGCTGCCCAAGCCCGAAGCCCGAAAACCTTTAGCACAGTCTAGAGGTCATATTTATGAAATGATTTCATTGTAACTTGGCAGGATGACTCCAAATAATGTCTAGATGAGATCATGAGAACGTTCTATTTTGGTCGTGATCATTCAGCCTTTATGGATGCCCGAGCCCAAAAACCTTTAGCATAGGCAAAAGGTTATATTTATAGAAGGATTTCATTGTAACCTGTTAGGTTGACTCCATATAATGCCTAGATGATGACATCCCCTTTCGGTCGTGATTGGTCAGTTGTGATGGCTACAAGTGCCCGAAGCCCGAAAACCTTGAGCACAGTCTACAGGTCATTTTTATGAAGGGATTTCATTGTAACTTCTTAGGATCACTCCAGATGATGCTCAGATGAGATTGTCCCCTATGGTTGCGATCATTCACCCATGATGGCTGCCCAAGCCCAAAGCCCGAAAACCTTTAGCACAGTCTACAGGTCATATTTATGAAGGGATTTCATTGTAACTTGGTAGGTTAACTTCATATAATGTCTAGATGAGAATGTGCGATCATTCACCCATGATGGCTGCCCGAGCCCGAAGCCCGAAAACCTTTAGCACAGTCTACAGGTCATATTTATGAAGGGATTTCATTGTAACATGGTAGGTTAACTTCATATAATATCTAGATGAGAACGTCCCCTTTTGGACATGATTGGGCAACTGTGACGGCTAAAGGTGCCCGAAGCCCGAAAACCTTTAGCACAGTCTACAGGTCATATTTATGAGGGGATTTCATTGTAACTTGGTAGGATGACTCCAAATAATGTCTAGATGAGAACGTCCCCTTTTGATCGTGATCATTCAGCCTTGATGGGTGCCCGAGCCCAAAAACCTTTAGCATAGGTAAAAGGTCATATTTATGGAAGGATTTCATTGTAACCTATTAGGTTGACTCCATATAATGCCTAGATGATGACATCCCCTTTTGGTCGTAATTGGTCAGCTGTGTTGGCTACAAGTGCCCGAAGCCCAAAACCTTGAGCACAGTCTACAGGCCATATTTATGAAAGGATTTCATTGTAACTTCATAGGATCATTCCAGATGATGCCCAGATGAGATTGTCCCCTTTGGTTGCGATTATTCAACCATGATGGCTGCCCGAACCCGAAGCCCGAAAACCTTAAGCACAGTCTACAAGTCATATTTGTGAAGGGATTTCATTGTAACTTGGTAGGTTGACTTCATATAATGCCTAGATGAGAACGTCCCCTTTTGGACATGTTTGGGCAACTTTGACGGCTAAAGGTGCCCGAAGCCCAAAAACCTTTAGCACTGTCTACAGGTCATATTTATGAAGAGATTTCATTGTAACTTGGTAGGTTGACTCCAAATAAGGTCAAGATGAGAACGTCCCATTTTGGCCGTGATCATTCAGCCTTGATGGGTGCCCGAGCCCAAAAACCTTTAGCATAGGCAAAAGTTTATATTTATAGAAGGATTTCATTGTAACATTGTTAGGTTGACTCCATATAATGCCTAGATGATGACATCCCCTTTTGGTCGTGATTGGTCAACTGTGATGGCTACAGGTGCCCGAAGCCCGAAAACCTTGAACACAGTCTACAGGTCATATTTATGAAGGGATTTCATTGTAACTTCGCAGGATCACTCCAGATGATGCCCAGATGAGATTGTCCCCTTTGGTTGCGATCATTCAACCATGATGGCTGCCCGAGCCCGAAGCCCAAAAACCTTTAGCACAGTCTAAGGTCATATTTATGAAGGGATTTCATTGTAACTTGGTAGGTTGACTTCATATAATGTCTAGATGAGAACGTCCCCTTTTGGACACGAGTGGGCAACTGTGACGGCTTCAGGGGCCCAAAGCCCGAAAACCTTTAGAACAGTCTACAGGTCATAATTATGAAGGGATTTTATTGTAGCTTGGTAGGATGACTCCAAATAGTGTCCAGATGAGAATGTCCCCTTTTGGTCACGATCATTCAGCCTTGATGGCTGCCCGAGCCCAAAAACCTTTAGCATGTCTGTAGGTCGTATTTATGGAATGATTTCATTGTAACTTGTTAGGTTGACTCCATATAATGCCTAGATGATGACATCCCCTTTTGGTCGTGGTTGGTCAGCTGTGATGTCTACAGGTGCCTGAAGCCCGAAAACCTTTAGCACAGTCTACAGGTCGTATTTATGGAGGGATTTCATTGTAACTTGGTAGGTTGACTTCATATAATGTCTAGATGAGAACGTTCCCTTTGGACGCAATTGGGAAACTGACGGCTACAGGGGCCCGAAGCCCGAAAACCTTTAGCACAGTCTACAGGCCATATTTATGAAGGAATTTTAATGTAACTTGATAGGATGACTCATTTTGGAATAATTTCATTGTAATTTTGTTGATATATGTTAACTGTGAGGGCCACATATATTAACTGTGAGGTCATATTAACCCACCCCTCAGATCTTTAGTACAGTGTACACCTCATATTATTTTTATCATAAACATAGCATACAGGGAACAGAAATGAACATATTTCCAATTATCACAATTCTTGTCTTATTTCATAATCCTTTCATAAACATTGAACATTATCCTTTTCATCAAACACAACACACAAGTTAAGCTACAGTGTCATTGACACTTTCATCTAATTACCCTGTCAGTTGTTTCTAGTCAAGTCTTGGCTGCCTCTGTAGGCAGCCAAGACTTGACTAGAAACAACTGCAAAGCTACAGGAGGTAGACATTCAACGAATATCAAAAATGTATAAAAAATCTCCAGGTTCTTAAGTGTTAACAGCAACCAAAAATACATTTGATGAAAAATTCATAAAAAGATTTTACAAAAAAGCCACTGCCTGAAAAGTTTTATCATTTTAACCCTTTACCCAATGCAGACGATATCAAAATTTATTATTTTAAATATCATTTTTTAAATTTTTTCAAAAAATTTCAACAAAACCTTATCATGTGACCGCTCTTTGGAACGAGCTCGATGAGCTCGTTCCAAACAGGGGTCGCATGATATGGTTTTGTTGAAAGTGTTAGAAAAATAATATTTTTTCAGCTGCTGAATTTGCATATTACGTGGGTGGATGCGGGCGATTCGTTTGGTAAAGGGTTATAGGGCTGCACGGTATATCGATAAACCGATATATACCGGTATTCAAACCAATATCGATTGAATACCGGTGTAATTACAAAAATATCGGTTTATCATCATTATTTATTTACCCACAATTTAATTTTCAAGATGTCTTGAGGTTTTTAACTGTAGCTTCGGATGAATAATATCGTGTCTTTGTAATATACAAATTCAGCAATTGAAAAAATTATTTTCAAAAAGTTCAACAAAACTATACCATGCGACCCCTCGTTGGAACGAGCTCCTTGAGCTCATTCCAATGAGGGTCACATAATATAGTTTTGTTGAAATCTTTGGGGAAAATCTGATTAACTAATTTTGAAAATAATAAATTTTAATATCGTCTGCATTGGGTAAAGGTTTTTCGAACCGCATCATCAAGGCATGCAAATTCGTTCCGACTGTGATGCCTTGAGTCTCGATTGTGGTACTTGTGTTCATATATCTGAACAGTTTTCGATATACTGGTATACCGCGGTATTTTTTTGAATACCGATACCGGTATTCAGTTTTGAATATCGTGCAGCCCCAAAGGGTTAATGAGGAGAATTTTATAAGTGGTAACCTAATTTATACTAATTTTTATGGCAAGAGATACACTGTATCCCTCAGTAACAAGCAAGAAGATAATACACAAACAATAAACATCAACTGTCGATGAAATACAGATTCAAACCAGATGTCTATTGAGAGAAACTTTGTCATTGCAGCTTATGGTTCTTGTATCCTAACTAAGGAAGGAGGGGGAGTGTAAACATACATGTACTGTAGGAATCATCCAGGCCTGAAAATCAGCAGTCTGACATTTACAGAATGAGGTCCCCAAAGGGTTAATTTGATGATGCTATCCCATACAGAGGACCAATTTATCCTCTGGGTACCTCTTTCTGTTTAGTTTTGAGACCCGGGTAGCAGGGTAGCATCACTAAATTCACCCCCTGGGGACCTCATTTTGCAGATGACAGTCTGCTTATTTTCTGGCTTGGAATCATCCTGTCTGTATGTCTGTTGTTGTTAAAGATGTGTGGTAGAAGGTACATGTAAATACCATTTGGTATCAACATTGAACCAATACTGTTTTACTGTACCAAGGGCAACTCAAAATACCAAAATTTCGGTATCAAAAACTATTCCCTTCATCACTTAAAAAATGAAAGGAAAAACAACAGAAAATAAGGCAAAAATCCTGACAAGAAGTGCCCATGGACTATGTACTTGTATTTCTAAAGGCAGTTATTTGATGGAACAAAGAAGCTGAGAGAAATACCCAGTGCACAAATGTCCATATTGCTTCCAACATTTTGACAATTTGGCAGCTTTGTCTGCTATAAAACACTGGACTACAGCTATTAGTATTTCTGCAAGTACTTGTACGTTGTTGACATCGAATACCGTTATGATAGCGACGTAAAACATTCTAAAAATATCGAATCCGAAAACAAACTTGAAAGTTTAATTACCTCCTGCTCTACTTGTAGACCTCTCTCGGGAACTCCACAAAGTGGAGCAGTAGGGTCCTGTGAATATTCAAGATTCAATTCGATATCGATACCATATGTCTGCTTCGAGATCGATCCCGAATCAGTCTCGAGATTCGATTTTTTCGAATCTCTTGCACTATCTTCAATTTGTTACATTTGACAATTCATTCATGTACATGTAGGCTCAATTCATATTTAATTGAGTAACTGACAATGTTTAATTGTTGGGTAAGTATTGAATTTTGTCCAGAACATGATCCATAGTATTATAACTTGTTACTATTCACGTTCTTAAGAGAACGTGAATAGTAACGAGTTAAGCCTTCAAAAACTGAAACAATGGATAATAGGCCTTGCTGTTTCAGCAACAGTGCTACAGAGAATATTTATTTATTGATGTTTAAGGTGTCAGTCAGTCTTGTAAGGGTCATCACAGTGTACCGTAACTTCTGTTTGGTACAATTTGAAATAACTTTTCTATTAAGATTTGATTTGAGCTTCGATTCGATATCGATATCAGAGACAAGATTCGATGCGAAAAAAAATGTGTGATTCGCAGATCCCTATGGAGCAGTGCTCAATTACCATTGTAAACAATTTCTGTTTGACTGGTAAAATTGGACCTACCTGGTAACCAATGAATGGGATGAAAGACCATTGATGTGGGCAGCAAAGGTGTAAATGAGTTATTAAGTTGACTTTGAACTACAGTATGACCACCGTGGACTAGTCACTTTCCACGGGATCATAATATTTACATGGACGCAATAATATTAGATTCCAAACACTAATTATGGGATAATCATCTCATATTTAATTAATGAAGCAAAGGGAACACCCCAGTGCTTCATGAATTAAAATTTGCTGCTGATGATTTTTCTACCCGGAAATTGCATGTGTGGATATCACAGCCCACATGTGGATTATGACTAGCCCATGGTGACTGCACTGTAAAGTGGGCAGTGTAGGTACGTGTACATGAATAATTACATGTACAGCACATGTATTCAGCAACCTTGTTATCCCATCTTATTGAACAGTTCTCAGTGGATTTTGTCCCAACTTCAGTTACCTTAGGCTTAACAGTACATGTACAATAGGTATACTGTGCATGGAGAGATGTGCATCAAGTAACCACGTGTTTGCATGTCCTCCAACAGTTTGGAAAGGATTTTTACCAAACTTTACAGACATGTACATTGTATATTAACAGTATGGTTGATGGCTGTGTATGATGTACATGTAACCGGATTGTAGTCTATTTATTTATTAATTTATTGCGATTTAATGACACTTTCCACAGCCAGGGTCACCTCGTGTCAGACAATTTCACGGGCGGAGGAAGCCAGAGTACCTGGAGAGAACCACGATGCAATGCCGAGTAACTGCCAGACTCCCCAGTGAACTAACTCCACGCAAGCAGAGTTGGCATTGGTTGAAGACAAGTGCTTCATTGATGTTCAGTATACCTTATTACACAACAACAGCTTGCCCTCACATGGGCGGGATGAAGTACCTTGCCCAGGGACACAATGCAGTTACCCTTGGTGGGGATCGAACCATGAACCTTTCGGTTTGAAGTTCAATGCCATATTCATTTATTTATTTATTGGTGGTTAAGGTCACATATTTCTGCACAATGGCTAACCATGACCGTGACAGTTTTACGGTTGGAGGAAGCAGGAGTACCCGGAGAGAACCACTGAGCAAAGGCGAGCAACTAACAGCTCCCCAACATACCAACTCCACACAAGCAGGGTTAGCATTGGTTGAAGACAGGTGCACCATCAATGTGCAGTACGCCTTAGTACACAACGTCACCGTGCCCCCACGTGGGCAATGGGGGTGAAGTGTCTTGCCCAAGGACACAATGCGGTTGCCGCAGGTGGGATTCGAACCGAGGACTTCTCGGCTTGCAGCCTGCACCTCTACCAACTGAGCCACCACGCCCCAACCCTTTAACTAACACACTGTTAATATCTGGCTTAAAATATTCACATAAATTGCCATTCAAATTTTATTTTTTTTTTAATTTTCTCTCTTCAAAACATAGATTATTACTATTTATTGAAATAAGCTCTTTCAAATGAGGGGTTAGGCCTAAAAAAAATAAAAAATCTGTTTCTCAGGCCCTCCTGCATGGTCCTTTTGGCTGCCGCATGCTCTCTTTTTATAACCAATTTAAACTTAAAAAAAATAAAAAAATTAATGGTTTATGTCTGATATTTTACCCAAGTTAAAAATTTGATGAATTTGTCCCTTGAGTGCAAGAAGGCTTTGCAATGCTTTAGCATTGCAAAGCCTTCTTGCACTCAAGAGATGAAATACACCACCACCCATGCTATTCTGTAGATTATGAGGCCTAAAACTTGAACCAAGAACATGAACTTTTGATGGCAAAGAAGTAATTAATAAAATAAAAAAAACGCTCGCCCGCATGCAATTTTACAAATAATGGCCTGAGATTCAGATCTACTTTGTGTGGCCTTATAAGCTATTTTTTATACAAAAAATGAAAATTTTTCAAATGAGGGGTTATAAGCTATTTTTTATAGAAAAAATGAATATTTTTAGTTATTCAACAAATTATTTTTCCAGTTGTCATCTACTAGTCATATTTGGTAAAAGGTTTAACCTTTTATCAAATAAATAAACCACATCCTCCCACATAATTTACAAAATGAGAATTTAAAAAAAATAAGAAGATTTTAATCAAACTATATCATGTGACACTCCTCATTGGATTGGGCTCGATGATATAGCTTTGTAGAAATATTTTGAAAAATCTAAAAAACAAGTCATCAAAATAAAATTTTTTTGATACCTTGTGAGTTGGGTAAAAGGTTAAAACACATACATGTGTTTTGGTAATTGTTCAGCCTGTTCTAGTCAAAATGGTTTCCAACATTACATAAGCAGTTCAGTATGGCCACCGTGGACTGGTTACTTTTCATGGATGGGCAATATTTCCATGGACGCATACTATTAGATTCCAAACACAAATCATGGGTATAGTATAATCATCAAAAATTTAATTAATGAAGCAGCGGGTCCAACCCGGTGCTTCATTAATTAAAATTTTGCTGCTGATGATTTTTATTACCTGGCAAATGTTTGCGTGGACAAAACTGACCATGTGTGGATTACAACCACTCCACGGTAACTGTACAGTAGTATATTTTTGTTGCATAATTTGCATTTTGATTGAAGAGAACAATTACCTGCATCTGACACCGATCCTTGCACTCTGCAGGTGATTCAGTGATAATCCACTATCCATATTCTATGCATGTACTGTATGTTTACAGTGTCTGAGGAAAAACACCAAAAAAACCTGACAATTTTTCAGTTCATGGACCACCATGTTACTCCTAGTTGGCCATGTACTTTTTTCCTTGAAATTGTAGATACCGGTAAATGTGAGTTGTAAATTCTTCCCATACTGTTGATTCGAAACTTAATAGTTCTTGACGTCACTTCATTATCGGGATCATCACAGTTGTTGATGCATGAACATTCTGTTAACTGTATCATCTCTCCTACAAGAAATTAAATCACCTGCTCTAAGACAACAATCCAAAATTGTTTTGTCTGACTTGATTCCTTGAAGAATTAACAAATGTGTTTTAGAAAAGTTTTTTTTTATTTTTCAACACCAGTTTATCCACAGAATCGCTGACTGAAGACAGAAGTGAACTCGAGCATTAATTATTCATATGTTTGCTCACCTTAGCCAGGATAGGAATCTCATTTCTCTACTCCATTTTCTTCTATTTTGCATTATGACAGATTTAAAAGTAACCCATAAATTATATGTAGAATAATTTTGTTATTGTGAGCTGGATTTTAATGTCACCTGCAGTGACTTAAATGTTCATGCTGTTTATATGACAGCAGATTGTGTGAACTTACAGTTTATATCTATGCATTTTAACCCTTTACCTAACGAATCATCCACATCCACCTGTGTAATAAGCAAATTCAGCTGCTGAAAAAATATTATTTTTCAAAAAAGTTTATCCAAACCATATCATGTGACAAGTTCATTTCAATGAGGGGTCACATGATATGGTTTTGTTGAATTGTTTTAAAAAATATTTTTTGTCTACTGCTCAGTTTTAAATTACACACAGGTGATTGGCTAATTCATTAGGAAAAGTGTTAATATTTACTTCTAAATGTACAGTTAAAACTAGAAGTCCTGTCACGAAATGTGCGCTTATCTAGGCTTAATTGCGCATAGGAATTGCGCGCAATTGCCATATCAAATGACATCCAAAGCATGGCAGGTTCTCCTGGTTACTCATAGCAAACACAGGCAATGTTTCTGCCAATGGACCTCCGGGTTACCCGGAGGTCCATTGGCAGAAACATTGCTCATGCACAGGCGATATGTACATAATTTGGTAGCCTTGCTATGGTCATAACGCGTAGATTAACGTGCAGATCAATGTGCTATTTGTGCGCATTTCAGGACAGGACTTCTGGTTTTAACTGTAGTTGGTTAATTGGAAAGTAGTGGCTGCTAATTGGGGAAGATGTTGACTAAAATGCATGAAAAATGGGTCCGAAACCAGACCGAAAAGATGTGTAGGAAATTCTCTGTATGATTATGATGCCATTACATGTTCATGTTTTGTGAAATATTTTTTGAAAGATCTAAACAAAGGCTTTCCAACTACATATCATATAACACCAATTTATCAAAAAAGCAAAATAATAATAATAATAATAATAAATAATAATAAACATAGTTTAAAGCCGAAAATGTTCAAAGAACTCTTGGGCTTAACACACACGCACAAAAAAAAACCTTTATATATATATCACTCTGCATTTCCTATTTACTGACTGTCTCAAAGCGGATGAATCACAATCAGCAGTCTTCATCGTAAGTTATATACCCGCTGGAACAAATGTGATTTGAGAGCTGATCAGAAAGATGGGAGACTCTGGGATGCTTTCAGCCCTCTCGGAAGCAGGTTCCAAAGGAATGGAGCAGCCACCAAAAAGGCGCGATCACCAGCTGTTGTGAGGTCACCTGGTGCATGGACAAGATTGTGTGACGTTTTCGAACATAGTGATCTACCGGGTTCGTAACGAGAAACCAAAGTGGACAGACACAGTGGGGGCCTCGCCATTTAAGCATTTCCAAGTCAATATGAGAATTTTGAATTCAATGCGTTCCCTCGGAGACAGCCAGTGCAGATTTTTAAGAATAGGTGTAATGTGGCAGGAACGTTAGGTCATAGTAATTATGACAAAACACATGTCAACCCCTTACCTACCTTTCTCATGACTACAAAAAAAAATTGTATAGTTCAAAATTTTATTCTTTACCTCAAATAGGTAGTTTATGACATGTCATTGGTACAAGCTGGATGAAATAAAAAAAAAATCTTAACCCTTTACCTAACATTAACAGAACATGGCACTTGATCCAAAAATTCTTGAATAAGATATTATTTGAATTTTTTTCGTCAAAAACATAATTTATGGCTCCTCATTGGTGTAAGCTCAACAAGATTATTCCAATGATGGGTCAGAAGCTGTGTTTTTGTGGCAAAAATTTTAAAACTACTAAATCTGAATGGAGATTTTTGTGAAAAGCATTGGTAGAATCAGGCCTGAAAATAAGCAGTCTGACATTTGCAGAATGAGGTCCCCAGAGAGTGAATATGATGATGCTATCCCATACATTGGGCCAGTTTATCCTCTGGGTACCTCTTTCGGTTTAGTTTTGAGACCCAGAATCAGATAGAGGTTCATAGAGGGTAAATTTAGTGATGCTACCCTGCTATGCAGGGTAGCATCGCTAAATTCACCCTCTGGGGACCTCATTTTGCAGATTACAGCCTGCTTATTTTCTGGCTTGGGTAGAATATGTCCAAGATGTGCTTCTTGCCTCATATACAGAGCTTATGACCCATCATTGGTATGAGGTCAGTGATATTTTGGAAGCATAATTAAAAATTAAAAAAAAAATCATATTTAACTCATCACATTTTGTGAAAACCTCTGGCCAGCTAAGGCTGTTGCACTAGATGCATAGTTAAAACCACAGCTGAGTGCTTTCACCCAGACAGTAAGTCTCAAAATTTGTGAAAAAGTATGGAGCACAACTAGGGTTTCATCTACATGTAATGGGGAATCTTGGGTTTAATCCTTTGGCTCTTAGATGAAATTTTGCTCGTAAGCTTACATGTACATGTAGCTCCTAAAATGTGAGTTTTCACACGTGTTTTAGTGCTACTCTTCTCCAGAGACTGTACTTGAGAATGGTGCTTCCTTTTTATTCCCTGCCAACAAAGTCGGGAGGGGGGTATTGAAATGGTGTTTGTCCATCTGTCACAAACTTTGTACGCTTAACTCCTCCTACAGTTTTGCAGTGGATTTTTACGAAACTTGGTCTGAAATATCAGTATGAAGTGTAGATGTGTGTGGTCAGGAATTTCCGATGCAACAAATTTTGCATTGTTACAGGCCTTGGAAATAGCAAAATTTCCTACACAAAGGCTTGTCCACTTCTTTCATACATTTTTTATTGGATTTTTATGAAACTTGGTCTGAAGTATCACTATCAAGTGTAGATGTGCATGTGGTCAGAAATTTTCGATGCAACAAATTTTGCATTGTTACAGCCCTTGGTAATAGCAAAATTTCCATCACAAATGCTTGTTCCTTTCATAACAAAAAAGTCGGCAGAGGATATGGATTTCGTTAGACTCTCTTGTTAGAAATGATCATGGTACCCCTCCCCCCCCCCCCCCCCCCTCCCCATGTGAATCCCAGAAAGTTGATCAGTGCTTGTTTAATGCCCTAAATAAGTTCTGTTTTCCAGTAAAATGGGACCCAGAACCAACACTTGGGGTGAAAGTACTCTAAAGTGGGCAGCATATATGTTGGTATCAGGAGGGGGTGAGGGGGGGGGGGGGGGGGGGATGCACATGATATGCTTTGTTGAAATTTTTATTCCCACGCCAACTTGGCAAGGGACATCATGTGTTACCCTTGTACGTCCGTCCGGTACATCCGTATATTCATATGTACATCCGTACAGCCATCTCGAATATGGTTTCTGGACGATAACTTTAGTTTGCCTGAATGAAAAAAAAAAAATTATAGGTTTATATGGTAAGCACATAATACAGGTTGGAATTGATAGTGGGCCTGGTCCGATTCTTTTTGACAGAGTTATGGTCCTTTTAAGTGGGGGGGTGGGGGACATTAGTGTCCCATGAACACATTTGATGGTGCGATGTTTTAATGGAGATCAGATAAGATATTTATTAATTCAATATCAACAAATATAAATAACTAGAAACTCATGCTTGGCTGTGGGGGTGGGGGCATAGCCAACCTTGCCATTGCCCTTGTTTAAAAAAAAAAAATTTCAACTGCTCAGTTTGTAAATTACACGGGTGGATATGGTTGCTTGTTGGATAAAGAGTTAAATTGAAATGAAATACTGTACAGTATGTGAATAGAAACGTCGTTCATGTCGAGAAGCATAAGAACGATAAACACAGTTTCAAGCTCACAGGTCCATTGGCTAAAACTGTTTGTCAGATCTTCAGGCCTGGCATTTTCAGGAAAGTGATTTATTCGCTCGCCTACTGCTCGCCTTAAAAAAATTAAGAAGGGCGAAAAAAAAATAATCACATGTACCATAACCGCCTTTTCATAAATCCCACATCTTTTCAGATCTGTGCCATGTTAGTGGTCTCTGTAAGACCGCCACACTGCCTGTCCCACACCCCTGGAGATGTGGGTGGGGCAGTGTGGCCATCTCACAGAGACTACCTTGATAGCAGCACCAAATAAAATGTACAAAGCCAACTAGGCAGAATTCATCAATAATAAAACTTTATTTTGCCACTTTTAGCTTTTGTAAGCTTGAGAAAAGCTAATTGCTCCCCTTGGCCATGCGAGGGGAGCGATTTTTAGCCCACCTGTATTTTTAACTGGTAGAGTGCTGGAAGCCCTATTTTGGGCTTTACTAAAAGTGACTGGCAATAACTGTCTGTGGCTACATTCTGCCCGAGGAAGCCTTTATTGTCCCTGATATGAATCAGATTTTTTATACAATGCCTTGCTCTCTGACATTTAATTGGATAGTGCCTATAAGGCACTATCCAATTAAATGTAATAGAGCAGTATATGATGAGCTTTAATTTGTTGTCAGAAAAAACTGAGCACTTTACCAGTTAAGTATGCCAGGCCTGGATCTTATGATTTATCACTGGAATCGACAGTTAAGTATCTGGGTTGAATCTCCACACCATGGGAGTTTAGTGGTAATTCACTCTTCACGTACTGTAGTCCACTTTGTCACATGCTGACTCTTAAACTCATACTTTATAAGCAGTAAATCCTAATCATTCAATAATGTTCAGAAAGTAGCCACAGGTCTACATGTACATGTACATGTGTATCATTGGCATAATCATGGGGTTTCTGCAGGGCCTTGGTTTAACCGTTTGGTACTTTTGTATGTCTTATGACGTACGAAATCAAACAGCACGTTGATACTTTAAATTTGTGGTCATTTGTTTTGTTATTATTTTTTAATTTTTTAAAGTTTTAATCTCTATTCCTATTTTCTCACAAATAGTGCTCAGTGACAACTGGTGAGCCAAATGTTATCACAGCTTAAAATACTTATATAACCCTGCTGTTAAGACTTCTTAAATGGTGCTAGAAGCCACTGTCAGGGCTTTCAAAAAATGAGGATACCAGAGCAAAAGCCAACACTTTCCCTGCTTATATATCATTTTCAGTCAAACACAAATAATAATATTGTTTATATAAATTGGTTTTATTGGGCACTCTCCAATAGTTCGTAATAAAACGTGTTGAATTACAAATTCAGACCACCAAAAATAATCTAGCCCTCAACCAGTAAATCACCAATGTGAAAAATATCTTGCTATTATACCCCCCGCAAACAAAGTTTGGGGGGGGGGGGGGGGGGGGTATATAGGAATCACCTGTCCGTCTGTCTGTCCATCCTTATAAGCGCAACTCCTCCTAAACCTTTAAGAATTTTCATGAAACTTTACACAATGGAAGAACTCCATACGAAGAAGTGCATGAAGCAATATAATTCCGTTCTGACATTTCCAAGGGGAGATAATCTAACTTATACATTTCAATTGCTACATCATATGGTTGTGTCCTCGTAAGTGCAACAACTGAGGCGTGGGGGGTATCACTTATTGAGCTTGCTCACAGTACCTCTAGTTTGTACTTGTTTGACGTCACATTTTGTAAAATGTCGAAGAAACTGAATTCCCAGTGATGTTTGAACGTTAGGATAATTAAAGTCTCAAAGGGTTAAAGGAACAGCCTTAAATTTGACTGAGGGCCATTTGAGGCCTTGAAAACATAGAAAATGGGCTAGGAGGCCCTGAAAATCCTTCAGTATTCATGAAATAGAAATGCTGGCGAAGCAATGAATCATAACTACATGTATATAGTTTTATATGCCAGAATTTGTGAAGGTATAGTACTAACTAGGACCCCTCCTGTTATTACCCCCTCCCCCTACTTCTCTTTGGGGTAACAAATCTATGTTGTGTTCTTACTATCGCATTTTCTCCATTATGGACTCGTCTGCTAGATAAAATGCGGCAATGAGAATTCAATGTATTCACCCCTTTCTAGGATAGACTAAGTGACAAGAGTCCACAGGGGGCCACTAGTCCAGTTCTGTCCCAGTAAGATTGTTTGTTGATTTTATGTACAAACATGCTAAAACCATTAGACCATTTTTGATGGGTTTTGCGGTTTGTTTTTCACTTTGCTGCAAAAAACTAGAACTGGACCAGTAAAGCACACAGCTCTATTCCCAAAAAATCTTTTTTGACAGGAGAGGTTCTACAGTGTTGTGGGGAAAAGCAGATAGCAAAGGCCGACTAGCTGTATGGTCCATCAGGAAATTTCCCAGTTGGCTCCCCCATTGGGAGCAGGCCTGAAAATAAGCAGTCTGACATTTGCAAAATGAGGTCCCTATAGGGTGAATTTGAAGATGCTATCCCATACACTGGGCCAATTTATCCTCTTGGTACCTCTTTCTGCTTAGTTTTGAGACCCGGATTCAGATTGAGATTCGCAGAGTGTAAATTTAGTGATGCTACCCTGCTGTGCATTTTGCAGATGACAGTCTGCTTATTTTCTGGCTTGATTGGGAGCCACCCAGTGCTCCTGTTGGGGCATGAAATTTTGTGAAAATGTTGAAAAAGTGAAATGGATATGATTGCATAGCCTCTTGTTTTATCGAAATGCCCTCTATATTGACTGCTAGATGCAAGGAAACAGCATTGTTTTGGGTTGATGAGTCAGTGGCTCCCTTTTGTGCATCCATTTTTGTCATATGAGCAACAAAGATAATACATAAATGCCATCGAACAAGACAGAAAATAAGCAGACTGACATATGAAAAATGAGGTCCCCAGAGGGTGAATTTAGTGATGCTACCCTGCAGTGCAGGGTAGCATCACTAAATTTACCCTCTGTGAATCTCAATCTGAATCAGGGTATCAAAACTAAACAGAAAGAGGTACCCAGAGGATAAATTGGCCCACAGTATGGGATAGCATCATCAAATTCACCCTCTGGGAACATCATTCTGCAAATGTCAGATTGCTTATTTTCAGGCCTGCCATCAAATATGCTCTTTATCTAGACTGCCATTGATCACTCCGAAGCAAGGGAGCAGTGTTCTTTCTGTTCGAAAAATCAAATTTTTCCCATGTCCAGAGCCACTTGGTATGTTTCCTGGCAATGTTTTTTGTCTCAGTCCTCTTCTGGCAGATAGAGAATTTTGAGTGGTTCACAACCTACAGTTAAAACTAGAAGTCCTGTCATGAAATGTGCACAAATAGCACATCGATCTGCGCGTTAATCTATGTGTTATGACCATAGAAAGGCTGTCAAATTCTGTACATATTGCCTGTGCACAAGCAATGTTTCTGCCAATGGACCTCTGCGTAACCCGGAGGTCCATTGGCAGAAACATTGCCTGTGTTGTTAAAACTAGAAGTCCTGTCATGAAATGTCCACAAATAGCACGTTGATTTGCGTGTTAATCGACGCGTTATGACCGTAGTAAGGCTATCAAATTCTGTTCATATTGCCTGTGCACAAGCAATGTTTCAGCCAATGGACTTCCGGGTAACCCGGAGGTCCATTGGCAGAAACACTACCTGTGTTTGCTATGAGTAACCAGGAGAACCTGATGTGCTTTGGATGCCATTCGATATGGCAATTGCGCATAATTCCTACGCGCAATTAAGCATAGATAAGTGCACAGTTCGTGACAGGACTTCTAGTTTTAACTGTAGTGGTGATCTGGTCAAACATTTCTGTCCATTTTTCGGATCGCTGTACTGTGTATGTATGATGGGTATGAATCCTAATTGCATTAGAAATGAAAAAAAAAGGAACTGCAATTGATTGAACTGGTGAACAGGAAGCCAAATAATTGGCCATTTATGTTTCCTCCCATTTACAACATGTGTGTATCAATTAGTTCTGTGGCTGGCATACTTGCATTCTGCTTTCATCATTATCTTCTTTGAAACAACTGCTAACTTCACCTGTGTTAATCATTGCATAGGTGCAATATCTCCTTTGACACCATTTAATATCTCTTCTGCAGATCTTGGGCAGGGCAAATAGTTACATATCTGTTCTGCTCTATATAGGACAGAATTCGGGCAAAATTTAACCCTTAACTCTTAATCCAACGTAGACGATATCAGAATTTATTATTTTAAAAATCATTTTTTGAAATTTTTCAAAATATTCCAACCAAACCATATCTTGTGACCCCCTCATTGGAACAAGCTTGATGAGCTCATTCTAAAGAGGGGTCACATGATATGGTTTTGCTGAATTTTGTGAACGTAACGTTTTTTTCAGCTCTAAATTTGCATATTTTGCGGGCGGATGTGGCTGATTCATTGGGAAAAGGGTTAAAACATACTGTACCTCTTGAAAACTTACGCAAAATTTTTTGTCAAAGTTTCTGAGAATTATTTACCAATTGCATATGGTAGTGCTGTGGCTTAATTCTGACCGCTTCATCTGCATTTTATCCTTGGGAACAATATTAACTGGTAGAGTCCTGGAAGCCCTTATTTGGACTTCATTCTTAAGTGCAGGTTCCTAAGTTAAAGGCTGTGAGTCTGTTCACCTTTTCTTTAGCACAGGCCACATGTACATCCTGTACTCCTTGTCCGATCATCACAAAATTTCATATGCAGGTTCGAGGTCATGTCTAGATTAGAATGTCCCCTTTTGGTCGCGACCAGTCAACTGTCATGGCTACGCGAGCCCGAAACCTGAAAACCTTTAGCACAGCCTACAGGTTGTATTTATGAAGGGATTTCATTTTAACTTGGTAAAATGACTCAGTATAATGTCTAGATGAGAACGTCCCCTTTTGGTCATGATAGGTCAACCATGACCAGGCCTGGCATTTTCAGGAGAGCGATTTAGTCACTCGCCTACTGCTCACCTTAAAAAATTAAGGAGGGCGAAAACTGGCCCTCCCAGCCTTAGAAAATAATGATTACCATAACTGCCTATGCCTAAAACCCACATCTTTTAAGATCTCTGCTACATGTGTGTTAGTGGTCTCTATAAGATGGCCACACTGTTCCTCCAAGGCCCGGAGGTGTGGGAGGGGCAGTGTAGCCGTCTCACAGAGACTACCTTGTTGGCAGCACCAAATAAAATGTACAAAGCCCACTTGGCAGAATTCGTTAACAGTAAAACTTCATTCTTTTGTTATCTTGAGGAGAGCTAATCGCTCGTCTAGACCATGCGAGGGGAGTGAGTTCTAGCCCTCCCGCATTCTTAAGAATGCCAGGCCTGCATGACAGGTGCGCGAGCCCAGAACCCCAAAACCATTAGCACAGTCTATAGATCATATTTATGAAGGGATTTTATTGTAACTTCGTAGGATGACTCTGTATAATGTCTGGCTCAGAACATGATCTTTTGGTCAGGTTTAGTCAACCGTGATGGCTGCAGGGGCACATTACCTTGATTCCTTTAGCACAGTCTGCAGCTTGCATTTTTGAAGGGATTTCATTGCAAATGTGTGGGATGACTCAGTACAGTTAAAACTAGAAATCCTGTCAAGAAATGCACACAAATAGCGTGTTGATCTGCGCATTAATGTACACGTTATGGCCATAGTAAAGCTATCAAATTCTGTACATATGGCCTGTGCACAAGCAATGTTTCAGCCAATGGACCTCCGGGTAACCCAGAGGTCCATTGGCAAAAACATTGCATGTGTTTGCTATGAGTAACCAGGAAAACCTGCCGTGCTTTGGATGCCATTCGATATGGCAATTGCGCGTAATTCCAACGTGCAGTTACATGTAAGCCTAGATAAGCGCACTTTTCGTGACAGGACTTCTAGTTTTAACTGTATAATGTCTAGATGTGAACGTCCTATTTTGGTCATGATAAGTTAACCGCGATGGCTGCACAAGCATGTGATCTAGATTTGTTTAGCACAGCCTATAGTTCATATTTATGAAGCAATTTCTTGGTAACTTGGAAGGATAACTCCGTATGATGTCTAGATGGGTCACTATTGGTCAGCCATTACTGCCACCTGATCATGTGACCTAGATTCTTTGGCACTGTCTACTGGTTGTGTTTATGAAGGGATTTCATTGTAATTTGGTAGGATAATTTGGTATGAGATCTAGATGAGATCTCCTATTTTGGTCATGATCGGTCAGCTATGACCGCTGAACCATCACATGACCTAGATTGCTTCAGCAAAGCATATGAGTTATATTTATGATGGGATTTCATTGTAGCTTAGGATGACTCGTTTTGGAATAATTTGACTGTACTTGGTAACTTTGGTTGACATATGTTAACTGTGAGGGTTACATTAACCCAAGCCTCAATTCTTTAGTACAGTTTAAAACACCTCAAATTATTCTTATTGAAAACATAGCATATATTTAACAGAAATTAACATTCTCAATTATCACAATTATTGTCTTATTTCATAATCCTTTCATAAACATTGAACACTATCCTTTTCATCAAACATTACACACAGTCAAGTTAAGGTACAATGTCATTGACACTTTCATTTCAAAGATACCCTACTACAGTGAAATCCTGTTAATTGAATATCCACTTTTGCCAATGAAACATCTTCAATTAATAGGAATATTCAATTAACAGGGATTGTGTCACTTTCCTGTATTCTGGAGATAAACTTAACATTTATTCTACTATATCTTGTTTGACTGAGCTCTATGAGCTATGTTAAACAAGATATAATAGATTAAATGCCTGTATTGAATTACTGAAGCCAAATAAGTCTATAAATAAAGGAAAACTGGGGAGAGTCAGGATAATTTTTTGACAGGTTACAAGATTTTTTATTCAATCACCAGAAGTTTACTCTATAACCTATATTCAATTAACAGGTCAAATTTGTACTGGAGGTATGGTAAATGGTTTTGTGTTGGAAGTTATATTCAATTAACAGGGTTATTCATTTAAGAGATATTCAATTAAGTTGACTCCGCTGTACCTGTGAAGGTTTTGTTAAAATTTATTGAAAAGTGCCAATAGACACTCTCCAATAAATTGCAACTGAACAATATTGAATAAAGTGTTTTTATTTCTGAGAAACCATCAAGCTAATGCTTGCAGTGTAAAGCCACTAAAGGGGCTACTAGCACTTTTCAGTAGAGCCATGCTAGTGGCTTCTAGTACTCAGCCAATTACTCATGTATGGTGGCACAATGAAGGAAACAACAGGTCAATGGTGCAGTTACCTTCAGCCACTATTAACCCTCCTTGTGCATGGTTAGTACTCTTTCTTCACCTTTAAAACTATCCGGCATGTTCTCGTCAGATCACCCAAGTTAAGCAATGTTGATCCCAGTTAATCCTTGGATGGGTGGCCATCTGAGCGATCGATTCAGACTCTCTCATTGTGTCCTTGGGCAAGGCACTTAACCTTGATTGTCTGCATGGGGCACGATGACGCCGTGTACTAAGGCATACTGCATGTCGATGGTGCACATGTCTTCAACTAAACTAACCCTGCCTTTGCTGCAGTGTGGAGTTACAATGTTGGAGAGATGGCAGCTGCTTGTCATTGCTCGGCTCTCTCTGGGTACTCCGACTTCCTCCACCCATAAAACTTTCACCGACATGATATGACCTTGGCTGTTAAAGTGTTGTTAAACCTTAATAAATAAATAATAAATATAACTATCCAGCAAGTTGAAAGTACAGTGGAACCCTGTTAATTCAATAGCCCCTTTGCCAATGAAAATTACTCAGTTAGCAGGAGTATTCAATTAACAGGGATTGTGTCACTTTCCTATATTCTAGAGACAAACTTAGCATTCTATTATATTTTGTTTGACAGAGCTCCATGAGCTCTGTCAAACAAGATATAATAGATTAAATGCCTGTATTGGATATACTGAGGCCAAATTGGTCTATAACCAAAGGAAAGCTGGGAAGAGTCAGGGTAATTTCATGACATGTTACAAGAATTTTTATTCAATTAACAGGAGTTTACTCTATAACCTCTATTCAATTACCAGGTCAAATTTGTACTGGAGTCATGGTAAATGGTTTTGTGTTGGGAAATTATATTCAATTACCAGGGATATACAATTAAGAGATATCCAATTAAGTGGGCTCCATTGTATTGTTAAAACACCCAATATACAAAAAAAAAACAATTACAGGTCTGTATGAACAATGGGATAAACTTTACATTGTACATGTGCATGTGTGATGATCAAAGTGGCAGCACCAGAAAATGGAGGTCAGTGTCTATGTTTAAGGGGGTTAATGCCACCTCCCCCTCTGGAAGCACCACTACTGTGTGATCATGCTATAGCCATGGATGCTGAAAGTAACTTGAAATACTAATGAATAAATAAATGTGGCATTTGGGAATTGTCAGATTTTCAACTTCACTTTGTGCATCGTTTCGTAAAGGTTATTACTTGGTTAGTTTCATATTTGCTAAAATATCCACTCCAGGCAATTCTGGATTGGTTCATATTGGCCGAGATCAGTGTCATATCAGCTGAGTTTGAAGTCATATTGGCCGAGCTTAATAATGGGCAGTTCTGGAGAAGAAAATCATATCTAATAGATAAGTTAATAATATACCCTCAACAAACTTTTGAAAAGATATTGGTACAGTGGAACCCTGTTAATTGAATAGCCACTTTGCCGATGAAAATTAACAGGGGGTGTGTGGCTTTCCTGTATTCTAGAGATAAACTTAGCCTTTATTCTATTATATCTTGTTTGACAGAGCTCCATGAGCTCTCTAAAACAAGATATAATAGATTAAATGCCTGTATTGGATGTACTGAGGCCAATTGGGTCAATAAACAAAGGAAAACTGGGGAGACTCAGGGTAAATTCTCGACAGGTAACAAGATTTTTTTATTCAATTAACCCTTTACCCAACAAACCGCCCGCATCCACCCACGTAACATGCAAATACAGTTGCTGAAAAAATATTATTTTTTGAAAAATGTCAACAAAACCATATCATGTGACCCCTCTTTGGAATGGGCTCATCGAGCTCATTCCAAAGAGGGGTCACATGATATGGTTTTGTTGAAATTTTTTTTAAAAATTAAAAAAATTGGTATTTAAAATAATGAATTTTGAAATCACCTGCATTGGGTAAAGGGTTAACAGAAGTTTACTCTATAACATATTTTCAATTAAAAGGTCAAATTTGTAATGGAGGCATGATAAATGGTTTTGTGTTGGGAAATTATATTCAGTTAACAGGGTTATTCAGTTAAGAGATATCCAATTAAGTGGGCTCCACTGTACTACCGTTCATAACTTGATATTAGGCTAGGAGTTAAAGTTCAAAGAAAAGCTGATATTTCAAGAGTAGTTTAAAGATTTGGATAATTGGACTGCCAGGTTGACATAAAAAAAATATGGAGTTTATCTTGTTGTTATTATGTTATTTTGATAATTTAAACAACTTACAAACTAAATATACACACAAGCAAGAGAAATTGGCATCATTAAGTTTGAGACTAGAATTAGGAATTCTGTTAACCTCCTGTCACTATATTTTCTACTATATCTTTCACTTACTGAGAGGTGGGGAATATCAAAGTGGGTTAACTATCAGAAGATTGTACGTAATGTTATGTTGTCTTGACCCTTCAGCTCTCAAATCCCGTTTACACAGAGTTTGTGACCTCAGAACAGGTCCACACCATACTGTGTGGAAAGTGACCAGTCCATAGTGGCTGTACTGTATCAGGACTGGCTCTCTTAAAAATGCAGGGGGTCCAAAAATCGCTCCCCTTGCATAGCCTAGGGGTGCAATTAGCTCTCCTTAAGTTTATAAAAGCTTAGAGTGGCAGAATAAAGTTTTTCTATTAATGATTTCTGCCTTGTGGGCTTTGTACATTTTATTTGGTGTTGCTAACAAGGTAGTCTCTGTGAGACGGCTACACTGCCCCACTAACCTTTGAAAGGCCTGGGGGTGTGGGAGGGGCAGTGTGGGCATCTTACCGAGAACACTAACATAGCAGAGATCTGAAAAGGTGTGTCATTATTTTCTGAGGCCAGGAGGGCTAGTTTTCGTCCTCCTTAATTTTTAGCTCAAATTGACAAAGTCAAGCTGAGCTATTGCCATAACTTCTTGTCCGTCGATGTATGTACGTACGTCGCATTTATGATCAGATTTCTTTGAAACTTGGTATGCTTGTTTGGGGTGACGTCTAGATGGGAGCTATCGATTTTCTTCAATTTCCGTCAAAAAAAGTTGCCGCGGCCAACGTTCTTAGAACTTAGTTTAGTCAAATCACAATATTTCTCTTTGGCACACCCTACAGGGCACATTTATGATTTGATTGCTTTGAAACCTGGTATACTTATTTAGGGTGACGTCTAGATGGGAGCTATCGATTTTCTTCAATTTCCGGCAAAAAATGTTGCCACGGCCAATGTTCGTAGAACTTAGTTTAGTCAGACCTCAATATTTCCCTTTGGCACACCCTACAGGGCACATTTATGATCAGATTGCTTTGAAACCTGGTATGCTTGTTTGGGAAGACTTCTAGATGGGTGCTATCGATTTTCTTCAATTTCTGTCAAAAAATGTTGCCGCGGCCAACGTTCTTAGAACTTAGTTTAGTCAGAAGACTCAATATTTCCCTTTGGCACACCCTACAGGGTACATTTATGATCGGATTGCTTTGAAACCTGGCATGCTTGTTTGGGGTGACCTCTAGATGGGAGCTATTGATTTTCTTCAATTTCTGTCAAAAAATGTTGCCGTGGCCAACATTCTTAGAACTTAGTTTAGTCAAACCACAATATTTCCCTTTGGCACACCCTACAGGGCACATTTATGATTTGATTGCTTTGAAACCTGGTATGCTTATTTAGGGTGACATCTAGATGGGAGCTATCGATTTTCTTCAATTTCCGGCAAAAAATGTTGCCACGGCCAATGTTCATAGAACTTAGTTTAGTCAGACCTCAATATTTCCCTTTGGCACACCCTACAGGGCCCATTTATGATCAGATTGCTGTGAAACCTGGTATGCTTGTTTGGGGAGACCTCTAGATGGGAGCTATCGATTTTCTTCAATTTCTGTCAAAAAATGTTGCCGCGGCCAACGTTCTTAGAACTTAGTTTAGTCAGAAGACTCAATATTTCCCTTTGGCACACCCTACAGGGTACATTTATGATTGGATTGCTTTGAAACCTGGCATGCTTGTTTGGGGTGACCTCTAGATGGGAGCTATCGATTTTCTTCAATTTCCGTCAAAAAATGTTGCCTCGGCCAACGTTTTTAGAACTCAGTTTAGTCAGACCACAATATTTCCCTTTGGCACACCCTACACGGCACATTTATGATCAGATTGCTTTGAAACCTGACATGCTTGTTTGGGGTGACCTCTAGAAGAGAGCTATCGATTTTCTTCCATTTCCGTCAAAAAATGTTGCCACGGCCAACGTTCTTAGAATTTAGTCTAGTCAGACCACAATATTTCCCTTTTGTACACCCTACAGGGCTTTGAAACCTGGCATGCTTGTTTGGGGAGGCCTCTAGATGGGAGCTATCGATTTTCTTCGGTTTCTGTCAAAAAATGTTGCCACTGGCAAAAAAAAATGACATTGGTACCAATGATCTTCAATTTTGCCATTTCATTTATAACTTACCAAGTTCAAGTTTGTCAAGTTGAGCTACAGTGTCATTGACACTTTCATTTTTAAGGCGAGCAGTAGGCGAACGAATAAATCGCTCTCCTGAAAATGCCAGGCCTGCTGTATCATACAGTACTGCTGTGAAACCACCAAAAATTTAATTAATGAAGCACTGGGTACAACCCGGTGCTTCATTAATAAAAATTTTGCTGATGATGATTTTTATTCCTTGGTAAATGCATGCAGGGACATCACTGCCCATGCATGGATTATGACCTGTCCATGGTGACTGTACTGTATTCAAAAACTGAACAGAAATTTATGTTCCAATAAGACTAAAATCCTCCTCTTCTGATTGAATGAAAGCTTGTTTAGTATATTCTATGTTTATGGCTGAAGTGGCAAATGTTACTGTCTGATGTCACAACGCGAAATATTTGAAATTACGTCTCCCGTTTCGTAATTGCTTCATCAACCAAGTGACAAGCAAGCTGCTTCATTGTTTCTGGATTCTGCACACGTGCAACAGAGGGTGTTCCGGATAAAGAGTTGTTTAAATTACAAAACTGATTTACGATTTGAACTAAGATGGAATGAGTTTATCTGGTTTATTGATTATTTATCCAGTGCCATCATGGGTACACGAGAGGTTTATTCACAAAACCAGTGATCATTAAAAGTTGGCTTCCAGAAGGCAACTTTTAATGATCACAGATTCTAGTAAATAAATCTCTGGTGTTTCACAATGTACGTATTGGGCTATCGGTAGTGTCTTATTGGAACATATACATGTACGTTATTGTGAAAAGTTGAGGGTAACATGGTCTGAGGCTTGCGGCTCAGAGCATATGTTCGTTGAACATAAGCTCCGAGCCGCAAACCTAAGACCATGTTACCGTCAAGTCATCACAATAACTTATGTTTTCTTGCCCCTTCAGCTCTCAAATCCAAATTTTCAGAGTTTGTCTCAGAACAGGTCCACACCATACAATCATGAGCATGTCATCAAAGGTAAATTACTCTCACTTCTAGTCCATTCAGGGGCATGGTGGCATCGCGGTAACCGGTTCTCATCAGATCACCGAAGTTAAGCAACGTCGAGCACAGAAGTTGGATGGGTGACCATTTCAGCGCCTGATTCGTGCCCCCACATTGTGTCCTTGGGCAAGGTGCTTAACCCCAATTGCCTACGTGGGGGCACAATGACGCTCTGTACTAAAGCATACTGCACGTCGATGGTGCGCATGTCTTCAACAAATCTAACCCTGCCTGGCCGCGGTTCCCAGTTGTGATGTTGAAGAGCTGACAGCTGCTCGTTGTTGCTCGGTGGTTCTCTCCGGGTACTCCGGCTTCTTCCACCCATTAAACTGTCACGGTCACAATTAGCCATTGTGCATAAGTATGTGACCTTAAACACCAATAAATAATAATAATAATTCTAGTCCATTTAGTACATACAGGGATATGGCCCTGGAGGGCATTTAGAAATGTTTAACTTCAAACAACCAACAGTTGGAAATTTCCTGCCATTTGGTAACAGATTTTGTCACATTTCATCCATAGTTGTGACCATTTCTAATAATAATTTAGTGATTTTTGAACCACATTTCATGAGTTTGAAGTCTATATTTCATCCCATGAGTGCAACAGTGTGCCATCTGCAATACTAAACATTATAGATGACATCTTGTTTCACTCAAGAGGTGATTTCCAACTCCAGAACCCAAAGGTGATGGCCCTGTGTTTCAAACACAAGCAGAGGAGAGGAAAATTCACAGGTACATTTAGTACTCATAAAATTTCCCCTTGGGTTGCGTGCAAATTCTCAAAAGTTGGATGTTTGGTAGCCAGTGAAGGTTAAAGTTGGAAATTTAGTGGAGGCACACCTTTCAAACCAAGATCCCTCTAGCCATGTCCCTGTATACAGACACCCATATTGACCCAAACTTGATTGGGAATCCCTGTCGACCTTAAGCCTTATGGCTTCAGATATACAGACAGCTAAAACCTGACTAGAAATCACTGTCATCCACCAGACTTAGATGTTATAGGTTAGAGACAGCAAAAACATGATTACAAATTTTCACCTAAGTAGACTTTGGACTTAGTGCCTGTGGCATACAGACTGCCAAAACCCTGATTACAAATCTCTGCTATCCATTCGACTTAGTGGTTGAGGCATACAGGCAGCCATAACTTGACTAGAAATCATTACCAACCACTACCCTCAGAGATTGTGGGATAACGTAGCCCAAACTGGACAAGAAATCTCTGCCAGCCACTGTATTTGTACATGTATGTTGACAAGCAGAAATTACTGACATCATCTAGAGGTAGTGGCTGTTCCAATGAGGGGTCACATGATATTGTTTTCTTGAAAATTTTTTAAAAATTCTATAAACTAATATTTAAGCCTTGACCCAATGCAGACGATATCAAAATTTATTATTTTAAATATCATTTTTTGTAATTTTTCAAAACAAATTTCAACAAAACCATATCATGTGACCCCCTCGTTGGAACGACCTCGACAAGCTCGTTCCAAGGAGGGGTCACATGATATGGTTTTGTTGAAATTTTTAAAAAATAAATTTTTTCAACTACTGAATTTGTATATTACACGGGTGGATGTGGGCGATTCGTTAGGTAAAGGGTTGAAATAATAAATTTTAATATCGTCTGTGTCAGCTAAAGGGTTATTCGAACTGCATAAACGAGGTATGCTAATTCATTCCACTGTGGTACATGTATATGCTCGTATGTTCAAATACTGTGGAGCCCACTTAAATGTATATCTCTTAATTCTATATCCCAGTTAATTGAATATAATTTTCCAACACAAAACCATTCACCATACCTCCAGTACAAATTTAACCTGTTAATTGAATATAGAGTAAACTCCTGTTAATTGAATAAAAAAATCTTGTAACCAGTTGAGAAATTACCCTGACTCTCCCCACTTTTCCTTTGTTTGTAGACCTATTTGACCTCAGTACATCCAATACATGCATTTAATCTATTATATCTTGTTTGACAGAGCTCATGGTTCTCTGTCAAACAAGATATCATGGAATAAATGCAAAGTTTATCGCTAGAATACAGGAAACTGACACGATCCCTGTTAATTAAATACTCTTGTTAATTGAATGATTTTCATTGGCAAAGTGGCTATTCAATTACAGTTAAAACTAGAAGTCATGCCATGAAATGCACACAAATAGCACATCGATCTGCACGTTAATCTAAGCGTTGTGACCATAGTAAGGCTATCAAATTATGTACATATGGCCTGTGCACAAGAATGTTTCAGCCAATGGACCTCTGGGGAACCCGGAGGTCCATTGGCAGAAACATTGCCTGTGTTTGCCATGAATAACCAGGAGAACCTGCCATGCTTCGGATGCCATTCGATATGGCAATTGCGCGCAATTCCTACGTGCAATTAAACCTGGATAAGCGCACAGTTCGTGACAGGACTTCTAGTTTTAACTGTAAGAGTTCCACTGTATCTGAACAGTCTACCAATATGGCGGTGTACCACAGTATTTTCTTTTTGAGCATTGATACCAGTATTCGGTTTAGAATATCGTGCAGCAATAATTTACCAGACTGAATGTCATACAAAAGTTGAGTAAGTTTTGCAAGCCCTAGATTTAGTAGTAATCCTCTCTTCTTGTACCACTCACATATGTGTTGTATTGTTTCTTATTTTATAGTAGTTGATGTACCCTGTAGAAGTGATATTTATAATTTTACTATCCACAAATACTGTTGTTATTGGGTAGAGAAAGTCATGTGCTGAAGTAGAGAGTTAATTATTTCAGACTTGTGGAAGGAAATAGAGCACTTTATTTCTGACACAGTTGCAGGGATGTATCAGAATTTTGTCAGTTGTATCTGAATTTGTCAGATGATAAAACTTTTACAACTTAATTAGCTTGCCCTGTTCAGAAATTTTGAGCTTGAGTTAATTCATGTGGAAGGAAAACATTCAGTTGAATCATAAGTTTGGAAGCTACAGGAAGGATGAATTTTACAAACAACAAATGAAATATTTTTCTTGACACCTGTGATGAATGGAAGACGGCTGACTACTTTTTTCACAAGTCAGTCAAAGTAAATTCTTGGTTTTAACAGACACAGTAGGGGCCTATTATACCTGTACCTTGTCGAATTATCATACTATCACTGGAACGGAAAATCTAGCATTTAATATTCCAGTATGTAATCGACACAGTGCTTTTGGATGATGGGAGGTTTAAATTTCATATCAAATTCTTTGCAAAAGTATAATCCTTCTTTCATATTATACAATGCCCTGAAAGGGGTATAACATTCATGGATAGGACAGATGCATGTGAAAGCTTTCTTTTGCTGTTTGTGATATTCACCATGCCATGAATGGGTCAAAGATTTAATCTGAAAGCAAGCTACCAAGCACAAATTAATTTTATAAGAGGTTTTTGTGTAAACTGGAAACATATGCCGTCAATTAGGAATTTGTCTTAAATCAGTTTCACTGTGAGCATTATCTTGAATATTAATTTGTAAATCGTTGATCATGCCCAAGGCACCTTACAAGAGTGAAATTCGTATAACTGTTGAAGATGATGAGAAGAAGAGAATTTCGTCAGAAATTTTTTACATAAGAGTGAATTCACCTGTTAAAAAAGAATTCAAGAAAGGGATAGTGGACATAGATATTGATGAACTTGAAAAGAGAGCGAGTACGTCAAATGAGGTAGATATGAGGTTAGAAGAATCATTGAAGAAAAATGCCGATCCGCTAAATTTTAAATATGATGAGAGGCCATATGAGGATATTGACATTATAAGGAAGATCAGTGGACCAAAGCCTCCTTTACTCAATGGAGGGTAAGTTGTACAGTTAATACAGTACATTTCTCGTGAACTGGTCATAATCCACGCTTGGGCATTGTTGTCCACACTTGCATTTACCAGGTACAGTAACATCCTCTTAATTGAATATCCATTTTGCCAGTGAAAATTATTCAGTTAACAGGAGTATACAAACTGAGATTTTATTCTATTATATCTTGTTTGACAGAGCTCATAGAGCTCTGTCAAACAAGATATAATATAATAAATGTCTGTATTGGATGTATGAGGCCAAAAAAGTTGATAAATAAGGGGAATCTGGTGCGTGTCACAGCAATTTTTTCGATATATTACAAAAATTTATATACAATTAACAGGAGTTTACTCTACAACCCATATGCAATTAACAGATCAAATTTGTATTGAAGGTATGGTAAATGGTTTTGTGTTTTAAAATTATATTCAATTAACAGGTATATACAATTAAGAGATATCCAATTAAGTGGGCTCCACTGTAATAAAAAATCATCATTAGCAAAATTTTAATTAATGAAGCACCGGGTTGTACCCGGTGCTTCATTAATTAAATTTTTGGTGGTTTCACAGCAGTACTGTATGATACAGCAGGCCTGGCATTTTCAGGAGAGCGATTTATTCATTTGCCTACTGCCCGCCTTAAAAAAATTAAGGAGGACGAAAACTAGCCCTCCTGGCCTTAGAAAATAATGACACACCTTTTCAAATCTCTGCTATGTTAGTGCTCTCTGTACGACGCCCACACTGCCCCTCCCACACCCCCGGGCCTTGCCAAGGCCCGGAGGTGTGAGAGGGGCAGTGTAGCCGTCTCACAGAGACTACCTTGTTTTTGAATTTTTGATGATTATTCCTATAATCAGTGTTTATAATATAATATTATTGCGTCCGTGGAAATACTGCCCACCCCGTGGAAAGTGACCAGTCCACAGCGGCCATACTGTACATGTAAATATAGGATGCTTGTACCTATGGTTTTTGCGTGGGTACCAGAATTATTGTTTAAGTTTTTACCCAATGAATCAGACTCATCCACCCGCATAATTTACAAAATGAGCTGTTGGAAAACATTTTTCAAAACATTTCAACAAAACCATACCATGTGACCCCCCATTGGAATGAGCTCATTGAATGTGGTTTTGAATTTCAGCATTTGGGTGCAGCATGAGCGGTTTGGTGTACAATTCATATTAATTAAATAAGTTGCGTAATGATTACCAGATAACTGATGTACATGTACAGTACATGAAAAGTGTATTATCACTAAATCACCCCCAGAGTGGAGATTCCACCCGAGGAATAATTGCAAATTTGTTGCAAAGCATAACCAGCACCAGCAAAGTTTCAGCCAATGGACCTCCTGGATAAACCCGGAGGTCCATTGGCTGAAACCTCGCTTGTGTTTTTTGTCGATATGTACAAAATTTGAAAGTTATAGCTTGGGTGATAACTCCACTCCACAGGTGATTTAGTCACAATTCACTCTTCACGTACTGTATATTTCTACAAATAAATTTTCAAGAAGTCTTGACTAACATTCCAAGTACATCATCACAACATGCCTTCAACGAAGTCATGCATATTTTCATGATGTACTTGGCAGACCTTTAGATCAGTCTAATTTGGGCACAACGGCAAATATGGATGTGGCATGCATGGTTGGAGAAAAAGCGCGAGTAGTTTCTTCTTGGCATCTGTTTTAGGTCGCCCATTATAAAATACTAGTTTACAACATCCTTGTTATAGGTCTTCACCATTTAAAGAAATTGATATTCGTCATACCCTCATAAACTATAATACCCCCATCATTGAAACAATGGTCTATGACTTTCCCGGGAATCGTGATTGACTTTAAGAACTGGGAACCTCAGAGCCGAAAAATTCCTGTTCCTGGTATTAACTCCTTGCATGCTGGTGGTGGATTTTCCTGCCCGAGACAGAAAATCTCTTGCCACTAAAAGAATAATAATTTGGGTGCTTTTAACCAAACTTTCCTCTAGTAAATTGTATCTGCTTTTTTTGTCCAGTGATTTCTTGAATTAAATTGTTTTGAATTTTCCATCAAATCTAGTCATGGCTGCTTCACTGCAGCCATGACTAAATTTGATGGAAAATACTTTTGAAATACTCAGTGGGTTAAGAGTTAAACTTTACTGCCAATTGAGTTCACAGGTAGAGTGACAAGTTTGTTTAAAAAGTGATTTGCAACATGGGTATTTTTTTCATAGATATCATGCTACCAGCAGGGGGCGCAGTGGCTCAGTTGGTAGAGGTGCAGACTGCAAGCCGAGGGGTCCTCGGTTTGAATCCCACCTGCGGCAACCGCGTTGTGTCCTTGGGCAAGACACTTCACCTCCATTGCCCTCGTGGGGGCACGGTGGTGTTGTGTACTAAGGCGTACTGCACGTCGATGGTGCACCTGTCTTCAACCAATGCTAACCCTGCTTGTGTGGAGTTGGTATGTTGGGGAGCTGAGAGTTGCTCGCCGTTGCACGGTGGTTCTCTCTGGGTACTCCGGCTTCCTCCACCCGTAAAACTGACATGGTCATGATTAGCCATTGTGCAGAAATATGTGACCTTAAGCACCAATAAATAAATATAAATAAATGCTACCAGCAAGGGGAGTCTTAGTTTAGGAAGATATTATTCATGATAATTGTTTTATTACTATTGGCACTCTCCAATAAATTGTAACAAAATGACTTTATACAATCACAAAAATGTTTGTCAACTGATGAGTAAACACAGCAAGCTAATGCATACAATGTAACGCCACTAAAGTGGCTTTCAGCTCTATTCAGTAGAGCTGTGATAGTGGCTTCTAGCACTCAACCAGTTAAGTTAGGTTTATCAAAAGCTGTGTAATTGATATTTGATCAGGTTATTTTATGAGGGGGAAACTTTACTGCTTATAATTTGCACAACCAGAATACACAGTTCTGTTCTTTATCATTCTTCCCACAAAACACTTTCACTCTCTCAGTTCCCAGGACCAGGGAAATGCGTTTAAGACTTGTGATTTCTTTTGGTTTTTATGTTGGCCGCTCAGAATAATTTGCTCTGTTGGTGACCAGGCCTGAAGTTTTGTTTAGTACGGTACAGCTGCCATGGAATAGTCAAAATCCATGTTGCCCACACTCTATTCTCGATAAGTAGTCAGTAGTTTTCAGCAAATATACAATGAAAGAAGCACCACGTCATGCCCGTTTCTTCATTAATTGAAAATTTGATGGTGATTCCATTGTTTTAGGTCGGAGATTCACTGTTAATACATGCATGGAAATATTACCCACATGCAGCTTTCGACATTTCCACGATGACCTTACTGTATAGTACTGTGATCTTAAAAGTGGACAGAGAAATTAGGTGTTCACTTATTTCCCCTTCCCTGCAAGTTGAACCAAGCCTGGAAATAAGCAATCTGTCATTTGCAAAATTAGGTCGCCAGAGGGGGAATTTTCTGATGCTATCCCATACCGTGGCGCTAGAAACCCCCCCCCCCCCCCCCCCAATTTATTCTCGGGGGTTTCTCTTTCTGTTTACGCCTGAGACCTTGATACAGATTGAGGTTCACAGAGGGTAAATTTAGTAATGCTTCTGCACTGTGGAGGGTACAGTTAAAACTGGAAGTCCTGTCACGAATAGTGAGCTTATCTAGGCTTAATTGTGCATTGGAATTGCGCGCTATTGCCATATCGAATGGCATCCAAATCACGGCAGATTCTCCTGGTTACTCATGGCAAACACATGCAATGTTTCTGCCAATGGACCTCCGGGTTATCCGGAGGTCCATTGGCTGAAACATTGCTTGTGCACAGGCCATATGTACAGAATTTGATAGCTTTACTATGGCCATAACGCGCACATTAACGCGCAGATCAACATGCTATTTGTGTGTCATGACAGGACTTCTAGTTTTAACTGTAGCATCACCAAATTCACCCTCTGAGACCCTCATTCTGCAGATGACAGTCTGCTTATTTCCAGGCTTACGGCCGTGAGACATTGAAACTGAGATGTTATTTTGCGATATTTTATACAGGAAATCGAACGCCACTGCCATATAGTACAGTGATAAACAAAAAAGCTGTAGAATTTTGACGGGATCGCAATCCATTCAAAATTCTGTCGAATATGTTTCAATTTTGGAATTCACAATAAAAAATCCAGTATAAGGATTTCCAGTAGTTCCTTGAATCCTGCACCCTATCTGACATGTACAGTACAAGTCAAAATAAGTTGTTGGATAACCATTATACAGTTAAAACTAGAAGTCCTGTCATGAAATGCATACAAATAGCACGTTGATATGCACGTTAATGTATGCGTTATGGTCCAAGTAAAGTTATCAAATTCTGTATATGCGGCATGTGCACAAGCAATGTTTCAGCCAATGGACCTCCGGGTAACCTGGATGTCCATTGGCAGAAACATTGCATGTGTTTGCCATGAGTAACCAGGAGAACCTGCCGTGATTTGGATGTCATTCGATATGGCAATTGCGTGCAATTCCAACGCGCAATTAAGCCTAGATAAGCGCACTATTCGTGACAGGACTTCTAGTTTTAACTGTAAACTATGTATCTTTCTCAGTGGTGCAGTGTTCTAAGTGTACTGCATGTCGATGGTGCACTTGTCTTCAACCAGTGCTCTCTGTCAGCATCAATTGTGGGGTTGATGCTGTCACAGCGTACCGTCCTATTGGGTGGGAACGTAAAATGGCTGTCCTCTGTGCGGAGAGAGACACACTCTGTGCAGGCTAAAGATCCCTAAGTAGTATTCGAGAAGAGCGAGGCCACGAAGTTGCCGTTACGTAGGTCATCCCACACACCTGCGCCATTGAGCCAAGGAGAGGCGTTAATATAAGTTGCATAACTTGTTTGCCAATCCTTGTAAAACAAATAAGGTTAAATTAAAGAAACCACTGCTAATCCTGCTTGTGCAGAGTTGATACGTTGAGGAGTCTGAAAGCTGCTTGACGCTACTCCGTTGTTATCTCGAGGTGCTCCGGCTTTCTTCACCCATAAAACTGGCTGTCGAAAGTGTCATTAAAACCACAATCAAAAAACGACTCACCCTGTGCATGCACAGCCTTAGTGTGTGTACATATTCAAGTTATGTGTGATGTCAGTTACCAGTTTTTTTTTATAACCAGAAAGTGTGATGAACCCTGCACTGCACAAGGTTAGTCACACTTTCTGGTTTTAAAAAAAATTCATTATTAACAGAGCAACTGGGGGTGCGGTGGTGTTGCGGTAACCGGTTCTCGTCAGATCACCGAAGTTAAACAACGTCGAGCCCGGTTAATCATTGGATGGGTGACCGTCTGAGCGATCAATTCAGACTCCCATGTTGTGTTCTTGGGTAAAGCACTTAACCCCGATTGTCCACATGGGGGCACGATGACGCCGTGTACTAAGGCGTACTGATATTTGATGATACGCATGTCTTCAACCAATCTAACCCCGCCTGTGCTGCAGTGAAGAGTTACGATGTTGGGGAGCTGGCGGCTGCTCATCGTTGCTCTGTGGTTTTCTCCGGGTACTCCAGCTTCCTCCACCCATAAAACTGTCACGGTCGTGATTAGCCATTGTGCATAAGTATGTGACCTTGAACACCAATAAATAAATAATGGAGCAACTAACCTTGTGTACTGTACAGTCTTTCTGTAAATTTCATTTATTTCAACTCGTTACATAACAAAATGTCCAAAACGTGCCAATAATATTCTCAAGAAACATACAACCCTTTACCCAACACAGACAATATCAAAATTTATTATTTTAAATATCATTTTTTAAAATTTTTCAGAAAATTTCAACAAAACCATATCATGTGACCCCTGATTGGAATGAGCTCGAGGAGCTCGTTCCAAAGAGGGGTCACATGTTATGGTTTTGTTGAAATTTTTTTTAAAAAGATATTTTTTCAGCTGCTGAATGTGCATATTATGCAGTCGGATGTGGCCGAATCATTGGGTAAAGGGTTAAACTCTGCTTATGGCCCACTCATTGGAATGGATTGTGGAAAGGCTTTTTTTTAGTGAAGTCCATAAATGAAAATATATTCTATTTTCTTGTATTAGTTTGTGTTGCAGTAGAATAAAGATCTGGTTGTGAAAGAGATTACTTTTGTGACCACAGACAGTAGTATGAGATCAAATATCAGCCAAATGCAGTCGTAACACAATGTGCCTTTTTTTAAAGGTTTTTTTTTAAAAAAAAAAGTTATGTGAATTTATCATTCCTCAAATTGTTGGGAGTCCAAACAATGATGTAAACAACTCAATTAGTTGCAGGCAAATTGTATATGAATGCATTGGATCTCCGTTGAATTTTGTGTATAAGAGAACACAGAGATTTTGTGAACCAGAAAGGCAGTCAAAGTGTTACCATTACTGGAACTGGTTCTCACATATATCAGAAGAGATAAAATAATTATTGCTGGGAGGTCTGATATGACCCCAGTCTCAAGTTGAACAATGGAAAAGGTGGTACATTTAAACCTCTGTTCAAGAAAGAGAAGTTTGTTGAGCATTTAGTCAGCTGCTTGTCTGTGTTTTGTTTTCATCTACCTATGGATATTATTGAAGATAACCCTTGTCTATTTTTGATTCCTTTGTGTTAGGATTATACCAAAGATTATGCTATTCCTTAGCAGATAGTTCATGGAACTTTACAGTTGACTATCTCCCTATTGATTGTTATGTTGCAAAGGTGGAACAGTTATTTATTTATTGGGGTTTAACAACACTTTTTCGACAGCCAGGGTCACCTTGTGTTGGACAGTTTTACAGGTGGAGGAAGATGAAGTACCCGAAGAGAACCACCGAGCAACGGCGAGCAACTGTCAGGCTCCTCAACATACTAACTCCACATAAGCAGTGTTAGCACTGGTTGAAGACAAGTGAGCCATCGACGTGCAGTACGCCTTAGTACAGAATGCCACCGTACCCTCACATGGGCAATGGGGGTGAAGTGCCTTGCCCAAGGACACAATGCAGTTGCCGCAGGTGGGATTCGAACAGAGGACCTCTCAGATTGCAGCCTGTGCCTCTTTCTACTGAGCCACCGCCTCCCCAGGTTGATCAGAGTAGCCAAGATTATCTCAACTAATTTCTGGGGGGTTCTTTCATAAAATTGTTGTACATATAGTACAGTGCGGCAGCTATGGACTGGTCACTTTCTGCAGGTTGGACAGTATTCCCATAGACGCAATAATGTTAGATAGCAAACACTAATTATAGGAATAATCATCAAAATTTAATTAGTGAACATGGAATAATCATCAAAATTTAATTAGTGAACATGGGTACAACCTGGTGCATCATTAATTAAAATTTTGCTGATGATGTTTTTTATTACAGTTAAAACTAGAAGTCCTGTCATGAAATGCGCACAAATAGCACGTTGATACATGTATGCGTGTTAATGCATGCGTTATGGCCCAAGTAAAGCTATCAATTCTGTACATATGACCTGTGCACAAGCAATGTTTCAGCCAATGGACCTCCGGGTAACCCGGAGGTCCATTGGCAGAAACATTGCATGTGTTTGCTATGAGTAACCAGGAGAACCTGCCATGCTTTGGATCTCATTCGATATGGCAATTGCGCGCAATTCCAACGCGCAATTCCAACGCACAATTCCAACGCGCAATTAAGCCTAGATAAGCGCACTATTCGTGACCGGACTTCTAGTTTTAACTGTATTTCACTGCTACACATGGATTACTGCTGATGATGTTTTTTATTACCTCACTGCTACACATGGATTACTCCCAGTCCACAGCAACTGTACTCTACATGTGTGTGGAGTACGGATTACCATTAAAACATTTGTGGAGTAGTGGAATTTCCATCCATTGTGTCCTGTGACAAGACACTTAAACCCAGTTGTTCATGTGAGGGCATTGTGCATATCGATACACTTACCTTCATCCTCAACCAATTTGGCTTGTTAACCCTTTAACTAATGAATAATAAATTTATAAATTAAGCTGTAAAAAAAAAAATCACTTTTCAAAAATTTAAAACCATTTCATGTGACCCCTCATTTGAATGAGGTCAATGAATTCATTCCAATGAGTGGCCCAGGGATGGATCCATGGATTTTTGGGGGACACCTGTTTTTCAATTGAGGATGTCCCCAAATAAATTGAGATGTCTTAATACTGATGATTAGACCCCTAAATGTGTCTTGAAGTGCTTTTTATCAACTGCATGTGTATAGATTTCTACTAAATATTTGAATTAATTGCTTCAAACTGGTAGATTTCAAAGTTGAAAGGTATTTTCCTGCAGGATTTTGGGGACATTTGGGAGTTTGGGCACCCATACCTGTAACAGGTATCAAATCTGCTCTGGATCCATCCCTGGGGCCACATGATTTGGTTTGTTGAAAATCTTTTTAAAAATTAAAAAAAAAAAATGTTTAAAATTATAAATTTTGATACCGTCTGTGTTGTGTAAAGGGAAAGTTGGATAGTCTTGACCAGGGGCTCGGTAATTCTTTCCTGGTGCTCAAGCTTCTTTCACCCATAAAACTCTCCAACACTATATAGCCCTTGCTGTTAAAAGTGTCATTTAACCACAATAAACAAACAGAAAACAATGGATTTGGTTGAGTACATGTAAAATTATTTTCTTGAATTTCATTGAAGAGTACTCGAAGGTGGTTTTCTCCATAATAAATTCAGAAAAATAAACTTTTGAAAGAGATCTTTGCAAGGTAATTTGACTGTCTTCTCCAAGCAGGGTGGCTCAGTGGTGTACTGTTGGACTTCTATGCTGGAGGTCCCAAGTTCGATCCCCATCCGGGATGACCCACGTTGTGTCCTTAGGCAAGGCACTTTATCCTGGTTACCTTCATGGGGGGCACGATGTCGGCGTGTACTAAGGCATACTGCACGTCGATGGTGCACATGTCTTCAACGGCTGTAACCTTGATTGAGCAGAGCTTAAACAGAGTTAGAATGTTGAGGAGCTGACAGTTGCTCGTCAATGCTCGGTGGTTCTTTCCGGGTACTCCAGCTTCCTCCACCTGTAAAACTGTCATGGTCATGATTAGCCATTGTGCATAAGTATGCGACCTTAAACACATATAAATAAATATTCTCATCCCTGCTTCAATTGTCAACAAAAAAAAAGAGATTAAAATTTAAAATTTAATTTTTTTAACTGGAAGGTTATTTGAAGTTTTGTGTATTACATTACATGTGTACAAATGGGATTGATTGCACTGCTGAATAGATATTGTATAAATTCCAAGGAAGCATTTCCAGAAAGAAAATGACTGTTTGGAACGGAATTCTCTTAACATTAGAATAATCACTTGATGTTGATTGTGAGAGCTTAACAGGCAATCTTTATAGAAACAAAAAGTTATGTATGTATGTCTAGTGTCGAGATCTGAAACCCATCCTGGTGAAGTATGGATTGTTTGGATGGATGCAGGACAAATAAGGTACAGGTATTTTGTTTTTGTAATATTATGTTACACTGTCTTAAACAATTTAACTCTCAACTGGTAGAGTACTAAATTATTTTTGGCCATCAAATAGTGTTCAACCTATGATCGGAACCAGCCACCACAATCGGCCGATTGTGGGCAATCGGATGACAATGGCAACGGTTCCTGGAACATCAGTTCAACTGATTGTTGCCAAGCATTTTGTAATGATTCATTAACTCCATTTTATTATCTTCTGCAATTGTTTAATTGTTAATGTAAAATGATGTCAATGATACCATTCAATAAAGTTAAGAAACAACCACAATGTGTATTCTTAATCTCTCTAGACGCCCCTTTTCGAGATATACAAGTTAAACGACATGTAAAGCTTACAACTGAGCGTACTTGCGGCAATCGCCAGTTCATACCGGAAGTTTGCACTCCATTGACTCAGGTCTTCAGTAAAATTACCAGTTGCACGCACTTGGGCAGCAAACGTGGCTCTGAGAGCCACGTTTACTGCCCAAGTGTGCACGACTGGTACTTTTACTGCGACTCCAGTTAACAAAGTTTAACACTGAAAAATGTTCAGTTTAATGTAGTTCTTTCAAGCTACAACTTGTCCAATAGAGCATGGTACTACAATCGGAATCAGAAAAATTCAGCATCAGAATCAGCTGATTGTGAGCTCAAATAACCGCTTATCGGTCAGCGACCCTTTTTGGCAATCAGTTGAACACTACCATTAAATCTTGTACACATGTCTTTGCCTTTTTACAATTAATGGGTGAGTGCCTATTGTAACAAGGCAAACCTTCACAGACTAAATAATATCACTTCAAAGTAATACAAAGCATTTCCACTGAATATGAGCCTCCAAGCTGTGGTACCTGCACTTTAGGATAAAGCCGAAATATGGGCTTCCAGCACTCTACCAGTTAAAAAGTTCTTTCTGTCTGTCAGAGTTCTAGGAAATAGTGCAGTGCTTGTTTACTCTGGTAGACATCAAAGGCACCAGAAGTATTTGCAGGCAAGGGTATCAAACAGAGCACTTGACTTTGGGTATGTGTTAAGACCTCCGAGAGTCTATAACATATCAATTGCAATATAACACTCAATAGTACAGTGAAACCCTGTTAATTGAATAGCCACATTGTTAATGAAAATTATTCATTTAGCAGGAGTATTCAATTAACAGGGATTGTGTCACTTTCCTGTATACTAGAGGTAAACTTGGCATTTATTGTATTATATCTTGTTTGACAGAACTCCATGAGGAAAGGAAAATGAAAACTGGGGAGAGTCAGGATAAATTCTCAACAGGTTACAAGATTTTTTACTCAATTAACTGGAGTTGACTCTATAACCTATATAATCTATATTCAATTAACAGGTCAAATTTGCACTGAAGGTGTGGTAAATGGTTTTGTGTTGGGAAATTATATTCAATTAACCCTTTACCCAACGTAACTGCCAAAACCGACCAGGCTATTCACAAAAATTGCCATTTAATTTTCATTATTTTTTAACTTTTCTATCTTGAAAGCTCGTTCCAATGAGGGGTCATAACCTATGTTTTTGAGACAAAAATTGAAAAAAATTAGTTATTCAAGAATTTTATTTGCAAGTGTCGTCTACTTCTCATGTTAGGTAAAGGGTTAACAGGGTTATTCAAGGTTATTCAGTTAGAGATATTCAATTGAGTGGGCTTGACTTGAGAAGCACATTTGGCCACAAGTTGTTCTCCGGAAATATTATTGTATTATCAGTTCTGGTACAAATATGGTAGCAGACTTCCAGGAACCAGTGGTGCCTGCTGTCAACTCTTATGAGTTGATTTCATATATTTTTCGTGTTCTGTACCTCCCAACCTTCATTTTGATGTATAATTTGTGTATAATTAATTTGAATTTAAGGAATATCAGAGGTGGGAATTTCAAACTAAACAAAATTCCATTGCTTACATAGCACCTTAAACCTTCATTTACATGTAGCTTTTTATGAAAAAAGTTTGAGAGAACTTTAATTAACCCCCTTCACTCTGATGTCAAAATATCAAAATTTCATGAAGTTGTTTTTTTCCCATAATGCATCTAGAAATTTAACCAATTCAATCTCGTTTGACAGAGGTCAATGAGCTCTGTCAAACGAGATTGAATTGGTTAAATTTCTAGTTGCATTATGGGAATTTTTTTCTGTCTGAAATTTAGATATTTTGACATCAGTGTGCAGGGAGTTAATGTGGAACTTTGACTTTTTTCCCACCTGGGACTACTCCAATATTGAGGTTACAGTACATGGAAAGTGTATTATCACTAAATCACCCGCAGAGTGGAGATTCCACCCAAGCAATAATTGCAGATTTGTTGCAAAGCATAACCAGCACAAGCAAAGTTTCAGCCAATGGACCTCCGGGTTAAACCCGGAGGTCCATTGGCTGAAACATTGCTTGTGTTTTTTGTCGATGTGTACAAAATTTGAAAGTTATAGCTTGGGTGATAACTCCACTCCACGAGTGATTTAGTTACAATCCACCCTCCATGTTCTGTAGATGTGCAACACTGTTGCTTCACACCAAAATCCGTGCTGGAATACTTTTATTGTAATGTCACTTAAATCGGAGGTAGTGGGCGAGTGTGTTATTTCCTTGCCAGCAGTATCATTGTATTATCAAATCTCAGCAATTGAATGTGTTACATTTATAATATTAGTGTGCAGGAAACTGATATTACCGAAACCTATTTCAGAGACAAAAGTATTGTTTTGACCTTTTGTTTATCACTCTTTTGTGTATACAGTATATAGAGATGTCCTTATATCCTCCATAAATTGAACACTTGAGTTTTATTAGGAGTAATACAAGTGGGAACAGGTACATGTTTACTATGATTCTTGGCACCATTTTCAAGGAGAAAAACTACAAGTTGTTGTCAGGTTTTACTTAGTTCTCATTTTACTATGGAAAAAATTTGCATGTTCTGTGCTTTTTTTCTCCAGAAAGATTGTACTTAATTCTTTAACAAATACAGTTAAAACTAGAAGTCCTGTCATGAACTGTACACTTATCTTGGCTTAATTGTGTGTAGGAATTGCGCGCAGTTGCCATATCGAATGGCATCCAAAGCACGGCAGGTTCTCCTGGTTACTCATAGCAAGCACAGGCAATGTTCCTGCCAGTGGACCTCCGTGTTACCTGGAAGTCCATTGGCTGAAACGTTGCTTATGCACAGACCATATGTACAGAATTTGATAGCCTTACTATGGTCGTAACGCGCAGATCGATGTGCTATTTGTGTGCATTTCATGACAGGACATCTAGTTTTAACTGTATTATTTATTTATTTTTTGGTTTTAATGTCACATACTTATATACAGTGACTAATCATGACCATGGCAGTTTTACGGGAGGAGGAAGCTGGAGTACCCGGAGAGAACCACAGAGCAACAACGAGCAGCTGGCAGCTCCCCAACATCGTAACTCCGCACTGCAGCACAGGCATGGTTAGATGGGTTGAAGACTTGCACACCACTGAGTGCAGATCAATGTGCTATTTGTGTGCATTTCATGACAGGACATCTAGTTTTAACTGTATTATTTATTTATTAGTGTTTAAGGTCACATACTTATGTACAGTGGCTAATCATGACCATGGCAGTTTTACGGGTGGAAGAAGCCGGAGTACCCGGAGAGAACCACAGAGCAACGATGAGCAGCTGCCAGCTCCCCAACATCGTAACTCCGCACTGCAGCACTAGGGCTGCACGGTATTTGGATTTTGGTACCGGTGACAGTATTGAAAACAATACCGCGGTATACCGGTATACCGTGAAACAGTTCAGATTGAAAACAAAATAAAACTGAAATACATGTACCTTACTTTTATGAAAGTGCTTGATAAATGTGATGTACAACTACAAGGTTCTAGGTGAAAAACAACTCATGTAATTCGGTACGTTCTAAGTGCTGAGTTTACTCTGAATGTAATAGAATTTTGGAGTTCATTAATTCGTTGTTTGTCGGCAATCTGACAAAAAAATGTTTCAGATTACACATATTCACAATTGCGAAACGTGCAACAATTTTTGTCAAATTTGACAGACGTGTGACGCCATCACTGGGAGAAAACATTGTCGGCTGTGATTGACACCTGCAGACTGTCATGAAACTGAAGAGTGATCACGTCTGCGAGGTGTGCTTAATATCAACAGACTGACTGGCCTGACATATGACAGCTTACATTTGACATTGTCATCTGAGGAAGTTTACTGCAGGAAGATAGAAGGGGAGGAGCTACTACTGGTTGTTTGTGTAACTAGGCCCTTGGAATTCCATCAACTGGACACACATTTTGATAAAAAAGTTTTGTTTCCCACTGTTTTTCATGAAGCCACATATATGCAATTAGCACAATGACTGGCTCAGTAATTAAACGCTTATCAGTCAAAAGAGGTTGACCATGTTTTCACAGGAATTAAATTGACAAAAACAAATTTACTTGTATCCAAGATTCAGATGAAAGCCAGTAAACCCAATGATAATTTTATGGCTTATTTTCGTATTAAACAATAGGTTCAATAACTTTTTAGAAATGGATTATTGTCGTTCTTCCATTCAAATCACTCATTGTCCCAGAGCAGTAAGTAATACTTCTGTCTATTGCTCCAGAAGTATCTTTTTTATTCATGATATCCCTTGCATTTAATATGTGTTTGCCCTATTTTCGCGCATTATTTATATTTTTATTTCAAGAAAACGCGAATTTCAAATCATAATACCGGCCCCAAAAATTGTATACCGTTACTCACGGTATACCGGTATTCATTTTTGATGGACAGTTTTTAACTGGTGACGATTTCAATACTGGTATCAACCGGTATACCGTAATACCGTGCAGCCCTATGCAGCACAGGCAGGATTAAATGGGTTGAAGACATGCGCACCATTGACGTGCATAGTACACGTCGTCATCATGTCCCCTTGTGGACAATCAGGGTTAAGTGTCTTGCCCAAGGACACAGCATGGGAGTCCGAATCGATCGCTTAGACAGTCACCCATCTGAGGACTAACCGGGCTCAGCGTTGCTTAACTATTAAAATTAGTGTTTGGAATGTAATATTAATGCGTCCATGGAAATATTGCCTACCCGTGGAAAGTGACCAGTCCATGTAACCAGCAAATTTCCTGAACTGCTTGTTGAGGCCTTAAGTTTTTACACAATGGACAAGAAAAAATAGCTTTCAATCTTCTCCTTAACTGGTAGAGTGCTGGGAGTCCATATTTGGGCTTTATTCTGAAGTGCAGGTACGAACTTGAAGGCTTCCTATTTTATGGATGTGTTTCATATCATCTTTGAAGAGAAATTGTTTAGTCTGTATGGCTTTGCCTTGTTACAATTTATGGGAGAGTGCCTTTTAGCACTATCCCATAAATTGTAGCACGGTAAAGACATGTAAACAAATTTTGATGACGGTAAATAATTTAGCACTCTACCAGTTAATAGTGTAAAACTTTACTGGACAGAAGCAGCCTGTGAAATTAGTCACAGTGGTCTGTAATGCCATGGTACAGTACATGGAGAGAGGATTATTACTAAAAACTCCTGAAGTGGAGACTCCACCCAGACACTAAATTGTTGATTCCAGTGATAAAGCATACATGCATGATGGACAAGCAGAGTTTTAGCCAATGGACCTCTGAAACTGTTTGTCGTTCTTACATTTTTTGCAGAGAAAAAGGTGTCTATGCAGGTGGAAACTTCACTTCATGAGTGTTTTAGTGGTAATTCACTTTCCCTGTACTGTAAATGCCATTTTTTTCCTTAACCTTCTAAAACTGAGGTCAAAGTGCAGTACGGCACCCGTGGACCGGTCGCTTTCCATGGGTGGGCAATATTTCCATGGATACAATAATATTAGATTCCAAACACTTATTATGTAGGAATAGTCATCAAAAATTTAATTAATGAAGCACTGGGTACAACCCGGTGCTTCATTAATTAAAAGTTTGATGATAATTGTTTTTATTACCTAGTAAGCACAAGCGTGGACATTACTGCCTACACATGGATTGTGATCAGTGCACGGCGACTGTATCAAAATTTAAACAGGCAAATTTTTCCCCATAATGCATCTACGAATGTAAGCAAGTCAATCTTGTGTGACACTGTCCATCAAGCTCTGTCGGGAGTGCGGTGGCTCAGTGGTCCTGAGTTTGATCCCCGTCTAGAACGACCCACGTTGTGTTCTTGGGCAAGGCACTTTATCCCGTTTGCCTACATAGGGGCACGATGGCGTTGTATACTAAGGCATACTGCACGTCGACGGTGCACATGTCTTCAACCGCTGTAACCCTGCTTGAGCGGAGCTTGAACAGAGTTAGAATGTTGAGGGGCTGTAGGTTGCTCGTCGATACTCGTTGATGCTTGATTCTCTGCAAGTACTCCAGCTTCCTCTATCCGTAAAACTGGCGAGGTCACGATTAGCCTTTGTGCACTATTATGTGAACTTAAACACCAATAAAAAATAAATCAAGCTTTGTTAAACAAGACTGAATTTGTTGAATTCCTAGTTGCATTATTGCTGCTTAAAATTTTAATGTTCATTCATCAATGTGTCAGGTGTTAACATAGCTTTTGATCCCTTATTTGACCCCTTATTTGAATGATGTCATTGGGCTCATTACAAAGGGGGCTCATAAACAATATTTTTTAGGTAAAAATCATGATTCTTTTTTTTATGGCTTTGGCCATTTATGAACATTACATTCGATGAATGGGAAATGTTGGGACAAAATTCATATTGTGAATAAAATGTTTAAAGTGATCCCACTTATTCTTGAGCATTAAGTGTCCATGTATTCTTTCATATTAGGGAGATGATTTTTAAAGCAACATGCGGGAACGCAGTGGCTCAGTAGTAGACTGTTGGACTTCTATGCTAGAGGTCCCGAGTTCGATCCCTGTCCGGGATGACCCGTGTTGTGTCCTTGGGCAAGACACCTTATCCCGGTTGCCTACATGGGGTACTGCACGTTGATGGTGCACATGTCTTCAACCACTGTAACCCTGCTTGAGCGGAGATTGAACAGAGTTAGAATGTTGAGGAGCTGACAGTTGCTCGTCAATTTTCTCCAGATACTCCGTCTTCCTCCACCCGTAAAACTGTCACTGTCACGATTAACCATTGTGCATAAGTATGTGTCTTTAAACACCAATAAATAAATAAATACTAAAGCAACATGCATGCAACAGATATTTGGCATGAGTAATCTCGACAAGCACCTGCAAGTGATTACACCTCATCTGCAAGGAGGTGAAACCACCAGAGGGTCCTTGTTCAAAATAGAGTACATGTATTCATGACATTTTTGAATTGTTTGAATTGTTTTGACTACAGTGCAAGTCAAAATAAGTTGTAGTATAACCACAATAAACTAAGTATACTCTGCTCCTACACTGATAAGATCAGAATCTGACATCATTTTCTGGAAAGCTCTTAATGAGAGCTTTCTAGAAAATGATGTCAGCTTCTGGTCTTATCGATGTAGGAAGAGAAGGATACATAGTTTATTGTGGTTATCCTACAACTTATTTTGACTTGTATTTTATCACTGGTGGTAGTATGGTGATCACAAAAGCAGACAGAAAATGTTTAGACGCAATCCAGTGCCTGAGGCAGCAGTCCTCTAAAATGACTCCATTGGTATAAATGATTGGCTTTACTTGATTTTATATCGGTGTTGCAGTCGCTATTAGACATTGCCGAGATATGTGACTTTAAGCACCAATAAATAAATAAATAAATAATCTGATGGAGAAAAATACCACTTTCGTAATCACACTTTACAAAGGGTTTAATGGTTTCCTTTAACCCTTTATCCAGTGGATGCGATATCAAAATTTTTTATTTTAATTATTGTTTTTAAAAAAAATTCAAAAAATTAAACTAAAACCCATATCATGTGACCCCTCATTGGAACAAGCTCGACTGTTAGCGCGTTCGAGTGAGGGGGTCACATGATATGGTATTATTGGGTCTCATGATATGGTTTTGTTGAAATTCTTTGTCAAATATATTTTTTTTTAACTGCTTAATTTGTAAATTACGCAAGCGGATGCGGACGATTCGTTAGGTAAAAGGTTAACCCATTACCTAACATTTCTAGAAGAAGACAATTGTAAAAAAAATGTAATTCCAATGGGTGGAAGTCCTCTAAAATGGGCATCCTGGGTATAAATGATTGACTAAACCTGACTGTATCTCTATGTTGTGGGAGCATGGTGGCTCAGTAGGTACAGTTAAAACTAGAAGTCCTGTCACGAACTGTGCGCTTATCAAGGCTTAATTGCGCATAAGAATTGTGCGCAATTTCCATATCGAATGGCATCCATAACACGGCAGATTCTCCTGGTTACTCATAGCAAACACAGGCAATGTTTCTGCCAATGGACCTCCGGGTTACCCGGAGGTCCATTGGCTGAAACATTGCTTGTGCACAGGCCATATGTGCAGAATTTGATAACCTTACTATGGTCATAACGCATAGATTAATGAACAGATCGACGTGCTATTTGTGCCCATTTCATGACAGGACTTCTAGTTTTAACTGTAGAGATACAGGCTGCTAGCTGAGAGGTCCTTGGTTCTAATCCCACCTGCAGAAACCGTGTTGTGTCCTTGGGCAAGGCACTTCATCCCAATTACCCACATGTGGGCACGGTGGCACTGTGTACTAAGGCGTACTTTACATTGATTGTGAACCTGTCTTCAACCAATGCTAACCCTGCTTGTGTGGAGTATGTTGGGGAGTCTGCCAGTTGCTTGCCATTGTTTGGTGGTTCTCTCTGGATACTCAGTCAGTATGTTGGGGAGTCTGACAGTCGCTTGCCATTGTTTGGTGGTTCTCTCTGGATACTCAGTCTTCCTCCACCCGTCAAACAGTCTGACAAGAGGTGACCCTGGCTGCCGAAAGTGTCATTAAACCCAATAAATAAATAAATCAATAAATCTCCATGTTGCAGTCTCGATTAGTCATTGTGCAGAAATATATGACCTTAAACACCAATAAATAATAATAACACTCTACTGTTTTGATGTTTTCTTCAAACAGATTTTTTTTTATCTAACTCACACATTTAATTTATGTATTTTTGAAGGAATTTTTCTGCATTTTATAACTATCTTTATTTTAACTATCTGCACTTCCTACTGTTTAAAAGTGTGTCTGTCGATATAGATTTGGAATGTAGTGGTTATTTTGCCAAGACTGTGCTTTGAATACATGTATCCATGTACCTTGTGAACACATTTTGAGAGGCGATCAAAAAATAAGAATTTCATTTGCTGAGTTAAGTGGATTTTAAGATGGACTGTGCAACAACATCACTAGTTAGGTGAGTTACCATTACATTCAAATTCATTATTGGATATTGATTGAAGAGGGTGTGGTGGAAGCCTCTCCACCCTCTTCACACTGAAGTTGAAATACAGTACAGCTGCAGTGGACTGGTCACTTTCCACAGGTGGGCAATATTTCCACGGACGCAATGATATTACATATCAAACACTAATTCTAGGAATAATCCTCAAAAATTTAATTAATGAAGCACCGGGTACAACCCGGTGCTTCATTAATTAAAATTTTGCTGATGAGAATTTTTAGTCGAATTGTGACAAGTTAAAAACTTGCCTATATACTTTGATGAATGGCGGGTGGGTGGGTGCACGGGATTTGGTCTCTTGGGCGGTGGGCAGGTGGCCGAGCGTAAACAATTGGCTTCCGGATGTTAACTTTATAACGATTCAACCCATGTTCATGAAACTTCATAGGTAGGTTGGTATCGGTGAGAGGAAGAACCCTATTAATTTTGGACTTGCTTGGTCAAAGGTCAAGGTCACAGTGACCTTGAACATAGTAAATTGTAAACAATTGGGTTTCCAGATGATAACTTGGCTACAGTTCAACCCACATTCATGAAACTTCATATGTAGGTTGGCCTTTGTGAGAGGAAGAACCCTATTTATTTTGGACTTGCTAGGTGAAAGGTCAAGGTCACAGTGACCTTCAACATAGTAAATCGTAAACAATTGGTTTCCGGATGATAACTTGATAATGTTTGCTGATGAGAATTTGACTGATAGTTTGATGAGGCGGCGATTTGCGTGCAATTGGAAATTGGTTTCCGGGCAATAACTTTAGTTCTATTTGTCACACTTTCACCAAATTTACACCACCGGTTACTCCATAGGAAAGGAAGACATCTATTAATTTTGGGGTCTGAAGCCTCAAGGTCAAGGTCACAGTTACTATAAATAGAATTTTTTCCAACAAATTGGTTTCCGGGCAATAACTTTAGTTCTATTTGTCGTACCTTCACCAAATTTACACCACAGATTACTCCATAGGAAAGGAAGACACCTATTGATTTTGGGGTCTGATGCCCCGAGGTCAAGGTCACTGTTACTATAAATAGAATTTTTTTTGACAAATTGGTTTCCGGGCAATAACTTTAGCTCTATTTGTCACACCTCGACATTGGATCGGTGATCCTATCAGCATTTTTATTATCTGGTAAATGCATGCATGGACTTCATTCACTGCCCACGCATGGATTGCGACCTTTCCACAGTGACTGTACTGTATCAAAACTTATTTTTCCCATAATGCAACTGGGAATTGAAATTCAGTCGTATTGACAAAAGGTGATATCAACATCAGGCAAAGACATATGACATTTTAAGTCATATATTTGTTCTTATTGAAGATCATGGAATTTTTATTTGGAACTGCAAAAGATTTCATGATCTTCAATAAAAACAAATAAGAAAGATGGTTGAAATTTATAATAATTTTACCAGAGGTGTAGCCAGGATTTTTCTGGTTGGTAATAATTTGGGTTTTATGGACTCACGATAACCGAAGGTCACCTGCTACTGCCACAGGCAGAACCTTGGAAGAGCAGAAGGGTGTCCCCTCTCGTTGGTGGGGGCCTAGGAGATATCGTTTGGAAATTTCAAACCCATAAGACTGAATTTTTGGCCTCAATGTTCTTTTCTGGGAGTTTAAATGAGTAAAATTTGTTTGAAATAAAATCCAGCTGTTTTTTTTCAGTATTGCTGGGGATCTTAAATGATGTTTACTTGTCAGAAGTCCAAATCTGGAACCCAAATATCGTAATTTAATTTTTAGCTCACCAACAGTTAAAACTAGAAGTCCTGTCATGAAATGTGCACTTATCTAGGCTTAATCGCGCGTAGAAATTGCGCGCAATAGCCAAATCGATTGGCATCCAAAGCACGGCAGGTTCTCTTGGTTACTCATAGCAAACACAGGCAATGTTTCTGCCAATGGACCTCCGGGTTACCCGGAGGTCCATTGGATGAAACATTGCTTGTGCACAGGCCGCATGTACACAATTTGATAGCCTTACTATGGTCATAACGCGTAGATTAACATGCAGATCAACGTGCTATATGTGCGCATTTCAGCACAGGACATTTAGTTGTAACTGTACTATGGAGTAGAGCTGAGGTAATGTCATGTCCCTGGTGGCATCAGCGTCACCATCAACATCCAGTTTTGTAAGAGTTTGAGTAAATTTCTTTGAACCCAGTAGTCCCAGGACTTTCAAATTGCAGTTGTGGGTTGTTCAGGACCATGACGTAACCCTTGTTTTCTGGAATCTTTTCTTCAATTTTTTTTTTGTTAGGTGAAAACTTACTAAATTTTCTCTTGCAAGAAATTCCTGTATGGCAGACGTGTAACTGGGAAGAGTATTCCGGCACAAACTGTACTCTATCAAGGCTTCATAAGACTTGTCAATGTTTTTTGAACGAGCTGTAATCAACATCTGCACGTGCACGTGTAGGAGTACAGCTTAACTTTTCGCATCAGAACTCGTTTTGTTTTAGTGAATAAGGATTATGACTGGTCAATTGCACGGTCAATTAAGAAGTGATGCATCCAGTTTTTATCCACGTTCTCAGAACTCGTTTTGTTTTAGTGAATAAGGATTAAGACTGGTCAATTGCGCGGTCAATTAAGAAGTGATGCGTCCAGTTTTTGTCCACGTTCTGACCAGTGGAGCGGTCATTCACAGTTTATGGTTGCAATTAATATAATCAAAGTGCTCTGCAGTTCTTCACCTCCACCACCCCTCCTTCCACCGATATCAGGGTTGGCGTTTTATATCCACCTAGGCATTTTATATCCGCCTAGGGAGGACATGTTAAGGGAGGGTTGCTTGTTTTTTAGTGTATATAGGTGTATATAAGGTAAAAATTTGTTCAGACATAACTTACATATCTGTAAGTTTCGGCTACACTGTATTCGTGAAGTTGAGTGTTAACTGTTATGTAATAAAATGAGTGTAGCCCATAACAACAATTTGGTCTTCTGGAAGTTGTTTCTTCCCATGCTGCACAAATTGTGTTTAAGAAAACTCGATTACTTTCCAAAGAGTACTGGGATTTCCGGGTTTGATTATAAACAATAACTTCACAAGTGATTTTTTAGAATAGCGCTGGCTGGTTTTGGCCATTGCATTAGGTAAAGGGTTAAATAATATAATTATCATTAATAATGAAAAGTAATAAACGAGTAATCGCTTGACTGGACTGGTTACGTGAAATAATTCATTCGAGGTAAGGGACTACCGGTATATTGTAAAACACTGATGCGCATTCGCGCACTCGTGTTTGTACAACGTCCCTCACCTCTCATGAATTATTCCACATAACCAGTCCAATCAAGCGATTACTCTCTATTTATTGCAGATTATGGTGATCTACATGTACATGAATATTGCTTATAGGGATGTTATATTGTGAGTGTAGTTTCCCCCTTTTACAAATGCAGTTGGGAATGATGGGCATAAAGAAATCAGTTTGTTGGTACAATTATCTGTCCTACTCATTTACAGACAATAACTTTTGTACCCCTTGATTGTACAATGCTCATTCTTCATCATGTAGGTTTTCTATAATAGGGCGAGCAAGCCTGAAAATAAGCAGTCTGACATTTGCAGAATGAGGTCCTCAGAGGGTGAATTTGATGAGGCTATCCCATACAGTGGGCCAATTTATCCTCTGGGTACCTCTTTCTGTTTAGTTTTGTGGCCCTCACTTCAGATTGAGGTTCACAGAGGATAAATTTAGTGATGCTACTCTGCTATGCAGGGTAGATTCACTAAATTCACCCTCTGGAGACCTCGTCTGCTTATTTTCTGGCTTGAGGGCGAAGTTGGGATTACTTTTGGGGTATGAAGATATGGTTACTATAAATAGATTTTTGGTTGACGTGCATTAACTTGAATTTCCTATTGCATACAAAACTATAACTTCATTCACAGATCACCTCAGGAGTGTTGATGATTGTGTTTGTTTCTGGGACAATACAGTAAAACTTGTCTTGAGAGACCGCCCTTTGGGACACACAGAAGTGGTCTCTCAAGACAGGTAGTCTCTCATAACAGGTTTCAAGTTTTCTCAAGTCAGTGAATAACCAACCACAAAATTCAGGAATGGAGAAGAATTTTTGTAATTACTTTGTAGTTGTTCTTTTTTATTTATGAAGTTTTTGTAACAAATTGAAATGGACTGTTATAAAAATTATAAAAATAAATTAGTGTTGAAAATCTTCATTGAAGATTTTCAACACTAATTTATTTTTATAATTTTTATAACAGTCCATTTCAATTTGTTACAAAAAGATTTTCAACACAAATTTATTTTTATTCCTATCTGTCACATTTCAGGCATGTATGAAATTGTTTATTCAGCAATAATCCTAATCTTTTCACAGGGGTCTTATAAAAACATCTCAATCTTTAATGAGTTAGCAATTGAAACTCAATTAAGAGCTTTTAGTACTTTTAATTATGTTAGTATAACCACAATGGATTTTCCAATTCCCGAACAGGTAAAAAGTTTTTGTCATGGTTTCAGTCTTCAAAGGGGCGGTCTCTCAAGACAGGTCCATTATGGCATAAAAATACAAGTTGGTACCAGGTCACAGTGGTCTCTCAAGACAGGTGGTCTCTCAAGACAGGTGGTCTCCCATAGCAGGTCCATTATAGAGTAAAACCAATCAGTGCCTGGCAGATGTGGTCTCTCAAGACAGGTGGTCTCTCAAGACAGTGGTCTCTCAAGACAGGTTTTACTGTATGTAAAAGGTTGTTCTGGGACAATATATAGGTGAATGGTTAAAATCATTGTTACTATAAACAGATTTTTAGGTTATGTGCAATAAGTTTAGTTTCCAGTTGCACACTAAACTCATAACCCATTACATAATGAATCGGCCAATTCTACCCGCATAATTTACAAAATGAGCAGTTGAAAAAAACAATATATATCCAGAAAAATTCAACAAAATCATATGATGTGACCCCTCATCAGGGACCAGCGTAGGGGGTAATTTTAGGGAGACTCCATGTCTCCCTTCAGAAAAAAATAGGGAGACTGCAGAGTCATGTAGGGAGACTTAAAAGTCAAGTGGGGAAAATTAAGAATATTCATGTACCACCACTGCCGCCCCTTCATATTTTCAATCTATGGTCCTTCATTAACGTCCAAATAATCCAGGTCCAGTTGTCTATGATGCATCTATGCCAGGTTAAAAAATCACAATGTAATTATTGACTGAAAATCCCCCACTTCCACCCTCTCCTTCATGACCCCTCCCCTCTTCTTCGTGCCAATCCCCAGCACCCTCCTGTGTTGCCTTTCACCAAAGTCTACTAAGCTAATAATTTCTCAAGTCTGAAAGTGTGAACAGGACCAGATGTAAGAAGGTTGCTTGGGAGGTACTTTGTTAGTTAATAAACAAAATACATTCTGGGGTCAAGTATTTTGTAAAAGAAATGTCATGCCGCATCATTTTTATGGCATTCTGGTGTCATTTCGTGTCATTCCGTTGTTTAGGAGGACCCTTTTTCAAGATCGTCCACATGCACACTTCTGTCCTGCTACTTCCAATGAGGGGTCACATGTTATGGATTTGTTGAAATTTTTTTAAAGAAAAGAGACACCTCAGTGTCAATACACTTCAGCAGCGAAAATCATGCACATACAGTTAAAACTAGTAGTCCTGTCGTGAAATGCGCACAAATAGCATGTTGATCTGCGCGTTAATGTACGCGTTATGGCCATAGTAATGCTATCAAATTCTGTACATATGGCCTGTGCACAAGCAATGTTTCAGCCAATGGACCTCCGGGTAACCCGGAGGTCCATTGGCAGAAATATTGCATGTGTTTGCTATGAGTAACCAGGAGAACCTGCCGTGCTTTGGGTGCCATGCGATATGGCAATTGCGCGCAATTCCAACGCACAATTAAGCCTAGATAAGTGCACTATTCGTGACAGGACTTCTAGTTTTAACTGTATACATGTAAAATATCGTATTATTCAGACTCGACACTCTCAACTGGATTCGTTCTTATCTGCTGATGAAGAGAAAAAATTTAGTAGATTTACATTTTATGAATGCTAATGCCACTCGGCTTGAACAGGAAGGATTTTTAATTATTTTTAAACTGTTGTATTCCCACTTCAACGTTCATAAAGCTGCTTGACCAGAATTAGACTGCCATTGTATGTGAGATAGTACTGAAATGGTTAACGGATAACCGGTTTGAAACCGGTTACCTACTTAACCGATTAAAAAATACGTCAACCGGTTATCCGAAATATCGATAGTGATCGTCATTCCACGATTAGAATGTAGTAAATCTGCCGCTTCTCCTTTGGGATAGCTCACACCCCGAAGCAGCACTGTATATATTGAGAAATAATTGACTTTGGCGTTCAAGACTTCGTTAATGATTGGCAATTTCCGTGAGTTCTGAGTAACCAAAGAAACTATTCCGCAGTATGTATACAAACGAACGTTGTCGAGTACTCGACAACGTTTGTTTGTATACACACTACGGAATAGTTTCTGAGAATACTGCTTTCCAATTCCTATAGTTTTGATCCCAGATTCGGTGAAATAATGGCTACGGTTAACCGGATATTATCCGGTCATAGCTCTCGGTTAGTCGGTTGTGATAATGAGCCAACCGTTTCAGCCCTAATGTGAGAAAAAATTGCCGTTCGAAATTTTGAAAATTCGGCATCAGTTTGGAGAGGGTTAAGAGTCATTACCTTATAGCAGCAGTCATTTGATGCTTCAAAACACAAAGCACAGAAAACAGAAGTTTGACTTATAACAACAGCTGTTGAGATCATTCTCACTATCACCTCATATAAAATGAACAATTCATCTAATCTTAACTGGAAGAGTGCTAAGAGTACATATTTGGGCTTTACTTTAACCCTTTACCCAATGAATCGCCCGCATCTGCCTGCGTAATATGCAAATTCAGCAGCTGAAAGAATATTATTTTTCGAAAAATTTCAACAAAACCGTATCATGTGACCCCTCTTTGGAATGAGCTCGTTCCAAAGAGGGGTCACATGATATGGTTTTGTTGAAATTTTTTGAAAAAATTTAAAAAATGCTATTTAAAATAATAAATTTTGATATCGCCTGCGTAATGGTCAAAACTGGCCAGAGCTATTCACAAAAATCGCCAATTAATTTTTATTATTTTCATTTTTTGTCTCAAAAACATAGGTTATGACCCCTCTTTGGAACGAGCTCATTGAGCTCGTTCCAATGTGGGGTCATAACCTATATTTTTGAGACAAAAAATGAAAAAAATTAGTTATTCAAGAATTTTGTTTGCATGTGTCGTCTGCTTTTCATGTTAGGTAAAGGGTTAAAGTGTCTGTACCACAACTTGAAGGCTTCATACTTTGTGGATGCTGTTCATATCAACTTTGAAGTGAAAGTATTTAGTCTGTTTACCTTTGGAAACCTTGGGAAGTGAAGCAGTGACATTTACTGTGGTAAACATTGCTCTGTTTTTCTGGTAAAATTGGACCTGATCACCAAAGCCTTTGGTTGAAGTCCTTTAAAATGGGCAACATACAGTATGGCTGCTGTGGACTCATCAATTTCCACGGGGTGGGTAATATTTCCACGGACGCAATAATATTAGATTACAAACACTAATTACAGGAATAATCATAAAAAATTTGATTGATGAAGCACCGCATACAACCTGGTGCTTCATTAATTAAAATTTTGCCGCTGATGATTTTTTATTACCTGGTAAACGCATGCATGGACACCACTGCCCACACGTGGATTACGACCAGTCCACAGCGACTATACTGTAGGTATAATTGATTGGCTGGACTTGACTTTATGTCCCAGTTGCGGTCTCGATTAGCTATTGTACAGAAATTATGTGACCTTAAACTCAATAAATAATAATAATAATAATAATAATAATAATAATAATAATAAATAATATAGTCTGTTAGGATTTGCCATGTTACAATTTATGGGAACTGTCTATTGGCACTTTCCCATAAATTGTAACATGCCTAAGACATGTGAACAAATTTTGATGACCAAATATAATTCAGCACTCTACGAGTTAACAGATTTATTCCCCCTGTTATCATCCCTTCTGTAAGATTCAGTATATCAAATCATCTGGTTGACATTTAAGTACTGTCTGTTCAGTAAATAAAGAGTAACTCATCTGATTTGTTAAAGGTGTGAGGTATAAACTTCATGCAGATCATTTACATGTAGATCACCTGTTCACTACTAATCTACTTATGTCTTTATTCATTTGGTCTTTGAATCTTGGTCAAGTGACTTTTATAAATCTTTGGTGTGTGTGTTCCAGCTCCGACACTGAGACAAGCTGGCATTATGGTGAGAACTCTAGGAAGTAGAACAGTTATGTTTACTGGTAACCAGCACCTAATGTGACCAGTACCAGAAAAAAGAATTAGCTTAACTTGACTTCACACCTCTGCTATGATGATGTTATTGTTATTTGTTATTTGGGTTTAGCGACACATTAACAGCCAGGGTCATATCATGTCGGTGACAGTTTTACGGGTGGAGGAAGGCGGAGTACCCGGAGAGAACCACCGAGCAACGACGAGCAGCTGTCAGCTCCCCAACATCGTAACTCTGAACTCCGCACTGCGGCACAGGCAGGGTTAGATTGGTGGAAGACATGTGCACCATCGACGTGCAGTACGCCTTAGTACACAGCGTCATCGTGCCCCCATGTAGGCAAGCGGGGTGAAGTGTCTTGCCCAAGGACACAACGCGGTTGTCGCAGGTGGGATTCGAACCGAGGACCTCTCGGCTTGCAGCCTGCACCTCTACCTACTGAGCCACCGCGCCCCCTGCTATGATGATGATACAGCCATACTGAATGGGACCTTAACCCTTTACCCAACGCAGACGATATCAAAATTTATTATTTTAAATATCATTTTTAAAAATTTTTTAAACATTTTCAACAAAACCATATCATGTGACCCCTCATTGGAACGAGCTCGTTGAGCTCGTTCCAATGAGGGGTCACATGATATGTTTTTGTTGAAATATTTTGAAAAATTTAATTTTTTCAACTGCTCAATTTGCATATTACATGGGCGGATGCGGGCGATTCGTTAGGTAAAGGGCTAAACATCAATAAATAAATTTACCAGTTTACACTCAAAACATATCAGCTTACATGTATATGTTGTAGTATAGTGCTGTCTGTAACTTTTTTTTCTGACTCATGCCTTTAAGTTGATTAATTTTGTTTATCACACTTTTTTCTTGTGAAAATGATGTAACAGGAAGCCCTCTTTTTATCAAAGGAAACATAAATTGCAGTATTCAGTGCATATTAGCTTCAACCCTAACCTAATGAATCGTTTGCATCCACCTGTCTAATTTACAAACTGAGGAGTAGGAAAGAAAAAAAAAATGTTCAAAACATTTAAACAAAACTGTATCATTCCATTGAGGGGATCACATGATATGCTTTTGTAGACATTTTTTGAAAAATTGAAAAAGTAAATATACTGAACCGTACATACGTTTGATTGGGTTAACTGGTAGAGTGCTGGAAACCTGTATTTGGGCTTTATTCTGAAGTGCCTGTGTGCCACGATATCTTCCCCCTGGATATCTTCCTCCGGGGGGGGGGGGGGGGTTATCTCCCCCATCACCACCCACCCCACCCCACCCCACCGCACCCCCACCCAGAAAAGTCCCCAAAATTGCTGGAAAGGTTCTAAGATTGCCCGTTTTCAATTCACTGGTCATTATTCAATGCCATAAGCCAAGTTGAAACTGTTTTTAATTTGTTCTATATTTTTTGACATGGGTGGGGGGAAGATAACCAGGCCTGAATATCTTCCCCCCACCCATGTCAAACTCCCAACAGACATTCATAGAAACTTTTGCAGCCATTGTTTGGACTTAGTTATGGTTGGCCCCATGGTGTAAAAAAAACCTATTGATATTTGTGAAATAGTTGCTTCTGAGATTGCCTATTTTCTATTCACTGGTCATGTATATATTAAAGAGTTGAACCATTTTTTTGTGTTAATTTCAATGAAAATACCATAAATAAATGTTCTTATCCTTATCTTTTTGTTCAGTTCTTTTCATATTTTATTTTTGAGGTGGGGGGGGGGGGGGAGATATCCAGGATGGGGGTGGAGGGGGAAGATAACCGAGGATATCTTCCCCCCGGGGGGGAAGATATCCAGGGGGGGGGGGGGGGGAGATAGCCTGCTGCACCAGTACCACAATTTAAAGGCTTCATGTTGTGTGGATGTGCTTCATATTATCTTTGAAGTGATGTTATTTTATCTGTTAGGATTTGCCTTGTTACAATTTATGGGAGAGTGCCTACTGGCACTGTCCCATAAAAAGTAACAAGGCAAAGATGCACAAAGAAATTGTAAGGACCAAAAATAATTTAGCACTCTACCAGTTAAGAATTATCGCACAAGATTGCTTTGGCCCAGGATATCATGAGAGCCAAATGATCTAGTGATTTCCGGGGCCAAAGTAACAGCGTGCGATAATTCTTAACCCATTCAAACATATGTGTGGTTCTGTATTTATCACACACCTCCCATGTCCCAACCAGTCCACACGAAAATTGAACTAAAAGCACTTTTCAGCTAGATAATTGCTGCGTTTATTTTGTTGCCAGTGAGACATCACTGTTTGATGGTGGGGTATGAACCCTAATTTGCTTTTTAATTTTTACAGCATTCAATTGGTCGAAACCAATTGATGCCGATCAGTGTCATGGTCACAATGATCAAACTTCAAATACAGATTAAACTGCAGGAAATAACACAACAAAAAGTTTTTAAATAGCTAATAAGTTTAGCACACTCCATCATTACATGACCAGTTGTCAAGGAACAAGCAGTCCGAATGTTATTTTTATTTTGTAGATTTTTGACTCCAATCTGATTGTTAAATATCCCGGGTAAACAAATCTAAATGTGGAACTTTGAATTTCCAAGCATTCTCAACTCCAGTGCCTTCGACCAATGATGACATGATTTATTTACACCGGTTCCTTCTCTGTTTATGTTGGAAATGAAATCGAATGTGTTTTGTATCACCACATGTGTGATACAACTTTATTTTTATTGTACAGACAGAACAGTGTCCAATAATGTTAAAGTTTCTGTTTAGGTCACTTACTTGCCCTGTTTCCATATCATGGCTTTTATAATGCTGCTATATGATGGTTATTATCATTATACCATGATTTAACCCCTCATACCCTACATTTTAAACATTTGTCTTGACATTTTAAGTTGCGTTTAGTTTTATGTTTAGCTCTGAATTTCATGTTTAACTAAGTGTTTTGGTCAGCTGCTGTGCTCCTCTTCCCATGGCATTTATATTCATCATATGTGTTCCTCAGTATCATTGTTCCATGATTAACCCCGTCGTACCCTGCATTTTAAACATTTTTCTTGACATTTTTAGTTGCGTTTAGTTTTATGTTTACCTCAGATTTTCATGTTTAACTAAGTGTTTTGGTCAGCTGCTGTGCTCCTCTTCCCATGGCATTTATATCCATCATATGTGTTCCTCAGTATCATTGTTCCATGATTACCCCATACACTGCATTTTAAACATTTTTCTTGACATTTTTAGTTGAGTTTAGTTTTCTGTTTAGCTCAGAATTTCATGTTAGTGTTTAGGTCAGCTGCTGTTCTCCTTCTCTTCCCATGTCACTTATATTCATCATACATGTTCCTCGGTATCATTGTTCCATGATTAACCCCTCATACTCTGCATTTTAAACATTTTTCTTGACATTTTTAGGTGCGTTTAGTTTTCTGTTTAGCTCAGAATTTCATGTTTAACTTAGTGTTTATGTCAGTTTCTGTGTTTTACTTTTAAGAGGTTGTGTTTAGGTCAGCTTTGTCCCATGTTATGAGCTTGTTTGATACAGTTCTTGTGTTTGCCAAAGTTACTATCAAAGAGGAATGTTTGTGAGCTACAGGGCGTTGGCGTCCTTCTTGTTAATGTTAAGTTTCCTGTTTACCTCACACTTAGACATTTTCAGTGTGTTAAAGTTTTTGTTTAGGTCAGCTGCCACTACCCTTTTCATCCCATGGCCTTTATATTGCTTCCATATATATATAAAATAAAAATTATTATGTTTTCTGTTTTACTTTTAAGAGGTTGTGTTTATGTCAGCTTTGTCGCTTGTTATGAGCCTGTTTGATACAGTTCTTGTGTTTGCAAAAGTTACTATCAAAGAGGAATGTTGGTGAGCTATAGGGCATTGGCGTCCTTCTTGTTTTAAGTGAAGTACCAACAGTATTTTAAAACAAGACATGAAAGTCATTAATATTGTTAATATTACCTCCCTTGATGTGCATTTCCACCAAGTTTACAGTGACCTGCAGTCTATTTATTGTCTTCATTATAACTGTTCACTTGTAAATATTTGCTAAACTATTTACCAAACATGAAAAGCAGACAACATTTTGTTTGAATAACTCCAAATTTTCATTTTTTTCCTCTAAAAAAGCGTATGACCCCTTATTTGACTGAACTCAGTAAGCTCAATTTCATGAGGAATCTTAAGGTATGTTTTGAAGGCAAAAAATTAACAAATAATAATCCCCGTGGGAACCCCGGGAAGTAAGCAGCACTTGTTTACTGTGGTAAACCAGTTCCGCTTTACTAGTAAAATAGGACCCAGTCACCAATGCTTGGGGTGAAAGTCCTCTAAACTGGGCAACATGTTGATCAACGATTGACTAAACTTGACTTCATCTCCATGTTGTGTCACAATTAGCCATGGTGCATAAATATGTGACGTTAACCACCAACAAACAAACAAACAAACAAATAATAAAATTAGAATGGTAACTTTTGTGGACAATTCTGACCAATTATGGTTCAGTGATTTATTTTTGTTTACCCCCAGCACATTCACGTCAAAATATCAAATTTTTGAAGCAACAAATGTTTCCCATAATGCAATGAGGATTTTACCCAGTTTAGTCTCATAATGCTCTGTCCAACAAGACTAAACTTTGTAAATTCCTCATTGCATTATGGGAAAAATTTGCTGCTTGAAATTTAGGTACTTTTAACTCCCTGCATGCTGATGGCGGATATTCCTGCCCAAGACAGGATTCCTCTTGCCACTGAAATAAGTATAATTTCGGCGCATTTAATTAAATTTTACCGCTAAATTGTTGGAGTTTTCCGCTAATGATTCCTGGAGTTACATTTACATGAATTTTTCATCAAATCTAGTCATGGCTGCTTCACAGCAGCCATGACTAGATTTGATGAAAAATATTTAAAAAATATTCAGTGAGTTAAGAGCAGGGATTCATGAGGTTAATGGCACTTTCAACAGCCATGGTTATATTTATTGAGTTGGACAGTTTTATAGGTTGAGAAAGCCAGAGTGCCCAGTTAGAACCACCAAGCAGTGGGAAAGTAACAGAGGCCCTCCAACTTTCTAAGGCCATTAAGTAAGGCTAATCCCTTTCCACGGGTGGGCAATATTTCCACAGATGCAATAATATTAGATACCAAATACTAATTATGAGAATAATCATCAGAAATTTAATTAATGAAGCACCGGGACAACCCAATACTTCATTAATTAAAATTCTGCTGATAGTGCTTTTTATTTCCTGGTAAATGAATGCGTGAACATCACTGTCCAAGTGTTGGATTATGACCAGTCCAAGGTGACTGAACTGTAAAAGTGATGGATGCCCAAAGAGCTCCAGTCAAGATGCACACAAGTGTTAAAGTTATTGACTGATTGAAAACAACTTGGAGAGGGGGCATACAGTATAACTTTTTAACACCCACCTAAATAATCTATCACACATGGGAGAATGGTGGATCTTTGATTTGAACATTGGAGTTCAGATCGAAAGGTGATATGTTCGATCTTGACCCATGTCATCTATGTTGTGTTGTTGGACAAGACACTTAATCTCCGTTTCAACCTTGGAGCACAGTGGTACAGTGTGCTACGGTTTTCCGCACGATAATGGTACAGTACGGCTGTCATGGACTGGTCACCCTCCACGGGGTGGGCAGTATTTTCACGGATGCAATAATAATACATTGCAAATACTAATTGTAGTAATAACCATCAAAAACTCGGAGCTTCATTAATTAAAATTTTGCTTCTGCTGATTTTTATTACCGGTTAAACGCATGCGTGGACATCACTGCCCATGTGTGAATTACGACAAGTCCAACGTGACAGTACTGTATAGATCGTTCACCTTACCCCTGTTTGATTATTCTGATATAATCTGGGAGAATTGCTCTCTAACTGAAGCAGATTTACTTGAACAATTAAATTAGACGCATTTTGTACTATCAGTGGTGCAATTAGAGGGACAAGTCACCGACTGTTATATGAAGAGACAGATTTTACTACCCTCACCAAGAGAAGGAAATGACACAAACTAGTAGCTCTATACAAAATCATCACAAATCAATCTCCAACATATTTGTCACTATTAGCACCCCAGCTTGTTGCAAATCTTTCCCGTTACTCTTTACGGTCTTCGAGTTTATTCCGGGAGATTCAATGTAAAACTAGGAATTACCAAATGTCATTTCTACCGTCAGCGATAAAACTATGGAATACTCTAGACCCTGTCTCGCGGAACAGCATTTCAATACAGTCCTTTAAAGATAAATTAAAAAACAGCGACATTAAGATTCCCCATCACTACAATTATGGTACGAGAGCAAACCAAATTAATCACTGCAGATTGCGTCTTAGATGTAGTGAGCTGAACGCGCACATGTTTGAAAGATTCCAAACAGACAACCCACGATGTGCATGTGGCTACATATATGAAGATACAGAAAACTTCATGTTTTATTGTCCTCTCTAACATACAGTTAAAACTAGAAGTCCTGTCACGAATTGTGTGCTTATCTAGGCATAATTGCCCGTTAGAATTGCACGCAATTGCCATATCGAATGGCATCCAAAGCACGGCAGATTCTCCTGGTTACTCATAGCAAACACAGGCAATGTTTCTGCCAATGGACCTCCGGGTTACCCGGAGGTCCATTGGCTGAAACATTGCTTGTGCACAGGCCATATGTACAGAATTTGATAGCCTTACTATGGTCATAACGCGTAGATTAACGCGAAGATCGACATGCTATTTGTGCGCATTTCACGACAGGACTTCTACTTTTAACTGTAGACAAAAACTGTAACAAAGACTAACTAGCTTCCATAACACGCAGACAGATATGATAACTATCTCTGATATTCTATATGGGAAAAAGACATTACCATGGAGGAGAACATATTATTGTTTGACAAGGTCCATAAATTTATGAGTTCCACTGAAAGATTTAGTAGATAATCGCCATTTGAAAATAAACCTTTGAATCGCACCAGTACGTTCGGGGCAGCACAACTTTGGAGCTGTACTTTAGACTCTGACTCGTTGCACCGCGAAACAAAATGTCGATGATGCAACCATTTTAGATGCCCCGGGGCACTTGAAGGCCAGCTGCCAGGACTGTTGGCATTGCTGACATCTGTATATAAAAGTCATCTCAACTGAAAGAGCACAAGCACCACTTTTCATGTAATTTGTTTGTTTCCTAGTTTTATATGTAATTTGTTCATGTAGGGTACGGTATGACATATGCTATGCCTGTTTACCAAACTCATTTCTTCATTAGAGAAAAAAAATATTGTTTAAAAAAAAAAAAACAGTACTGTACACCTGCCTTCTCGTATCGCTGTTTGTGCAGGGTTTGTAAAGTTACTCACTACTGCTTGCTGGTTTTCTCCAGGTTCCTCCACCATTAAATATATAAATCACACATGTTAAAACTCTCTTGTTTGCAGAGAATATTATTTTTGATGAAAGTTCAAGAGATTTGTTGAATTTTCATGGACCACAATCTGGCTAATTTGTCATGGCATTCTCCTTCTACCTTTAAACTGATTCTCTACATCTCCCACCTGGGAGGTATCAAGTTTTATAACTTCAACATTTTTCGATAATTTTACAGCTGAGCATATAATAAATACCTTTTTTTTCACACAACTGCTGATAAAAGAATATATCACAGGAAAATAATAATTGCATCCCCCTGCAGTGAAGATATAAAAAATTTTCACTTTTACTTTATCGAGAACATTAGGAAATCATATCCATGTATTAATGCTTTTGTTGTTTATAAATGATGAAATATGTCAGCTGTTAATATTATAGTTATTATGAAATCGCAATCTACATCAACACTAAAACCATGCGGAAAATGAAAATCTATTGACGGACTACTTTTAAATAGAAGCGAAATTCCACTGGAATTTTCTACAAATCGTGCAATGCAGTTACAAATTGAATCGCTAGCAATAGCTGAAAATCATCCCCTGAGTTCCAATGTGTTCTATGTGCCAGTTGGCACATAGAACACATTGGGACTCGGGGGGCGAAATAGCAGCATGGGCCCCCCTCGCAAATTTGGTTGGTGATAAAATGTGTTCTTTCTGTTGATACATGGCCCAAGTAAAGCTATCAAATTCTGTACATATGGCCTGTGCACAAGCAATGTTTCAGCCAATGGACCTCCGGGTAACCCAGAGTTCCATTGGCAGAAGCATTGCATGTGTTTGCTATGAATAACCAGGAGAACCTGCCGTGCTTTGGATGCCATTCGATATGGCAATTGCGCACAATTCCAATGTGCAATTAAGCCTAGATAAGCACACTATTCGTGACAGGACTTCTAGTTTTAACTGTACTGATAGAAGTGTATGGGAAGTATATTTTATCATGGCAGACTGATAATATGGAAAGGTGCAACAATCACCTGTGGACTTTCAGGCTTTGATTTGAAGACAAATCAAGGTGAATATGGCTGATTTATTGGTACACTGTCAGCTTGTTCTGAAATGCATGTATTAAAAATAGAATCGAGTGTTTTTTGTGGATACCAAAAATTATCTCATGAGTGACCATGACAAATGCCTGTCATCTGCATGGAAAGAAGGAAGGGCCCTATTCTTCTGAGATAAACATCAAGTTGCATTAAATGAGTCTAACCAGGTATAATAAGAACAAGTACTTTGACAGACATTTGGGACAAGGGTGACATCAGTTCCATCAGTGTCAGGTGTCAGCTTTTTATTAGCTCACCTGACTGCAAGTCAGTGTGAGCTATTGCCATCACTTGGCATCCATCGTCCGTCAACTTTGGGAAACTTGTCTTCTTCTTCACAACCATTAAGCCAAATTCAAACATATATTGCACAGACCATCTATGGAGTATACCCTATCTATTTTGTTCAGATTAAACAGCTGCCTTTTTCAGGCTCTGGTTAATGCCCCAAAATCCTAAAAATCTTTAAAAATCCTCTTCTCATGAACAGGCCTGAAATAAGCAGTCTGACATTTGCAGAATGAGGTCCCCAGAGGGTGAATTTGATGATGCTATCACATACAATGGTCCAATTTACCCTCTGGGTACCTCTTTCTCTTTAGTTTTGAGACCCTGATTCAGATTGAGGTTCACAGAGGGTAAATTTAGTGATGCTCTGGGGACCTCATTTTGCAGATGACAGTCTTCTTATTTTCTGGCTTGCTCATGAACCACCAGAGAGAATGCCTTGATATTAGGTATGGAACATCCTTTGGTGTTGAAGATTAAAGGTTGTTCAACGGAAGTTGGTAGGTCAATATTTGGGCTCTCTGTGGGAGCATATCCATTTTGGGCTCCACCCAAAATTTGGATTTCAAGAACAGGTGGGCGATTTGTACCAAATTTGGCATGAAGTATAAGTGGGTCCTAAGTAATTGATTAATGCCCCCCCCAAATATATAAAAAATTAAACACCCATATTTCCCAAACCATATGGAACAGAGAACTGTTATTTGGTATGAAAAAAATGCCATCGGTTGTGTCGGGGTGTTCTGTACGGGGCATCAAAAAAATGCTGAGTCCGCATATTTGCAAAAGTTGAACATTTTTTTTTCTTCAGAACCACTTATCAGAATCTTTTGATAATTGGTACACATCATCCATAAGGGGGTCAGATACAAGTGTGTTCAGATTAAGCCCCTCAGTTAATATTTGGGCTCAATATAGGAGCCCAAATAATTAACTTATGGCAGTATGAGGAATAAGCTTTAAAAATCTTCTTCAGATCCAACAGTCCAATTCTTTTGATATTTGGTATACAACATCTCTAGGGGGATCAGATTCAAGTTTGTTGGATCCCTAGGTTGATATATGGGCTCTTTATTGGAGCCCAAAGTTGAACTTAGTGCAATATGAGAAAATTTGTTTAAAAATCTTCTTCAGATCCACCAGTCAGAATCCTTTCATATTTGGTATACAATATCTCTAGGGGGTCAGATTCAAGTTTGTTCAAATCGAGTCCCTGGGTCAATATTTGGGATCCGAATTTTAACTTAGTGCAATATGGGGAATAATCTTTAAAGATCTTCTGCTTCAGATCCACCGCCAGATTCTTTTGATATGTGGTATACAACATCTCTATGGGGGTTAGACTCGAGTTTGTTCAAATCAAGTCCGTGGGCTAATATTTATGCTCCCTATAGGAGCCCGAATTGTAACATATTGTACCATATGAGGGAATTTCTTTAAAAATCTTTTTCTTTAGATCTACCAGTCAGAATATATTCATATTTGGTATACAACACCTTGGGGGAGAGAGGGGAGGGGAGGGTGGGATGGGTCAGTCAGATTCAAGTTTGTTCAAATCAGGCCCTTGGGTTAATATTTGGGCTCTTTATTGGGGCCCATAGTTTAACTCAGTGTAATGTGAGAAAATTTCTTGAAAAATCTTCTTCAGATCCACCAGTCAGAATCTTTTCATATTTGGTGTGTAACATCTCTTTTGGTGTCAAATTCAAGTTTGTTCAAATCGAGTCCTTGAATTAATATTTGGGCTCTGTATACCGGTCACTTACTGATACACTTATCTCTTTTGACAACCTGAGCCAGGTGAGCGTTTTAGGCTCAATTGAGGCTCTGGTTGTGTCGTGCAGTTTATTTTTGAGAGATGCTAAAAGCTATCTAGTAAATATATTATGAATTGATACAGTTAAAACTAGAAGTCCTGTCACGAATAGTGCGCTTATCTAGGCTTAATTGCGCGTTGGAATTGCGCGCAATTGCCATATCGAATGGCATCCAAAGCACGGCAGGTTCTCCTGGTTACTCATAGCAAACACATGCAATGTTTCTGCCAATGGACCTCCGGGTTACCCGGAGGTCCATTGGCTGAAACATTGCTTGTGCACAGGCCATATGTACAGAATTTGATAGCTTTACTTGGGCTATAACGCGTACATTAACGCGCATATCAACAGGCTATTTGTGCGCATTTCATGACAGGACTTCTAGTTTTAACTGTAGGTATACATCGACAGGAGACAGTACTGTAATTGCTAACCTGGTCTTTGTCTTGGTCACATTGCTATCTGATCCTGATACATTTACAGCGGTAGATTAAAAGTTCAAAAATAAAATAATGTAAAAACTGAATCAAGACACACAAATCAAAGTACATGAAGCTTTCCCCATGGGAACCCTGGGAAGTGAATCAGTGCTTGTTTACTGTGATAAAAAAGTTCTGTTTTACTTGTAATTTAGGACCACTGTAACCAATGCTTGTGGTTGAAGTCCTATAAAATGAGCAACATGGTTGTACAGTACAGTCGCCATGGATTGGTCATAATCCACACATGGGTAGTTATGTCCACGCATCTGTTTACCAGGTAGTAAAAATCATCATCAGCAAAATTGTTGATGATTATTCCTGTAATTAGTGTGTCCGTGGAAATATTGCCCACGCGTGGAAAGTGACCAGTCCACGGCGACTGTACTGTAAACGATTGGATGGACCTGACTTTATATCCATGTTGCAGTCACGATGAGCCATTGTGAAGAAATATGTGACTTTAAACACCAATAAATAAATAAACATGTAGCTAGAGATGGACAATATTCCGTAACTACTGTTCGGTATCAGTATTAAGCATATATCGGTTTACCATATCAAGGAAATCTCCATGCACTCAAATTTTGGTATTGAAAAATATTCCGACATTAGTTAAAAAATACAAGTCCTACAACAGAACATTACACAAAATGCCTTACAAGTCGAGTCCATGGATGAACTACAATACAAGTCAAAATAAGTTGTAGTATAACTACAGTTAAAACTAGAAGTCCTGTCACGAATAGTGCGCTTATTTAGGCTTAATTGCGCGTTGGAATCGTGCGCAATTGACATATTGAATGGCATCCAAAGCATGGCAAGTTCTCCTGGTTACTCATAGCAAACACATGCAATGTTTCTGCCAATGGACCTCCGGGTTACCCGGAGGTCCATTGGCTGAAACATTGCTTGTGCACAGGCCATATGTACAGAATTTGATAGCTTTACTTGGGCCATAATGTGTACATTAACGTGCATATCAACATGCTATTTGTGCGCATTTCATGACAGGACTTCTAGTTTTAACTGTACAATAAACCAAGTATACTGCTGCTCTTGCATTGATAAGATTAGAATCTGACATCATTTTTTGTAAGAGCTTTCCAGAAAATGATGTTAGCTTCTGGTCTTATAAGTGTAGGAAGAGAAAAATACATAGTTTATATTGGTTATCCTACAACTTTTGACTTGTACTGTAGGGATTTCTAAAGGCAGTGGCCACCGATCATTTGATGTTACAAAAAAGCTGAGATATTTTCTCACAAGCTTTTTGTGTTACAACAACTGCCCATGTTATTTCCAATAGTTTGATAATTTTATGGCATTGTCTGGGGAGCGCGGTGGCTCAGTAGGTAGAGGTGCAGGCTGCAAGCCGAGAGGTCCTCGGTTGGAATCCCACCTGCGGCAACCGCGTTGTGTCCTTGGGCAAGACACTTCCTCTCCATTGCCCGTGTGGGGGCACGATGACGCCGTGTACCAAGGCGTACTGCACGTCGATGGTGCGCATGTCTTCAACCAATCTAACCCTGCCTGTGCTGCAGTGCGGAGTTACGATGTTGGGGAGCTGGCAACTGCTCGTCGTTGCTCGGTGGTTCTCTCCGGGTACTCCGGCTTCCTCCACCCGTAAAACTGTCACGGTCATGATTAGCCATTGTGCATAAATATGTGACCTTAAAACGCCAATAAATAATAATAAATAAATAATATGGCATTGTCTGCTCTACATGGTGACATACAGCTGGGGAGTGTTGTTAACACCGAATGCTGCACTGATACGAAGTTAAATAATTCTAAAAATAACCGCTACCCAAATGGAACTTGAAATTTTAATAGCGCCCAGCTCTACATGTAACTTCAGACTTCTGTGGTGTAATTTTTTTTTGCATTTCCTTTTTGACTAGTGATATTCCATTGTGCTGTGGGCAGAAAAGTGGATGGAGGATTTCAACCAGATCATGCCTCAGTGGTTTTCCAATGAAATGTACCGTCCACATGAGCCCACAACTGGATATATCTCAATTGAATAACTCTTTTAATTGCATATATTTCCAAACACCAAACCATTTACTAAGCACTCTGTATAAATTTGGCCTGTTGATTGCATATAGATTATAGAAACTTCTGTTACTACCTAAGTCCCAAAATAACCACAAATGTCTGATGGGGAAACTGCATGGGGAAATGTCTGATGGGAGATGTCCACGTACCCCAGTATCTTCCTCAACATGTGCTATACACTATGGTGCAGAGGTAAATGGCTGAAATTCATATTAACTCAACTGATTCCCTATTGACAAACTGTTTACACCTTTGTGCAAACAGTTTGTTAACAGGGAATCAGTTTGCCTGTTGATAAACTCTCTATCAGTAAGATATGATGTCCTGACTATTTGATAGTTCAACCTTTACTGACAGTATATCACAAATTGAAGGGAATTGGTTTGAAGGCTACCCACTGAGCCCAAGACTTAACAACCCTACATTTTGCTCATACAGTACGTGGAGAGTGGATTATCACTAAATCACATGCAGAGTGGAGATTCCACCCAAGCAATAATTGCAAATTTGTTGCAAAGCATAACCAGCACAAGCAAAGTTTCAGCCAATGGACCTCCGGGTTAAACCCGGAGGTCCATTGGCTGAAACATTGCTTGTGTTTTTTGTCGATATGTACAAAATTTGGAAGTTATAGCTTGGGTTACTCCACTCCGTGGGTGATTTAGTTACAATCCACTTTCCACGTATTGTACATGTTTTTGACTGAAATTCATAATTAGGTAATGAGAATCCGTGAAAGTAGTCAGTTGCATTGGGAAATGGCATTATGCCTCTGTATGATGTCTACTATTCTTGGTGAGAGGAGTCCTTTTATTGTCAGATCTGGTTAGATTACATTTATGTTACATTACATAAATGATAATTCATTTCAATTGCTTTAACTTTTTTCAAAATCATGAACCACTAATGGTGTGATGGGGAACGGTGAATGTCTGTCCACATTCCCATGCTCTTAGCCCCTATCCTGTACTACTAATCACCCCCCTGTTAACCCTGAGGAGATAGGGCGGTGGCAAAAACCAACACAAGCTTCCCTGATCAATATGCATCACTTATAGTTAAAAATAGAAGTCCTGTCACAAATAGTGTGCTTATTTAGGCTTAATTGCGCGTTGGAATTGCGCGCAATTGCCATATTGAATGGCATCCAAAGCACGGCAGGTTCTCCTGGTTACTCATAGCAAACACATGCATTGTTTCTGCCAATGGACCTCCGGGTTACCCGGAGGTCCATCGGCTGAAACATTTCTTGTGCACAGGCCATATGTACAGAATTTGATAGCTTTACTTGGGCCATAACGCGTACATTAACGCGCATATCAACGTGCTATTTGTGCGCATTTCATGATAGGACTCCTAGTTTTAACTGTATTTGAAAGATAAGAGCTCGCAGGAAAAAAATTTCAAGGCATGGAAAAAAAGTGTTTTCAGAGTTGCTGACCTACCCACCACCCCACCTTGTGTCCAGAAAAAAATTAATGCCCCCCCCCTCCCCCCACCTCCTGAAAAACATGGCTGGCAGAGGCATTCTTTGATTCTGATAGGTGGGCTCTTCTCGTCTGAAACTACAAGGCCAAATGTTTTTTTTCTTCACATGATTGATTGCTTGGACACCCTCTATCAACGATCCTCATTTAATGTTGATCGGGTTGTAAACATGGCCTCAAATTGTGGCTTATAGTTACCATAGAAACCCTATGGTAAATCACATTTTCATCTTGTTTTGCTAGGTGAGCGATTACAGGCTCTTTTTATAGCCTCTTGTTAAGATTTAATTTTCATAAAAACAAGATATCTAAAAGGCATCCGGTTTATTTTAAAAAGTAAAAGAGATAAAGTAATTGTCATGTAAAACTTAATTTACCCTTATGAATAATTCAACTCTGTTTTTGTGAATTGTAAGGTTGAATAGAGCAAGTCATTTAACCCTTTACCTAACATGAAAAGCAGACGACATTTGCAAAAAAAATTCTTGAATAATTAATTTTTTTCATTTTTTGCCTCAAAAACATAGGTTATGACCACTCATTGGAACGAGCTCGACGAGCTCGTTCCAACGAGGGGTCATAACCTATGTTTTTGAGACAAAAAATGAAAATATTTTGAAAATTAATTGGCGATTTTTGAGAATAGCGCTGGCCGGTTTTGGCCGTTACGTTGGGTAAAGGGTTAACTCTTTGCATGCTGCTGGCAGATATTCCTGCCCAGCGCATGGTTTCTCTTTTCTCTACAATAAGTATAATTTGTGCATATTTAATCATGTCGCCCTGTAAATGGAATAGATTTTTTCACCAATAATTTCTTGTGTTACAGTTGCCCCCCTGGATTCGGGCAAACCAGCTTTAAAAATCTGGGCAAGGAATGACAGAGAGAGAGAGAGAGAGAGAGAGGGGGTGGGGGTTATGTATATTTGTGTTCCAACCATGCAGGATTTCGGGCAAATCAAAAGGTTTGTCCCCAAAATCACAAAAGCCCTGTACGCTCATGGATGAGAGTGGTATATATAAATGAAATTTGGTAGGAATATTGTATAGGATGAGAGGATGTACCACATATATGCACATCCAAATAATAATCACCAAAATTTTAAGCTGTAAATTTTCCCCTCACACAAATACAGTTAAAACTAGAAGTCCTGTCAGGAATAGTGCGCTTATCTAGGCTTAATTGCGCGTTGGAATTGCTCGCAATTATCATATCGAATGGCATCCAAAGCACGGCAGGTTCTCCGGGTTACTCATAGCAAACACATACAATGTTCAGGTAACCTGGAGGTCCATTGGCTGAAACATTGCTTGTGCACAGGCCATATGTACCTAATTTGATAGCTTTACTATGGCCACAACGCGTACATTAATGCGCAGACCAACGTGCTATTTGTGCGCATTTTATGACAGGACTTCTAGTTTTAACCGTATTTGACTTCGTATTGAAAGGTTGAAGGTTTGATCCTAATCTGCGACATCTGCAGGACTAGTAAGTTGAAGAGTGTGATGGTTACTCACTGATAGTTGACATGATGTGCTCCTAGTTGTTGGAAGTGTCATTAAACCCCAATAAACACACAAAACAACAGTTACTTGCAACTACTCAGTGGTTCTCTCCAGTTACTTTGGCTAAATTCACCCACACTAGTAAAACTCCACGATATGACCTTGGCTGTTGATAGTTTTGTTAAATCCCACTAAATAACTTGGAATTTTACCCAATACAGACTCAGCTGACAGAGCACAAACAAGAAAGAATTTGTTAAATTCCTAGTTACATTACAGCTAAAACTAGAAGTCCTGTCATGAATTGTGCGCTTATCTAGGCTTAATTGCGGATTGGAATTGCGCGCAATTGCCATATCGAATGGCATCCAAAGCATGGCAGGTTCTCCTGGTTACTCATAGCAAACACATGCAATGTTTCTGCCAATGGATCTCCGGGTTACCCGGAGGTCCATTGGCTGAAACATTGCTTGTGCACAGGCCATATGTACAGAATTTGATAGCTTTACTTGGGCCATAACGCATACATTAATGCGCATATCAGCGTGCTATTTGTGCGCATTTCATGACAGGACTTTTAGTTTTAACTGTATGTGAAAAGCTTGCAGCTTGAAATTTTGTTGTTTTGACATCAGTTTGTATAGGGTAACACCTTACATGCTGCTGGTGGCAATTCCTGGCAGGACATGATTTTTCTTTTCACTGATGTAAGTGTAACTTGGCCACATGTAAACAAATTTCCCCCCCTGTAAATTAAAAGAATTTTTTCACCAATGATTCCTTGAGTTACATTTAGTTGAAACTTTCAGCATATCCAGTCCCACTATGGGCCTGCCGTTTCAAAAATTTTGCGTAACCCATTTTTCGTTCACCTTTTCTGAGCTTTGGTAACTTATTGTTTAATTCCCTATACTTGATTCAGGTAACCTGTTTGGTAGCCTAAATATATATGTATCGCAACTCTGCTGATATATGAACTGTTGTATCATAACCAAGTTCTTGCTCCAATGGACAATATCCTTATGGATTGAGATGAATCCTAAGGAACGATAATGATCGAGGTTTTTTTTGCTGCAATTCTGATACAAATTAGTTGCAATTATAGCCGAATCTTAGCATGGGCCAGCATGCTGTAGAAGAGTATGGCATCCATAAGGCCTAAAAAAATAAAAAATCTGTTTCTCAGGCCCTCCCGCATGGTCCTTTTGGCTGCCGCATGCTCTCTTTTTATAACCAATTTAAACTTAAAAACAATAAAAATTAAATGGTTTATGTCTGATATTTTACCCAAGTTGAAAAAATTGATGAATTTGTCTCTTGAATGCAGGAAGGCTTTGCAATGCTTTAGCATTGCAAAGCCTTCTTGCACTCAGGGGAGGAAATACACCACCACCCATGCTATTCTGTAGATTATGAGGCCTAAAACATAAACCAAGAACATGAACTTTTGATGGCAAAGAAGTAATTACTGAAATAAAAAATAAAATAAAAAAACGCTCGCCCGCATGCAATTTTACAAATAATGGCCTGAGAAACAGAAGATCTACTTTGTGTGGCCTAATCACTATTTGTTGCAGAGACATTAATTATTGCCATTTCTCGATTTTGTACCTATGTTACTTAAGATGATCAACAGGTTAAAGTGATGTTGAGCATCAACCAATCATCAGCACAGGTGTTTGCATCTGTCTGAAGTAGATCTACTCTGTTGGCCAATTATTCTATTGGCCAACAATTGGCCAACAGAGCAGCTATACTTTAGGCAGATGCAAACACCTATGAAATTTGTGATTGGTTGATGCTCAACATCATTTCAACGTTCAGTCGTACTAGATAATTCAACTTGGCAAAAACTTAGCATGATCCGACGACAATTTTGCACAACCAATTTTTCGTTGGCATATTTTTCATTTTAGGTAACCTTCACATGACCCAAATGGCCTGTTGCCTCAAATTGACAGGCCTGGACAAGATTTTATAAAGAATATCTTGAATATACTCAGCAGTCGGTGAAATAAACATTACAGTTGGCATGTTCAAGTGACATCTGAATGTTATTCAGTGGCCCCAGACACTCTGCCATATGATATTTATTTATTTATTGATGTTTAAGGTCACATATTTATGCACAATGGCTAATCATGACCGTGACAGTGTTATGGGTGAGGAAGCCGGAGTACCCGGAGAGAACCACCGAGCAACGACGAGCAGCTGCCAGCTCCCCAACATCGTAACTCCACACTGCAGCACAGGCAGGGTTAGATTGGTTGAAGACATGCGTACCATCGACGTGCAGTACGCCTTAGTACATGGCGTCATCGTGCCCCCACATGGGCAATGGGAGTGAAGTGTCTTGCCCAAGGACACTGCCATATGATAAACTTTGGTACAACCAGCAAACAATCTTGTAATAAAACTTCTATACGTAGATTAGGTCCTGCATTTGGTTGTTGAGACATTGTGTTGACCCTTTACCCAACGAATCGCCCACATCTATCCGCGTAATATACAAATTCAGCAGCTGAAAAAAATATTATTTTACGAAAAATTCAACAAAACCATATCATGGGATCCCTCTTTGGAACGAGCTCGTTGAGCTCGTTCCAAAGAGGGATCACATGATATGGTTTTGTTGAAATTTTTTGACAAAATTTAAAAAATGATATTTAAAATAATAAATATTGAAATCGTCTGCATTGGGTAAAGGGTTAAACATGCATGTATCTTGCAATGGTGCAACATTATCTCATTTTCAGTTTTATTTTATAACAAAATAATATAAAATGCACATACATTTGTATAGCACATGCAGCTCATATCACACTTGTCATGTTTATTATATTGCATGTTTAGAGGTGTATCAAGTAGGAGCACTTCTTAAATAACACACTACCAGGAAGTGAGCCCTTAATAAATTTTTAAGAAAGTATGCTTAACTGGTTCACAGCCAGAAGCTCCATATCTGGGTGCTGTTGAAAATGCTGGAAGCTCAGGTTTGGGTACAACTGGCAGTGTTTTTCTATTGACATCTGATTCCAGTAATATCACTGTAAAACTTACCATTGGGAACTGATTGAACACTAAGCAAGTTAGACTGAGTGTTCGGCTCTTAGATGCTTTTCAGTTGCACAGACTCCCTGTCATAAAATGATTCACTTCCTGCAATCATCAAATGTCTCATCATAAATGTTTTGGACAAGGCCCTTCCTGTTCAGTTCATCATTAACTTGTTTTCTTTTTATTTGACTGAGCATACATGTAAGTATGTTCTTATTAAAAGTATTTCCATTCACCCAGGGTACATACAGTTAAAACTAGAAGTCCTGTCATGAAATGCGCACAAATAGCACGTTGATCTGCGTGTTAATGTGCGCGCTATGGCCATAGTAAAGCTATCAAATTCTGTACATATGGCCTGTGCACAAGCAATGTTTCTGCCAATGGACCTCCGGGTAACCCGGAGGTCCATTGGCAGAAACATTGCATGTGTTTGCCATGAGTAACCATGCAGGAGAACCTGCCGTGATTTGGATGCCATTCGATGTGGCAATCGTGCGCAATTCCAACGCGCAATTAAGCCTAGATAAGCGCACTATTCGTGACAGGACTTCAAGTTTTAACTGTACAGTAGTGTGCTTACAAAAGAGGACGTTGAAGTTTTACTGTTTGGCTGCCAGGTACAGCATGGCTGCCATGGACATGTCACTTTCTTCTGTGGGCGGGCAATATTTCCATGGACGCAATAATATTAATTTCAAACACTAATTATAGGAATAATCATTTGTCGAAATGTTTTACCTGTATTGGAGAGAAATGTTTGGCTGTTGTAATATGAAACATTTTCTTAGTAGGTTACTTTGTACAGGTCTTTTTGCCAAAATTGGCACCAAACAAGTTGTTTTTTTGGGGGGTGGGGGGAGGGGGGGGAGGCTTTTGACAGCCAGGGTCACCTTATGTTGGACATTTTTTACAGGTGGAGGAAGCCGGAGAGAACCACTGAACTGCAGTGAGCAACTGTCAGGCTCCCCAACATACTGCACACAAGCAGGGTTAGCATTGATTGAAGACAAGTGCACCATCGACGTGCAGTACGCCTTAGTACTCAGTGTCATCGTGCCCCCATGTCGGCAGTCAGGGTTAAGTGCCTTGCCCATGGACACAACGTGGGAGTGCGAATCAGTTGCTGAAATGGTCACCTGTCCAACTACTAACCGCGCTTGACGTTGCTTAACTTCGGTGATCTGATGAGAACCCGTTACCGCGATGCCACCGCGCCCCCTTGTTACTCGCTTCAAAACACAATGAGAAGTGAGGAGTACATAGGTCGAATTCGGCAGTCAGGATTAAGTGCCTTTCCCAAGGACACAACGTATTTATCACTGATGGTGATCAAACCATGGTCCCTTTGGTTTAAAGTCCAATGCCGTAACCACTGAACCACCATCCTCCCAAACAATCAAGTTATTTTATATGTTCCATTAACCCTTTACCCAATGCAGACGATATCAAATTTTATTATAAATACCATTTTTTTTAATTTTTCAAAAAATTTCAAGAAAACCATACCATGTGACCCCTCATTGGAATGAGCTCAACGAGGGTCACATGATATGGTTTTGTTGAAATTTTTTGAAAAATAATATTTTTTCAACTGCTGAATTTGCATATTACGTGGGCGGATGCGGGCGATTTGTTGGGTAAAGGGTTACTTGGCTGAGTGCTAGAAGCCACTATCATGGCTCTATTGAAGAATTTTGAAAGCCACTTTTGTAAGTTTACACTGCTTTAGCTTGTTGCTTACTCTGCAGTAGAAAAAAATATATAACATTGATTTGTTATAATTTATTGGAGAGCGCCAATAGGCACTCTCAAATAAATTGTAGCACAACAATTATATATGAACAAAATTTTTCAAAATTTAGGAGCCTTTAGTGGCAGCATGGAATCTGAAGGAAAAATACTCATGTTACAAATCACTTTTGACCCCGGTGAGAACCCTGGGAAGTGAGGCAGTCCTTGTTTACTGTGGTAAACAGGCTCTGTTTTACTGTTAAAATAGGACCCAGTCACTAATGCTTGGGGTGAGAGTCCTCTAAAATAGGCAACATGGGGTTTTAACGATTGACTGACCTTGACTTTATCTTCTTGTTGTGGTCTCGATTAGCCATTGTGCAGAAGTGTGTGCCCTTAAACACCATTAAATAAATAAATAATCACTTTTGAAAAATAATTTAGCACTCGGCTAGTTAACCCTTTGAACCCTGGTGGTAGCTTCAATGTAAGCTTAACCCTTTACGCAATGTATCGATCAAAACTGACCAGCACTATTCACAAAAACTGCCATTCAGTTTTCATTTTTGTGCCTCAAAAACATAGCATATGACCCCTGATTGAATCGAGCTTGGTGTGACATAAGCTAAGTTTTTTGACTGAAAAAAATTAGTTATTCAATTATTTTGTTTGCATGCTTTTCATGTTAGGTAAAGGTTTAATGGCAGGAATGGGAAATGACCATATTCATTATTTGGTGGAGACCAATGCAATATGTCCCGCCTTGAAAATAATTATTGGCCTACCCCACACATTGCCTTAGCAGTCATCCTACTCAATGAAATTATGAATTATCATTCCTGGGTGTGAAAAGCAGCCTCTCAGGTTCAAAATGTTAAGCTTCAAAAGATTTATTTCTCTTGTTTTTCCAAATTCAGAATAATTTTGTAGGTAATTAGCTAAACTTGACAAAGTCAAGATACTGTTAAAATTAGAAGTCCTGTCATGAAATGCGCACAAATAGCACGTCGATCTGTGCATTAATCTACGCATTATGACCATAGTAAGGCTATCAAATTCTCTACATATGGCCTGTGCACAAGCAATGTTTCATCCAATGGACCTCCGGGTATCCCGGAGGTCCATTGGCAGAAATATTGCCTGTGTTTGCTATGAGTAACCAGGAGAAGCTGCCGTGCTTTGAATGTCATTCGATATGGCAAATGCGTGCAATTCCTACGCGCAATTAAGCCTAGATAAGCGCACAATTCGTGACAGGACTTCTACTTTTAACTGTAAGCTGTTGCCATCACACGTGCAGAAGTCTGTCAGTCTGAGAGTCTGTTCACATTTTCCTTTAGCACAAGCTACACCATGTAGTTCTTGTCTGATCGTCATGACATTTCATATGCAGGTTTGAGGTCATGTCTAGATGAGAACGTCCCCTTTTGGTTGCTATCAGTCAACCATGATGGCTGCCTGAGCCCAAAACCTGAAAACCTTTAGCACAGTTTACAGGCTGTATTTATGAAGGGATTTCATTTTAACTTAACTCGTTAATCTGCACGTTGTGACCATAGTAAGGCTATCAAATTCTGTACATATGGTCTGTGTACAAGCAATGCCTCAGCCAATGGACCTCCGGGTAATCCGGAGGTCCTTTGGCAGAAACATTAACTGTGTTTGCTGCGAGTAACAGGAAAACCTGCCGTGCTTTGGATGTCATTTGATATGTCAATTGCGCGCAATTCAAATGTGCAGTTTAGCCAAGATAAGCACACACTTCATGACAGGACTTCTAGTTATATGCCCGTTTGAAAAACGGGACGTATTATGTAAATGGTCTCGCCATCCATCTGTCTGTCCATCTGTCTGTCCGTCCGTGGACACATTTCGTTTCCAGATGATAATTTTAGTTGTAATGGTTTGAGCTGAGTTAAATTTGGCTTATGGATTTAGTACAACAAAATACAGGTTGGGTTCGATTTCCGTCTTTAGCTGGCCATTTTTATTAGAGTTATGGCCCTTTATTTTTTTTATTTTGTGAAGACCTCAGATCGATTAATATGAAAATGTGAAAACAGGTGAATTAGCCTTTACCCCAGAGAGGGCAGGGCAGAGACCAGCCTAGAGGGGAATTTTAGGGAGACTTCAAGTCTCCCTCCAGAAAAAATAGGGAGACTGCAGAGTCATGTAGGGAGACTTCATAGGCAAGTGAGGAAAATTAAGAATATTCATGTACCACTCCTGCTGCCCCTTCATATTTTCAATTTGTGGTCCTCCATTAACATCCAAATAATCCAGGTCCAGCTGTCTATGATGCATCTGTGCCAGGTCAAAAAATCACTAAGTAATTATTGACTGAAAATCCCCTCACTGCTACCCTCTCCTTCATGACCCCTCCCCTCTTCTTCCTGCCAATCCCCAGCACCCTCCTGTGGTTGCCTTTCACCAAAGTCTACTAAGCTAATAATTTCCTGAGTCTGAAAGTGTGAACAGGACCAGATGTAAGAAGGTTGCTTGGGAGGTACTTTGTTAGTTAATAAACAAAATACATTCTGGGGTCGAGAATTTTGTAAAAGAAATGTCACTCCGCATCATTTTTATGGCATTCCGCATCATTTCGTGTCATTCCGGTGTTTAGGAGGACCCTTTTTCAAGATCGTCCACATGCACACTTGTGTCCTGTACAAAGCTTTTCTTGTCATCACTAAAGCCTTTTTTCATGTGTTTCAATTCCATTTGTGTTTTTCTGGGAATAGACAGCCCAACAGTTAATAGTTGTCAGCAAAATGAAATGAAAATACTGTGTTATAAAATACGTCCGTTGTGTATACATTTTCGGCATCCTAAGTGACGTAACCTACTTTCAAACTGGGTTATTTTGTTGAGTCGCGTGAGTCACCTATTTTTGTTTCGACACTTGAAGCTCCGACTGAAACGCAACAAAATAGAAATAAAAAAAATCTGTCAAAAGCGACAATGAACAATTGATTGTCGTGTGATTTCAAATAAATGGACGTTTATTTGTCGAATTAAAATGCCCATTTATCACACTCGAGCACATTCGATTTTTGAAAATAATCGTTTTCATGTAAACTTCGCATCATTCAGTTCAGCCTTTCCTCATTTTGGCCAATTTTTAGAGGGCGACTTGTAATCGCCCCAACCATTTTTCTAGGCGACTTTGGGCTTAGAAGGGCGAAATGATCGCCCCAGTCGCCCTCACGGCTGGTCCCTGGGGCAGGGGAATGAGCAATGATTGAAGGGGAGTGACAGACATAGTAGAATCAACAAAAATTTCAAACTTTATCCCAGAGAAACTTGCGCATGTTCCAATTCTGACGGGTGTATGTTGCCGTGCTAGGCGGTGCTCTTGTTTCACTGTACAGTGTCATTGACACTTTCATTTTTAAATGCATATACTTTACAGCTTATTTTGGTTCCAACAACTGCACTCTATCTAACCACCATCAAAAGAATATATTACCTCTGTAATACCCACAAAATGACAATGTATCCTCTTGAATGGTCATAAATGTTTTATTTTATGACCTTTATTTGTCAGATAATAATTAATATTCAACAAAAAATCATTTTAAATTTGTACATATTTTCTATCTCCCATTTATTCTGATTTATTTATTAACCCTTTACCTAACATGAAAAGCAGACGACACTTGCCAAAAAAATGATTGAATAACTAATTTTTTTCATTTTTTGTCTCAAAAACATAGGTTATGACCCCTCATTGGAACGAGCTCGACGAGCTCGTTCCAATGAAGGGTCATAACCTATGTTTTTGAGACAAAAAATGAAAAAATAATAAAAATTAATTGGCGATTTTTGAGAATAGCGCTGGCCGGTTTTGACCGTTACGTTGGGTAAAGGGTTAAAAGCAAGCTTCCTTTCTGTTGTGGCAGATGAAAATATTACAGAACACAAAAGCATTGTCTTTAGAAAAGCTGGCTATTCACAACTTACCCCCAGACATGTTAACCTCCAGAATAATTTTTCAGGGAACCTGAGGGTGATTTTCAGGGAAATGGGATGGATTTCAGGGAAAAGTTTGTGCGGGGACAAAATAAAAGAAAAAACTTGTGAATTTTCAGCTCATGGACCACTATTAAACACCAGGTTATATCCAGAACTAGTTGTCAACTATGCTGATGCATTTATGCTATGTTAAAAAATCATAAAATAACTGTTGATTTGACCCCCCCCCCCCCACCTCCCAGGATCCTCTTCTTCATGAGCCCCCATCACCACCACCCACCCAAACTGTCCCACAGAGCATGTGTGGTTTGCTCTTATCAAAGTCTACTTAGCTAATAATTTCCCAAGTCTGGAAATGTTAACAGGAAAAGATGTCCTAATGTTCAGTTACTTCAAGAACATTAGTACTTAGAAAGGGGGCGCGGTGGCTCAGTTGGTAGAGGTGCAGGCTGCAAGCCGAGAGGTCCTCGGTTCGAATCCCACCTGCGGCAACCACGTTGTGTCCTTGGGCAAGACACTTCACCCCGATTGCCTACATGGGGGCACGATGGCGCTGTGTACTGAGGCGTACTGCACGTCGATGGTGCGCATGTCTTCAAACAATCTAACCCTGCCTGTGCTGCGGTGCAGAGTTCAGAGTTACGATGTTGGAGAGCTGACAGCTGCTCGTCGTTGCTCGGTGGTTCTCTCCGGGTACTCCGGCTTCCTCCACCCGTAAAACTGTCACGGTCACGATTAGCCATTGTGCATAAGTATGTGACCTTAAACACCAATAAATATATAAATATAAATATATAGTACTTAGAAAGTATCTTTATCAAACTTCATGCATGTGGGACGTTTGTGCCCTACACAAAACTTTTCTTTTCATCATTGAAGCATTTTTAGCTCAACTTTGACGAAGTCAAATTTGAGCTATTGTCATGGCCCGTCGTCCATCGTCCGTCTGTCCGTCCATCCATCTGTCTGTCTGTCTGTACGTCAACAATTGGCTATGGCTCGGGCTAGAGGTCGTATTTATGAACCGATCTTTACGAAACTTCTTGGGTACCTTTGTTATGACCGTGGGACGAGAACGAGTGTTTTTGGGTGCGGTCCGAAATTCAAGATGGCTGCCAGCCGCCATTTTGTACCGATGATGCAGAAATCTTTTTTTTGTACAGAACTTCCATATGAAAGCTCTGATTTGAATAATTTTTTGTATGAATGTTTAGTACCATGGGGTACATCACATATAATACGGTTTTTTTTCTCGTGCGTAAATTGTGCAAATTAGACTAATTTTGATGTTTTTTGGTGTTAATTTCAGCACTGTAAGTGCAAATGCCAATACGGCTCGGGCTAGAGGCCGTATTTATGAACCGATCTTTACGAAACTTCTTGGGTACCTTTGGTATCACCGTGGGACGAGAACGAGTGTTTTGGGGTCCGGTCCGAAATTCAAGATAGCCGATGGCAGCCATTTTGTACAAAATTAGGTGCAATCAGATTTTTGCACAGAACTTCCATATGAAAGTGCTGATTTGAATAATTTTTTGTGTGAATGTTTAGTACCATGGAATACATCACATATAATACGGGTTTTTTTCTCGTGCAGAAATTATGCAAATTAGATGAACTTTGATATTTCAGTGCGACTTACACACATTAAGTACACATGTCAATACGGCTCAGACTTGAGTCTGTATTTATGAACTGATCTTCACGAAATGTCTTGGGTACCTTTGTTATCACCTTGGGACGAGAACGAGTGTTTCTGGGTGCGGTCTAAAATTCAAGATGGCTGCCAGTGGCCATTTTGTACCGAAATTAGGTCTAATCAGTTTTTTGTACACAACTTCTATACAGCTCAGACTAGAGGCCATATTTATGAACCAATCTTTACGAACCTTGTTGGGTACCTTTGTTATCACCGTGGAATGAGAGCGAGTGTTTTTGGGTGTGGTCCAAAATTCAAGATGGCCACCAGCAGCCATTTTGTACCAAAATTAGTGCAATCAGTCTTTTGTACAGAACTTCTGTATGAAAGTTCTGATTTGAATAAATTTTTGTATGAATGTTTAGTAACATGGAATACATCACATATTCTAAGGGTTTTTTTTTCGTGCAGAAATTATGCAAATTAGATGAACTTTGACTTATTCAGTGCTACTTGCACAATGTGAGCACACATGTCAATACGGCTCAGGGTAGAGGCTGTATTTATGAACCGATCTTCACAAAACTTCTTGGGTACCTTTGTTATCACCTTGGGACGAGAATGAGTGTTTCTGGGTATGGTCCAAAATTCAAGATGGCTGCCAGTGGCCATTTTGTACCAAAATTAGGTCCAATCAGTTTTTAGCTCATCTTGACAAAGACAAGCTGAGCTAATCTAATCGCTTCCCGTCCGTCGTCCGTCGTCCGTCAACACCATGTTTTGGTCTTCTCCTTCAAAGCCACTGGGCCAATTCAAGTGAAAGTTTGTGTGAGTGATGGTCCCAAAGGGGCATTTCATTTTTGTTCAACTCAGCATGCCCAGCCCCATAGGGAGGGAGTGGGGGAAAATGCTCCAAAATATTTTAAAAATCTTCTTCTCAAGAACCAGTGTGTACAATGACTTGATATTTGCTATGGAGCTTCCATATGAGGTGTAGAATCAAGTTTGTTCAAATGAAGTTCGTAAAGTAATATTTGGCTTTGTAATAGGAGGGGTAAGATTTTTGGCCCCGCCCAAAATTTCTATTTTCTGAACCGATGGTCCGGTATGAACCAAATTTGGTTTGTGGTAGTATTGGGTCATAAGTACTTGACCCATGCAAAAAAAAAAAATTCCCGCATCCCCATGGGAACCCTGGGAGCTAAAAATAGAAATATTTTCAAACGCCCATATTTCCCAAACCCCACGGAACAGAGAGCTTTTATTTGGTATGAAGTATCCTTACGACCAGTAGAATTGAATGGTAAAAAAAAATTGCCATCGGTTATGTTAGGGTGTTCTGTAATGGGCATCGAAAAGGTGCTGAGTCAGCATATTTGCAAAAATTTTAAAAAATCTTTTCTCCAGAACCAATCATCAGAATCTTTTGATATTTGGTATACAGCATTCATAGGGGGGTCAGATAAAAGTTTGTAGAAATAAAGCTCATTGGTTCATATTTGGGCTCTCTACAGGAGCCCGAAGTTTTAACATAGGGGAATATTCTTTAAAAATCTTCTTCTTCAGAACCACCAGTCAGAATCTTTTAATATTTGGTATACATCATTGTTATGAGGGTCAGATTCTAGATTGTTCAAACCAAGTCCCTAGGTTAATATTTGGGCTTCCTATGGAAGCCCAAATTTTATCTTTGTTCAATATGGAGGGTAATTTAAAAAAATCTTCTTCTTCAGATCCATCAGTCAGAATGCTTTGATATTTGGTATGCAACATCTCTATGGGGGTCAGATTCAAGTTTGTTCAAATCAAATTCCTAGGTATATATTTGGGCTCACTATGGTAGCCCAAATTTTTACTTAGTGCAATATGAGAAAATTTCTTTAAAAATCTTCTTCTTCAGATCCACCAGTCGGAATGCTTTTATATTTGGTATTCAACATCTCTAGGGGGGTCAGATTCCAGGTTGTTCAATTCGAGTGCCTAGGTTAATATTTGGGCTCCATATGGGAACATGAAATTTAACTTAGTACAATATGAGGGAATTTCTTCAAAAATCTTCTTCTTCAGATTCACTTGTCAGAATGCTTTCACATTTGGTATACAACATCTCTAGGGGGGTCAGATTCAAGTTTGTTCAAATCGGATCCATAGGTCAATATTTGGGCTCGCTATGGTAGCCCAAATTTGAACTTAGTGCAATTCGAAGAAATTTCTTTACAATTTCTCTTCTTCAGATCCAACAGTCAGAATGCTTTCATATTCGGTACACAACATCTCTAGGGAAGTCAGATTTAACTGTGTTCAAATCAAGAGCCTGGGTTAATATTTGGGCTCTCTATGGGAGCCGGAATTGGCCATTTGGCTGAAGAATTAAAAATTTTGTATTCAGTACCCTCTAGAGGTACTAAGATTAATCCACATAGGTTGTATCAAGGGGCTTCATAGGGGAGCTCTATATTTTACTTATGATCAACTGAAGAAAAGGCATGATGCCCAGATTATTTTTGTCACTCCTGAGGGACTCAAGGATTGACAGTGTAGCCTATGGAGATGGCTTGTTTAATGTAGACTCATTCTTGGACTCTGTTTAAATTGTGTTCTGTACAAGATGAGCGCTTCAGGCCCCGTGGGGTCTCTTGTTTGTCACAAGTTCTATACAGCTCGTATTTATGAATTGATCTTCACAAAACTTCTTGGGTACCTTTGTTTTCACCTTGGGACAGGAACGAGTGTGTTTTGGGGTGCCTTTGTTATCACTGTGCTATGAGAACAAATATTTTGGGGTTCAGTCAGACCCACTCTGGGACTCAAAGTTTTCTTTTCTAGTTTAGCATCTGACTGTCACCCACCTTTACAATACTTTACCTATACATTTGTTACAGGCAACGGTCAGTATTTATGTACAGACCATTACAATACTTTATATGTACCTTTGTTATCAGGTCATTACCTAGATGTTTGTCATTGCTGTGTCACATACTATACATGTGCATGTCTTTGTCTTGACAAGTTGAGCTACAGTGTCATTGACACTTTCATTTTTTAATTCCATTCGAAATTTTCTGGGTACAGATGGCCAACAGTTAACAGTTCTGTAGTCAAAACAACAGAATAAATGTTGTGTTAGAAAATAAGTCCATTGTGTTTAAATATGCAGTCATAATTTTTCGGCATCCTAAGTGACTTTAACCTACTTTTAAACTGTAAATAGTTGTTGTTTACGTTTTGCTTTTGGAAAAGGGAAGAGAATTAAAGCTATTATATGAAGGAATAAATAAATATATATTATTTAATATCTTTTCATATATTTTAATTTCCAAAAACTACATTTAAATGAAGGTGGAGTTTTCAATTTTTTAAAAGTAAGTCACCTATTTTCACTTCGACACTCGCACGTTGATCACGAATCTCCGAAGAAAAAACCAAGAACACAGTTCAAATATATATCATAAAATACCCATTTCTTAAATAAATTTAACTTAAATCCATATTTCACTGCTTCGTGAGTTTGTACCAGAGTTTGAAATGCATGTGATTTGACTCTGAACGTTTTTCATAAGTTACAACGGGAACGAAATATTTGACTGTTGTTTTCCAGGATTTTTGGTCCAAAACCGATTCCCATCTGGGAGGCCGGGAACTACACTGAAATTCCAGGATTTTCCCGGGCATTCTGGGAGAGTTAACATGTCTGCTTACCCCCAACACAAATTTAAAATTCCATATTTGTCAAGTTTGTGATAACATGAAAAGGTCTCGTCACATGACAATCTTGATAAAAATTTGAAATTCAGACACTGAAATCAGAGCTGGACTTTACATACTTGTTTATCGTAGTCTGGGGTGCGGAGGTGTCGTGGTACACATGCACTCTCCAATAATTTGTAATAAAACAAATTTATACAAACGAAATATTATTTGCGTCTGACTGAATATGAAATAAAAGCAAGGAAAATGTTGGCTTTTGCTCTGGTATCCTCATTTTTTGAAATCCCTGATAGTGGCTTCTAGCACTCAACCAGTTAAGAAGTCTTGACAGTAGGATTATATTAGTATTTTAAGCTGCAATAACATTTGGCTCAGCAGGTGTCACTGAGCACTCTTCGGGAGAAAATAGGAATTCAGGTTAAAACTTTAAAAAATCGAGAAATAATAACAAAACAAATGTCCACAAAACATCAACGCGCTGTTTGATTTCATACATAATAAGACGTACAAAAGTATCAAAGGGTTAACCCTTTACCTAACATGAAAAGCAGACGACACTTGCAAAAATAATTCTTGAATAACTCATTTTTTTCATTTTTTGTCTCAAAAACATAGGTTATGACCCCTCGTTGGAACGAGCTCAACGAGCTTGTTCCAACGAGGGGTCATAACCTATGTTTTTGAGACAAAAAATGAAAATATTTTGAAAATTAATTGGCGATTTTTGAGAATAGCGCTGGCCGGTTTTGGCCGTTACGTTGGGTAAAGGGTTAAACAAACCACAGCATAGATTCTTGAAAAGCTCTACATCAGTTCTGTACATTAGTACTAAGAATGCTATCTTAGGAGTTCTCAAAGATTGAAGATAAATTGTTACGAACGAGTATTATAAAGTAGAAATTTTAGAATTAAATTGAGCACTGCATTGCTGTTTAGGCTCCTTGAGTCTTTCCCAACAGTCTACAACATAACAGCAACTCATCAGTATATTAAAAGACCCACCCCCCACCCCCCCCCCCCCCCCCCCCCCCCCCCTCTTTCTACATTCTGAATGAGGTGGAGAATTCTGTATTTGATGAGTTCAGCTTTGGCAGCACAGCACTTAACCCTTTACCCAACACAGACGATATTAAAATTTATTTTTTTAAATATCATTTTTTTAAATTTTTCAAAATATTTGAACAAAACCATATCATGTGATCCCCTCAATGAGGGGTCACATAATATGGTTTTGTTGAAATATTTTGAAAAATTAAATTTTTCCAACTGCCCAGTTTGCATATTACGCGGGTGGATGCAGACGATTCGTTAGGCAAAGGGTTAAGACATCCAACCTTAGGAAATTAGAGAGAATTTCCATGACTTGAAAATCACATACTGCCCAAGGCTTATGGCCAAGCAAGTGTTTCTAGTCAAATGTTGTCTGTCTGAACATACTTGACCAGAAACAGCTGTTCATATTTTATGACTCCCCTTACTCTTATCTTCAGGGATTGCTAGAGCACCTGCTGTGTAATATCACAGGCAAGTCAACTCACTTCAGGCTTCCCTGGTTTTAACTGGTGGTGTGCCAGGGTGTGCACATCCTTGAAAAGTCCTTGAATTTCAGTCTTACTCCTTGAATTTTTAAAATTCAGAAAATGTGCTTGAAAAGTACTTGAAAATCCATCAGACTCCTTGAAAGTTCTTGAATTTTGCCCAATATCATTTTTATCTGTGTAATAGTGGACAATTGAAACATCTCTTTTGCACTTGTTTTACTTGAAAAAAGGAAAAAAAAATGAACATAAATAATGGATAATCGATAAATGAGGAATTAAAGTTCAGGCATTATTTAACTAGGTGTCATTCTGTAAGTACCATAATTTTGTTATAGAGCATTTTAGAAGCACCGTTTTCCTGGAATTTAGAAGGATGAGGTAGAAGACCTTTTTAACCCTTTACCCAGTGTAACGGCCAAAACCGGCCACGGCTATTCTAAAAAATGGCCAATTGATTTCAATTATTTTTGTCTCAAAAACATAGGTTATGACCCCTTGTTGGAACGAGCTCAATGAGGGGTCATAACATATGTTTTTGAGACAAAAAATTAGTTATTCAAGAATTTGTTTGCAAGTGTCGTCTGCTTTTCATGTAAGGTAAAGGGTTAAAGTAGGTAAGGCTTCTAAAAATGGTTATATTCCAAATGTACATTTTAAAAAAACATCCTTGGAAAATGCTGATATGTCCTTGAAAAGTCCTTGAATTTTTTTTGTCCTTGACTGTAAGAACCCTGAGTGCTGAATTATTTTTCAAAAGTGATTTGTAACATGAGTATTATACCATTCTACCAGTAAGGGGAACCTTTGTTTAGTAAAATATTATTGATCAATTAGGGGCGCAGTGGCATCTTGGTAATCGATTCTCATCAGATCACCGAAGTTAAGCAACGTCGAGCGTGGTTAGTAGTTGGATGGGTGACCATTTCAATGACTGACTTGCACTCCCGCATTGTGTCCTTGGGCAAGGCACTTAATCCTGATTGCCTCCTTGGGGGCACTATGGCGCTGTGTACTAAGGCGTACTGCACGTTGATGGTACGCATGTCTTCAACGAATCTCGGGAATCCAAATTGATCACTCAGGCGGTCACCCATCTGAGGACTAACCGGACTTGATGTTGCTTAACTTCAGTGATCTGACGAGAACCGGTTACAGCAATGCCACACCCCCTCCCTCCCCCCAATAAATAAATAAATAAATTTTTTAAATAATTTTTTTATTACCTTTTATTGGAAAGTGCCAGTAGGCCCTCTCCAATAAATAGTAATAAAACAGTTTTATATAAAAAAACTTTTTTCTACTGCTGAGCAAACAATGAGCTAATGTTTACAGTGTAAAGCCACTAAAGTGGCTTTCAGCACTTTTCTGTAGAGCCATGATCGTGGCTTCTAGCACTCGGCCAGTTAAAAAGTGGCAATATTTTTTGTTTGGTGCTACATGTCATTGTGCAGTGATGCAGAGTGCATTGGGGAGAGCCCAAAAATAGTTTGGGAAATTGAGGGGAGGGGTGTTAAATACCCACAAGCACTCTTCGTAATACATGTATATCACAGGCACAGGAAATGTTGGTCAGGCGATATAATTGTCCACAGATCTACATGCAACTTCAGTCGAGCATGAGTATTGTTTTGTTTGACCAATTCTGGAAACCTGTTGCAACTGATCTTCGATGATTTGAAACAAAATGACGGTGCACCTTCGATTTGTAAAAAAAGGAATCTCAAAGTGACGACAGTGTTTAGTATCCTCCGAATTAGCAGCAGCATTTAGCAGTGGTGCATTCACATTTTCCGAAGTTCTGTCATAAAACTTCAGTAGATGGAAAGTAGGGCCTTGCAAACTTAGATATTCGATTTGGAGTTACGCTTAAAATCTTTCATTGGATTCAAATCCGTTATTACAGATTCGACGTTTCAAATCCCCCCAATTAGTTTGAACATACTGATCAAGAGGAAACTGTAACGTAATTGTTCCAGTGTATTTCTCCCATGAAGTCGGCAAATCATCATTGCAGTGTGCATTAACAGCAGGATATACAGAAGTAGAAAGACACTGGGTTTTCTCTTGCTCCTTATATGCACCTGGAGTTCTGGCTGGTCATGTGGAATTAGCCTCAGTCTAGTGAAGGCTGTACACTCTAAAATCAATTGGGTTAAAAATCAATCCAAATCAACTTGGTCAAGTGAATATGAAGACCCAATTGGGTTCATATGCACTCAACCCAGTTGATTTGGGTTAATTTTCAACTCAACTGATTTTAGAGTGCAGAGTAACTTCCCATGCAAAAAGATTGTGCTCAAATTTAAGCTTGAAAAATTGAAACTAAATTTGAAAACACATGTAAATGACTATTTAACAATTTACCTACGAATCGCCTGCATCCACCGACGCAATTTGCAAATTGAGCAGTTGAAAAAAATTTTTTTTAAAAATATTCAACAAAACCATATCATATGACCCCTGTGGACAATGAGGGATCACATATGGTTTTGTTGAAATTTGTTGAAAATTTAATAAAAAAGAGTAATTAAAATAATAAATTTCGATATTCTCTGCGTTGGGTAAAGGGTTAAAACAATTTTGTCCACATTTTGAAGTCGAAAGGTGAATTTCAGTCAGCTTTTGCAGTACATAAAAAGATATTTCTGCACTCTATAAAGTTGACCCAAATACAATATCAGACGACATAACTACATGTAATAAATTATGAATTGGCCCCACAACAGTGTTTGACTCTCATGAAGAAGTCCAGCACAGGCAATATTTAGCTCTCCTAAATTTAAAAAAAAATGGGTTGAGAGTAAATACCTATTCTTGTAAAAAATAATGTGTATTTAAAATAAATCAGCCAAGTGAAGCCAACTATGAGCTTTGGATCCAAGTCGAGCTAAGCTGTTACAAATTGTCTGAACTAAAGACAGTTTGCTAAAGAAATCCTTCATAGTAATTTTGTTTGGAAAATGTTTTACTGAAATACTATAAGGTGTATTCTGACTACAACAGTAGTCAAACACCACTGAGGTTCTCCAGTTTATGGAGGAATTAACCAATGGGCTGGTTTCTTTTCACAGTCACTCGAAGTATAATTACACTCTTTGTATCCATTGAAAAGTGATATGCAATGAAGTATGCCATGTAAAGTGAGATAATCTTCAGACAAACTGCCAAGGCCTATTAGTGAAAAAGTCAGGCCTGAAAATGATTGGCTAGAGTGTACAAAAATGTATCATCTCAGTGTGACTGTTGTTACAGTTAAAACTAGAAGTCCTGTCACGAAATGTGCACTTATCTAGGCTAAATTGCGTGTAGGAATTGCGCGCATTTGCCATATGGAATGGCATCCAAAGCACGGCAGGTTCTCCTGGTTACTCATACAGTTAAAACTAGAAGTCCTGTCACGAAATGTGCACTTATCTAGGCTAAATTGCGCGTAGGAATTGCACGCATTTGCCATATGGAATGGCATCCAAAGCACGGCAGGTTCTCCTGGTTACTCATAGCAAACACAGGCAATGTTTCTGCCAATGGACCTCTGGGTTACCCGGAGGTCCATTGGCTGAAATATTGCTTGTGCACAGGCCGCATGTACACAATTTGATAGCCTTACTACAGTACGTGAAGAGTGTATTATCATTCAATCACCCGCAGAGTGGAGATACCACCCAAGCAATAATTGCAAATTTGTTGCAAAGCATAACCAGCACAAGCAAAGTTTCAGCCAATGGACCTCTAAGTTAAACCCGGAGGTCCATTGGCTGAAACATCGCTTGTGTGTTTTTTGTTGATATGCACAAAATTTGAAAGTTATAGTTTGGGTGATAACTCCACTCTGTGGGTGATTTAGTTACAATCCACTCTCCACGTACTATATGGTCATAACGCGTAGATTAACATGCAGATCAACGTGTTATATGTGCGCATTTCAGGACAGGACTTTTAGTTGTAACTGTAACTCTTAAAAGCCGGGAGTCGAGTTTTCTTGCCTGTGATGTAATACAGCAGATAATATGGCTTTGACAGTCCGGCTATCTTTGGGCTGGGGAGAATTAAACACTGAGCAAGTGCTTCTAGTCAAGTGTCGTCTGCCTCAATAGGCAGACGACACTTGACTAGAAGCACCTGCTTTACTGTAAGTTTTTTGCTATGTCAGGTTAAAAAAATTCATTCTGATTCCCTGGCTTTTAAGGGTGAAGACAAGATTGATCAGATTACTTGCAAATTTGGCAGCACATTTTGAATTAAAATCTAGTGCAAAGTGACGTCTACTCCACAGAACTGGATTCTAGTTACTAAGTTACTTTGGTTTGGTTGATCACATATATTATTTCAGCCCCAACCCATTTACCATACACTCAGATAGGGCTGTCGCGATTATTCGATTAATCAACTAACCGTCGACTGTTGCGGTAGTCAACTTTTTTTATTTTTAGTCGATCATCGTTCATTTTTAAAGTGGTACAAGTTGGATTAAAAATGTGCTGTATGATGAGATAAATTTACAGATTGTTAACCTTTGAAATGTCTTGCCAGAGTTACTTGTAGTGTCCCATGGCCTTTGTTTTCCGCATTATTGTGCAACAACGTAATTTTGAAAACACTGAGCCTTGTCATTTGATCAATCCCTGTTCTCTGTAGTATTAACCAGCACCCGTTGATCAGTACTAAAGAGTATCTTTCAAATGGTGTATCTTTTAATAATTGCAGTTTGGGAAGTCACTGCAGAGTAAATAGAATCTTCGATCTTGTACACTTGAGCAAACCTCTTTGGAATAATTGGAAATGCAAAAGTGAGAAAATTGTCACAAAACCCACAGCAGTAACTTCATTTGTAGTACTAAGTTGTAACTTGTGTTGGAGTGGAGGGGGGTTTTATATTCAAAATTTCTGAATATTAGTTACAGAAAAGAAACATGTGCACAAATGTTCTTCTGTTTTAATTCTTCAAAACTGCTAGAGATATTCCAATGTTTCTATTTTATCTCGATGCAGAAAGGTACCCATTCAAACATCGTCAGTTTTAAATTTATTTTGTAAGTATATTGGAGATTGTTGAATTCATGGAAAACGACTTAAACGACTAACCGTCGACTAATGCTGGTGATTATTCAGCTATCAAAATTAATAGTCGCGACTGCCCTACACTCAACAGACTTTTGCCCCCTTCAACCCTTTGCTTACTGGAATCAAGATTTTGATCTACCAATTTTTTGCTTAAGGCAACCAAGAATTTAGCCAATTCAACCTTGTTTTGCTCTGTCAGACAAGATTGATTTGGTTAAATTCAATGTTGCATTATGGGAAAATTTTGCTGCTTGAAATTTCAGTATTTTGACAACCGTATTCATAGGCTAATTGTAAGTCATTTTATTTTTTATTTTTTTTTTTCATTGGGGTTCAGCAACACTTGACAGCCAGCATCACCCTGTGGCACACAGTTTTATGGGTGTAGGAAGCAGGAGTACATGGAGAGAGCCACCAAGAGATGTGGCGAATAACTGTTAAGACTCCCCAACATACTAACTCTGCACAAGTGCAAAAGCACCGTGGACATGCAGTGTGCTTTAGTACACAGCACCCCAGTTTCCCCACATAGGCAATCAGGATTAAGTGCCTTGAAGGACACATCACAGTTACCCCTGATTTGGATTAAACCATAGACCTTTTGGTTTAAAGCCCAATGCTGGAGCCCTGTGCTCACATATATTGGTTTAAGCTCTACCTAACATAAAGGCCACATGCTTTGAATACTATCAGAAAAATCGGCATTAAATTGTATTATTTTTAAATGATTATGCTCTACATGCACAGTTTCTGATCCCTCATTGGAATAAGCTTTTATCTCCCAATCGGGGCGTTTTTGCACTGTTACACAACTAAAGTTTAATGTATCTGCGCCCTTGTTCCGAATCCGTATCAAGTACCCCTGATACAAGCGTATGATTCTGCTGTTGCCAAAACAACGGCATTAATATCATTTTTCGATCGCTTTGCGTTTTTTCCTTCAGAGAAAACAATATTAGGTGAGGCGAAGCTGAACCTAATATTGTTTTCTCTGGGCCGTATATGACACTGTATCTGCCAACTAAATGCCCTGTAACGTATTTGTTATGCACCGCATGCTAAAATGTCACTGGAGAAGCTAACTCAACGAATAGTTAAATTATGCGCGCTTTTCGGCATCCTGGGCTGGTTTGTAGCTTATTATTGGGATTTTCCTGAATGCTCGTGTTGAGGCTTCTCTCTTGAAGTTAAAGGATTAGCTTTCGCTATGAAATGTGGGAAACTCCACCTCAATAAATGATGAATGGCATATTTTAAAATATAATAAACCTTTACACCAAGAGGGATATTTAATTCACCAGTAATTATTGCAAAAGTAACAACCAAATTCATGTTGACGAAACACACAGTTGCTCCACTTCGCAAGACAGTATTCAGTAAAGTGAATGCCAGTGACGTAATTTTCTCATGTGTAACGTCATCACTGACCTCAATATGGAGATCAATGAACGCTATTCTATTTTTCAATTTGCGTCTTTCCATCGATAAGGCAAATGAAAAAGTTCCTCTTGAAATAGTTTTATAACACATTTTGTGGTAAATATTGTGAGATAAATTTATCATCACCACAGTGTGTGTCTCTGGAAATTCTGATCAAGTATTATTAGGCACAGAATCGCATTTCGACTCGCCCTAACAAGCTCGTCGAAATACTGTTCTGTTCCTACAACTCGACTTGATCTGAATTCCCGGAGACACACACTGTGGTGATAATCTGTATGTATCAATCTGAAATCCAGCTGCGCACATTGTAGCATTCAAGTCCATTGATCTTGGATGCCCCTGTTATGTCCAAGCCTGGCAAAAAGCAGACTGCCCTCTACAGAATGAGGTCCCTAGAGGGAGAGTTTGGTGATGCTTCCCTCCAGTTTTCAGCAGCACATTTTTTCCAACTCTAAATTTAATAAATTATATCTTGTTTTACAGAGCACATTGAGCTCTGCAAACAAGATGTATTTTGTTAAATTTTTCATTCCATGTGGACAATATTGAGTCCATGTTTGAAATTTTGAAATACTACCAGTGTGCTTGGAGTTCAAGGCCTGCAAAATCTAATGCATACCGGTTTGAAAACTTAATCTCTGAATAAAAACGGTCAGAAATGTATGTAAATTTAGAAAAGTATCCAGATATTGCTTCATTTTAACCATTTACCTAAGATGAAAACACACGACACTTGCAAACAAAATTCTTGAATAACTAATTTTTTGTCGCAAAAGAGCTTGTTCCAAAGAAGGGACATAACCTATGTTTTTGAGACAAAAAATGAAAAAAATAATGAAAATTAATTGGCGATTCTTGTGAATAGCGCTGGCCGATTTTGGCCATTACGTTGAGTAAAGGGTTAAGTCTCAGTTTGAAGCAGAAGGCTTCTTCTCCCCCTCCTACCTCCTCCCATCCCCAACTCATATATCTTGCTTCCTCCACTCCCAGAGAGATAGCTTTGAAATTGGAAAGCTTTCATTGTCTGATCTGCAATGGGTCAACATAACAAAACTACAGTGGTAAAAAGGGAGTTTGAAATGAGTTTTTATTTATTTACTTAACAGTGGCTGAGATAAGAACTATTTAATTTCACAAATGTACAAATTACAGACAATTTCATTTTAACCAGTCCCATTGTGTGGTTTGATTACATTACCATATTTCTACCCATGTTGAGGGAAAAAGCAGGTCAAGTATTATAAAATTTCTTGGTGGGTGGAGCACCCGCATGTCATATCAAGACAGAGGGTTGTCATAATTTTAACTACTTTGCATTTAGCAAAGAGTTGTGTGGACAGTTAACCTGAAACAGTGTCAGTGTATTGTGTGTTTAAATCTGTCATATTGTTGTGTAAAGTAGTCGAGGGTTCAGTATTTCAGTACAGTGCTTGCTTCTCTACGTGCACTTATTCAGGGATTTTACATCTGGAATTTTGTTGACATTTCACCAACAAGTGGTTTTTTGTGGCACAGTGTCTCATTTTATAAACAATTGTGTTGTACTCTTGTCTTATTTTGTGGCAACATTTTTTTGACAAATAACAAGTATTTTTGGGCTAGTGGATACATTTTTTCTATTGATTAATTGTCTGACAGGTTTTTAAACTTTTATTATTTCCATTAACACACCTGTTGATTCAGTTTTATGAATATGGTCACACTTCATTCATTCATTCCATTTTTTACGCAGTCTCTAGAGCTTGTTAGAGCGAAGGATTTGCTTGTTAGTTTAGAACATTCCAGTGCTTAACTGGTAGAGTGCTAAGTTATTTTTGATCATGAACATTTGTTCATGTGTCTTTGCCTTGTTACAATTTATAAACTGACCAAATCCCTGTTAATTGTATACTCCTGTTAATTGAATAATTTTCACTGGCAAAATGGATATTCAATTAAGAGGATTCTACAGTACCTTCAAGGCTTCAGATTCAGTGGCTGTACTTTATATTATCTTTGAAGTGATATTAATTAGTCTGGTTAGTTAGGATTTGCCTTGTTACAATTTGTAGGAGAGTGCCCATAGGCACTCTCCTATAAATAGTAACATGACAGAGACATGTGAAAAAATTTTGATGGTCAAAAATAATCTAGTACTCTATCAGTTAACATTGATGTCAAAATATCAAATTCTGAGCTGAAATATTTTCCCATAATGCAACCAGGAATTTAACCATTTCAGTCTTGTTTGACAGAGCTCATTGAATTCGCTAACTTCCTAGTTGCATTATGTGAAAAATTTGTTACTTGAAATTTCCCCCCCCCCCCTCCCCTGTGGGAACCCCGGGGAGTGAATAAATGCTTGTTTACTGGTAAAATACATTGTAGGAACCAGCTGCCAATGCTGTGGTGGAAAGCCCCCAAAATGGGCAACATATGACAGTGTAAAAAATTATTATGCACAAATATGTGACCTTAACCCTTTGCCCAATGCAGAAGATATCAAAATTTATTATTTTAAATATTATTTTTTTTAATTTTTCAAAAAATTTCAACAATGCCATATCATGTGACCCCTCATTGGAACAAGCTTGACGAGCTCATTCCAACGAGGGGTCACATGATATGGTTTTGTTGAAACTTTTTGAAATATAATATTTTTTCAACTGCTGAATTTGCATATTACGCAGGCAGATGCGGGCACTTCATTGGTTAAAGGGCTAAACACAAAAAAATAAATAACGTGAAATTTTGATATTTGACCTCAGTGTGGAAAGGGTTAACATATTTTGTTACCCTCAGCAGTCAAGCACCCAACAATAAATGGACTTTTAGATCAAAGACACCCCCTGTGGGAACCCCAGGGAATGAAGCAGTACTTGTTTACTGTGGTAAATAAGCTCTGTTTCACTTGTAAAATAGGACCCAGTCACTAATGCTTCGGGTGCAAGTCCTCTAAAATAGGCAACATGGGGTATAAACGATTGACTGACTTTGACTTTATCTACATGTTGTGGTCATGGTTAGCCATTGTGCAGAAGTATGTGACCTTAAACACCAATAAATAAATAAATCAAAGACACACATTTTCCATCAAAAAAGACACTGAATGTTTAGTCAGCAACAAAAATCATTTTCTGATGAGAGAAAAAGAACCCCTGATTTTGACTAAAACTGTCCATGTTTTTGAGTGGTGCAAATCAGTTTATAGAATGTACTGTCAGTGACGAACAGTTTTTTGTTAAGTATTGAAATACATAAAGGTTTTCTTTTAAAAAAGGTTTCAATTTAAAAGACAAATGTTTTCAGTATTTTATTGAATGGTGTTCTTGAATTGTCAACTTAACCCCTCAACTCCGGTAACACAACATAATTGTCTTCAATCACTCTGCTTTTCTCTTGTTTAACTATGCATTTAACCAATTGTGTGACAGAGCTCACATACAGGTATGTGGTGTACATTTTGCTTGATTGCTGTGTGAACAAGTTCTGTATCATTTTCACTCATAAAATAGGACTTGGTAACCACTGCCTGGGGTTGAAGTCCTTTAACCCTTTACCCAACGAATCAGTCACATCGGCCTGCGTAATATGCAAATTCAAGAGCTGGAAAAATACCAACAAAATTTCAACAAAACCATATCATGTGACCCCTCTTTGGAACGAGCTTGTCGAATCACTTGGGTTAAAAATCAACCTAAATAAACGTGGTCAAGTGAATATGAATACCCAATTTGGTTCATATGCACTTAACAAATGCTATTTCTTTTTTTGTGTTTCTGTGGTCATATTATGATGGAAGTCATTCTCAAATGAAGAAGAGACACAGAGAATTTATATATTTTTCTTGATGTCTTCACCCCCTTCTCTAATTTGGGCACACCTGTCAACGGTGTGAAATTGGGGTAATCTAAAGGCCTGGTGAACATATTTTTCAAGTGAATTCCAAAAATGAAAACCTATTCTATTTAGGACTGTCACGATTAATCGATTAGTTGATTGTTGATCGGTCACAGCAAAATTGATTAGTATTTTTCGTTGTCGAATAATCGGTAAATTTTATCCCGCTTTAGACGTTTAATAATTAAAAGACAATTTTATGAAAAAAACTATTGTTTCTAAAGGTAAAGAGTTAAGAACATCGATGTTAAGCACCAAGAAACCGTTGGAAGCACTTGTCTGTCAGGTGCATTCATCAAAGCTTTGATGTTCTGAATTTTGAACCGTCAGTGTAATAATCAAGACCGGTTGGCAGTTGCGAAGTTCGCAACTGCCGACTGGTCTTGATTATTACGCTGGCAGTTCAAAAGTTCAGAACATCAAAGCTTTGAATGTACCTAAAAGAGGATCTTCTTCGTTGTTTACCGGAGGTAGGTCAACTGACTTGAACTTCATTTTTTTATCGACGTGAGAGAGAGGGAGAGGGGGTCATCTAGGTACGATTAATCGATTATGATCGATTATTTGCGACGATTAATCGATTCCTAAATTAAAAAATCGTGACAGCCCTAATTCTATTTTCACTTAATAGGTTATTTTGTGGTGAAAAGCTGATCTGATATCACATCATAGCATGATAATTGAGCAGTGCTTCTCAAGTAATGTAAACAAGTTCTGTTCCACTGGAAAATATTGACCTGGTAGCCAACACCTGGGTTTAAGTCCTACGAAGTGGGCAGCATTAATATGAATGATGGGTTAAACTTTCCTTCATACTTGTTTTGCAGTCACAAGCCTTCTGTTTTAAAAATGATGCGTAGGCCATTTATCAATCGCCTTTTCTGAGCTTTGGTAACTTACTGTTTGTTCCCCTGTACCTGATTCAGGTAAACTATTAGGTAGCCTAAATATGTATGTATCGCAACTATGCTGATATATGAACTGTTGTATCATAGCCAAGCTCTTGCTCCTACTTGTATGGGCAATATCCTGATGAATAGAGATGAATTCTTAGGAACAATAATGAGGCTGTTTTGCAGAAATTCAGATACAAATCAGTTGTAATTATAACCTAATCTTGGCATGGGCTAGCATGCTGCAGAATAGTATGGCATCCATTATCACTATTTATAGCAGAGACATGAATTATTACCATTTCCTGATTTTATTTTTACCAATGTTACATCTTAAGATGGTCAACAGTTTAAAATGATGTTGAGTAATAGACAGTCATCAGCATATATGTTTGCACCTGCCTGAAGAATACAGTTAAAACTAGAAGTCCTGTCATGAAATGCGCACAAATAGCACGTTGATATGCGCGCGTTAATATACGCGTTATAGCCCAAGTAAAGATATCAAATTCTGTACATATGGCCTGTGCACAAGCAATGTTTCAGCCAATGGACCTCCGGGTAACCCGGAGGTCCATTGGCAGAAACATTGCATGTGTTTGCTATGAGTAACCAAGAGAATCTGCCGTGCTTTGGATGACATTCGATATGGCAATTGTGCGCAATTCCAACGCGCAATTAAGCCTAGATAAGCGCACTATTCGTGACAGGACTTCTAGTTTTAACTGTAGCTGCTCTGTTGGCCAATTATAAAACTAAAAAATAGCCCCAGCTATCATCACTGAGCTCTGTCAAAAAAGATATATTTGGTTAAATATCAAACTGCATTATGGGAAATATTTGCTGCTGAAAACTTTGCCATTTTGTCTTCAGAGTGCATAGGGTTAAATAAAGAGAGGCGTTGCAGGCCCCTGCAAAATTATTGAATTATTGCTTGTGATAGCCTTGGTATGCAATGCTTTAGATAACCTCTTTCGAAGCCAATACAAACTTATTTGCATAAAGAAACAGAATGTAATTTATCTTTCATAACCATACAAAAATTGCAGCCTATATTTAGTTTCAACTCTGCCTTATGCATTGAAATTATTTGTACTTTGAAAGGCTTAACAAAACACTGAAAAAAACAATCCTGTTTTCAGTGAAAAAGAATTTCTGGAAAGACTTTGTTATTTCAAGCTCACTGTGTCTTAATTTTTTTTTTCTTTGTTTGGGTCAAGTATCACATGAATTTTAAAAAATAGTTAGGGAGAATTTTTCCAAATGTGTATTTTGTAACTATTGTTGGCAAAGTTTGGTATTTTTAGTGAAGGTTTTGAATTAAGCTTTCTATTTACAATAAACATGGAATGTTTTGTTGCTAAGTGATTCACGATTGGGTCATCCCCAAATTACCACTCAGTTGGTATGTTCAGGTTTGTGAGGTTCCTTGAAAATGCCAAAAATTACTTTAAATTCTAAAAATCCAAACCTTTGAAAGTGCTTACAAATCTGTTTCAATTTCATGTAAAAATGACACAAAACCTTCTGTAGAAATTATGTATTGATAACTCCACTCAGTTTTTTCAGAATGTTTACTTTATAAGCAAGCTTGGAAATAAGCAATCTGTCATTTGCAGAATGAGGACTCTAGGGAGTGAATTTGTTCATGCTATCCCATACAATGGGCCATTTTATCCTCTGGGTACCTCTTTCTGTTTAGGCTTGAGACTTTGATTCAGATTGAGGTTCACGAAACGGTAAATTTAGTGATGCTACCCGGCTGTACATCATTCTGCAGATGACAGCCTGCTTATTTTCAGGCTTGCTTTTAAATGATACATGCTCCTGTCACAAGCATGTGAACCCCTGTGGTAACCTTCGGAAGTGAAACGGTGCTTGTTTAATTTGGTAACAAGAAGCTCTATTTTACTGGTAAAATTGGACCCAGTCACCAATGCTTGGGGTGAAAGTCCTCGGAAATGAGCAACATAGGTGTAAACGATTGGCTAGACGTGACTTTATCTCCTTGTGGGGCCACGATTAGCTATTGTGCACAAATATGTGACCTTAAACACAAATAAATCTAAATTCAAAATATATTCAAAATCTGTGAAAAAACATGAAAAGTCAGGGATTCTTTTTGGTATCTACAGCATGATTTTTCCCAATTCTTCACCCCAAATTTTCTAATCTCAATTCCCACTCAAACAAAAATTTAATGCACATCTGTTGCTCTGAACTGGGGAGTCATAAGGCCTCAGAAAACCATTGATTTTCTGAGGCCTTATGACTACCCAGTTCAGTATTCTATTTGCACATTAAATTTAAATTGCTCGCCTAACGAAGTCTCTTAATTCAAAGATAAATGACAAGTTCTTCCTCAGGAGTATAAGAACAATTTAATAGAGACTGGGGTGAACATGATTCCATATGACTGTTTGTTATGCCCCTGACTTGAAAAGTTGAAGGGTTTTTTAGTGGAGACCTCCGTCCATCCATCTGTTTATCTGTCCATCCATCTGTCCGTCTGCCCATCCATCCATCCATCCATCCATCCGTCCGTCCATTCGTCTGTCGGTCGGTCAGTCGGTCCGTCCGTCCGTCCGTCCGTCCGTCCGTCCGTCCGTCCATCCATCCATCCATCCATCCATCCATCCATCCATCCATCCATCCATCCGTCCGTCCATCCATACCAACATTTCCCCTTGTATCTCAGCCGCCACTCGGATTTGAATGATATTTGGTGATGTGATAGAGTAACATAGGGGAAAAATACCTGCATAGTGAGAGATTTCTTCTGCACACTTTTTCCAGAGTTATGGTCCTTTTTTTACTTTGAAAATTCAAAAATTCCTTTCATCCGAACATTTTCCTGTGTAGCTCAGCTACAGCTACTCCGTTTTAAATTATATTTGGTACAGTGATAGAGTTACATGGGGGTAACAATACATGCCTTCCATGAGTTTCTTCCACACATTTTCTCCAGAGTTCTGGTCCTTTTTCGATTTGGAAATTTTGAAAATTCCCATCCATACAATCATTTTCCCTTGTATCTCAGCCCCTGCGACTCTGATTTAAATATTTGGTGTGGTGCTAGAGCATCATATGGTTACTGTACCTGTGTAGAAATACCTGTGTAGCGTGAGTTTCTTCCACATATTTTCTCCAGAGTTATGGCTCTCTTTTCCATCTGAACATTTTCTGAACAGCTGCTCCGTTTTTAATGATATTTGGTCTGTCGTGAGAGACCACCTGTCTTGAGAGACTGCAGTGACCTTGTACCATTTGGTTGTTTTACTCTGTAATGGACCTGTCATGAGAGACCACCTGTTTTTAGAGACCACTTTTGCCTGGCAAAAAGGGTGGTCTCTCAAGACAGGTTCTACTGTACATTGATAGAGCAGCATGGGAGGAATGATACTTGCTTAGTGTGAGTTTCTCCCACACTTTTTCTCCAGTGTTATGGCAATTTTTACTCTTTCGACTTAGACATTTTTGAGGTCAGGGGCATTAGCAGCACTTTGCGATGCAAACCTCTTGTTATAAAACTTACTTGTAGTATACATGCAGTTGCTTACAGTTAAAACTAGAAGTCCTGTCACGAATAGTGCGCTTATCTAGGCTTAATTGCACGTTGGAATTGCGTGCAATTGCCATATCGAATGGCATCCAAAGCACGGCAGGTTCTCCTGATTACTCATAGCAAACACATGCAATGTTTCTGCCAATGGACCTCCGGGTTACCCGGAGGTCCATTGGCAGAAACATTGCTTGTGCACAGGCCATAGGTACAGAATTTGATAGCTTTACTTGGGCCATAACGCATACATTAATGTGCATATCAGTGTGCTATTTGTGCGCATTTCATGACAGGACTTCTAGTTTTAACTGTAGGTATCAGCCTTAATGTTATCTGCTCAATTCGAATGCAAAATTTCTTGGTCTTTGTTTTCCCTCGCAAAAATAAATTCCCAGTTGGAGTCCTCATGACGTAAATTTTCCCAATGGCATGGGTGCTGGACCCTTTTGCAAAAGGAGCAGAAGAAACGCTGAAAGCACAAATCAAAGTTTCCGCTAAATGTTTCACTGATATAATTTGACCTGTTAACCAATGTTTGCTGTATGGTCCCTGCAAGGATTCAAAATTTGATTTGAATAAAAATCTTCACGATTTTAGGATTTGATTTCATTTAAATCGAGTCATTCAGAATAAAAAATTTCTAAATTGCTGAGACGTATTCAAAAACCTACAAAGTGTCTCCTCTTGAGTTCCTCTTCTGTGATCAGTCTCCTGTACAGGGAATCTGATGATCAAAGAAGAGTTTACAGAGGTTCCACTTCTGGAACTAATGAAATATTCTGCTTTTTTAGCTCACCTGAGCGAAGCTCAAGGGGAGCTTTACTAATCACTTTCTGTCCGGCGTCCGTCGTCCGGTGTCTGGCGTCCGGCGTCCGGCGTTGTCCGTCCGGCGTTAACTTTACATTATCGACTTCTCCTCCTAAACCACTAGCTCAGTTTTATTCAAATGTTGGCTAAATGTTTATTACCTAATGCCAATTCAGATTTGTTCAAATGAAGTTGCCCCTCCTCCTGGGTGGTGCCACGCCCCCCAAGGGGCACCAAAATCTTTGTAAATCTTCTTCTCATGAACCAGCAGTAGCAGAGACTTGATATTTGGTGTGCAGCTTCCTTTTGAGGTGTAGACTCAGATTTGTTCAAGAGAAGTTTGTGGGGCTATACTTGGCGTCGTTATGGGAGGGGCAAAATTTTTTGCCCCGCCCAAAATTTCTATTTTCCAAACCGAGAGGCTGATTTGAACCAAATTTTATGTGAGGGCTTATTGGGTCATGAGTACTTGATTTATGCAAAAAAAAATTTTCCCGCAGCCCCGTGGGAACCGCAGGAGCTAAAAATAGAAAAAAATTAAAACGCCCATATCTCCAAAACTGCACGGCACTGAGAATTTTTATTTGGTGTGCAGCTTCCTTAGGACCAACAGAAAGGATTGGTAAAAAAAAATTGCCATCGGTTTTATCATAGGGTACAGTTTCGGGACTTTGAAAAAGTGCTGAGTCAGCACTTTTTAACACTGTAGGCAATGGGAAAAACATTAAAAAATCTTCTTCTCCAGATCCAGCAGGCAGAATCTTTTGATATTTGGTATGCAACATTGTGGGGTGGATCTGATTCAAGATTGTTCAAATTGGCTTCCTAGATTCATATTTGGGCTCACTATGGAAGCTCGAATTCGAACTTAGTGCATTTCAGGCAAATTTCTTAAAAAATCATCTTCTCCAGATCCAGCAGGCAGAATCTTTTGATATTTGGTATACAACATTGCGGGGTGGATCTGATTCAAGTTTGTTCAAATCGGCCCCCTGGATTCATATTTGGGCTCACTATAGAAGCTCGAATTCAAACTTAGTGCATTTTGGGCAAATTTCTTCAAAAATCTTCTTCTCCAGATCCAGCAGGCAGAATCTTTTGATATTTGGTATGCAACATTGCGGGGTGGATCTGATTCAAGTTTGTTCAAATCGGCCCCCTGGATTCATATTTGGGCTTAATATAGAAGCCCGAATTCGGACTTAGTGCATTTCGGACAAATTTATTAAAAAATCTTCTTCTCCAGATCCAGCAGGCAGAATCTTTTGATATTTGGTATGCAACATTGTGGGGTGGATCTGATTCAAGTTTGTTCAAATCGGCTTCCTAGATTCATATTTGGGCTCACTATAGAAGCTCGAATTCGAACTTAGTGCATTTCAGGCAAATTTCTTAAAAAATCATCTTCTCCAGATCCAGCAGGCAGAATCTTTTGATATTTGGTATGCAACATTGCGGGGTGGATCTGATTCAAGTTTGTTCAAATCGGCCCCCTGGATTCATATTTGGGCTCACTCTATTATAGAAGCTCGAATTCAAACTTAGTGCATTTCGGGCAAATTTCTTCAAAAATCTTCTTCTCCAGATCCAGCAGGCAGAATCTTTTGATATTTGGTATGCAACATTGTGGGGTGGATCTGATTCAAGTTTGTTCAAATCGGCCCCCTGGATTCATATTTGGGCTTAATATAGAAGCCCGAATTCGCACTTAGTGCATTTCGGGCAAATTTATTAAAAAATCTTCTTCTCCAGATCCAGCAGGCAGAATCTTTTGATATTTGGTATGCAACATTGTGGGGTGGATCTGATTCAAGTTTGTTCAAATTGGCTTCCTAGTTTCATATTTGGGCTCACTATAGAAGCTTGAATTCGAACTTAGTGCATTTCAGGCAAATTTCTTAAAAAATCTTCTTCTCCAGATCCAGCTTCAGAATCTTTTCATATTTGGTAAGCAACATTGTGGGGTGGATCTGATTCAAGTTTGTTCAAATCGGCCCCCTGGGTTTATATTTGGGCTCCGTATAGGAGCCCAAATTGTAACTTAGTGCATTTCAGGCATATTTCTTAAAAAATTTTCTTCTCCAGATCCAGCAGGCAGAATCTTTTGATATTTGGTATGCAACATTGTGGGGTGGATCTGATTGTGATTCATGAACGTATTTATTTGTAAAGTTGATAGAATCTTAGACAAAATTTGCAGAAAAGATCTACTATAGAAGGGGTGGTATCCAGGGTGAACCGCTTACCCAAATCTAGCAGTACTAATGCATTATTCACACAAATCTCCGTTCAAATTTTATGACCCCTCATTGGAACACACGCATTCAGCTCATTCCAACAAAGGTCATATGCCATGTTTTCGAGACAAAAGAATAAAAATTTTAGTTATTCATGAAATTTTTAGGCAACTGTTGTCTGTTATTCACATTGCTTCATGAAATTTCAGTACTTTTAGAAGTTACCTCAGTAATCAAGGGTTAATTCCCCTTAATTAAATGTCGCCTCTAAAAAACAACCACTTTGCATATCTTACCTTTTTACCAGCATAACTGCCAAAACTTGTCAGCATTCTTCGCAAAAATCGCTATTCAATTTTAATTTTTGTCTCTTAAACATACATGTACTTATCGCTTGTAAATACCCCATTGGAATGAGCTTTTTGAGCTCATTCCAATGAGAGGTCGCACACCATGCTTTTTGAGTCAAAAAAGCAATTTTTTTAGTTATTCCAGAATTTCGTACGTAAAACACAGCTTTATGACTTCACATTAAAATGAGCTCCCTAAGCTTGTTCCAATCAACATTCACGCACTATGTCTTTCACACAAAAAATAAAATTTTCCATTTATTCAGGAATTTTGTTTGCAAGAACACTCTTACCCCCCCCCCCCCCCACACACACACACACACACACAAACACACACACACACACACACACACAAACACAGACACACACATCTAAAAGTTCGTCAGCAAAAAAACAGTTACTTCAATTTTTAAATGCATTATAGGAACAACTTGCCTAATCAAATTTAAATACTTTTGCATCATTCTGTATCTAGAACAAACCATTTACCATATCTTTACGCAAAATTCTCCAGCATCATTCACAAAAAAACACCATTATTTATATATTCACATTTCTGTCTCAAAAATATACCTGATCTTCCCATACCCCTATTGGAATAAGCTGTTTGAGCTTTTTCCAATGATGATAAAAAAAACTAATATTTTGGAAAATTTGTGAAAATTTTTGTTTTCTTGCATGCAAATATGTACATGTAGCACATGGAAGATATCCACAGTTGGGGAGAGATGTCCAAGGCTATCTCTTCACGTTCCTTGTTTGTGCTTCATGCTAAACCAGTTTGTCTGCAGAGATAAATTTGCTTTATTAAAAATCATTGGAGATTGGCCACACACTAATGATTTTAAATAAAACTAATTTTAGGTAACAAATGTTGAACTTCAAACAAAATCTATCACTCAACCAGTTAATGTTGATGAGGCATGACATGGTGAAGGTGACCTAAAATACTTCTTAGAGTCACTTTGTCAGGTGAGCGATCAAGGCCACGTGGGGCCTCTTGTTTGATTCACTTACCCAAATATTCGGGTCGATGATGGATACAGTACAGTACAGCTGTCTTGGACTGGTCGTAATCCATGCATGGGCAGTGAGTGATGCTCACACCTGCATTTACCAGGTAATAAAATTCATCATCAACAAAATTTAATCAATGAAGCACCGGGTTGTACCGGGTTGTGCAGGGTTGTACCGGGTTGTACCAGGTTGTACCCGTTGCTTCATTGATTAAAGTTTTGATAATCATTCCTATAATCAGTGTTTGGAATCTAATATTATCATATGATTCGTCCGTTTTGTTCACTTTAAAACAATTGATATTTTGTTTTCATATTAATCAGTGATAAAGCCTTCCGTCAATTTCAAAACTAGACAATTTGATTGGCTGAACAAAATAAAACTAGGCCACATTTTCATAATTTGCATAATTAGAGTATAGAGCTTTCATTGGTCAATTTCAAAACTGGACAATTTGATTGACAAAACAAAATACAACTGGGTTACATTTGCATAATTTCAGTAGGGAGAATTTACATTATCTGCCCTATTTAGGGTGGGTTATATTGTATTAATCTTTCACCTACAAGAAAAGCGCCATTCATTTTTTTTATATTTTCACGTTTTTCTTCCAAAACATAGGTTATGACCCCTCATTGGAACGAGCTCGACGAGCTCGTTCCAATGAGGGGTCATAACCTATGTTTTGGAAGCAAAAAATGAAAATGTTTAGTTATACGAGGATGTTTTTTCCCAAGTGCCGTCTGCAACTCAAGTTAGTTAGGTGATGGGTTAAAAAGTCATACTAAGTGGATAATTTGTGTGTGTGTATGTCATATGATAAATAGAATATGAAATTAGTGTTTTTCTCATATAATATTTATGAAACTCATCCGAATTTTCCATTTGGGCTCGCCAGAGGCTCGCCAAAACGGTAAATTCTTAGACTCGTTTCATAAATATTATATGAGAAAAACACTCATTCCATATCCTCTATTTATTGCATCCGTGGAAATATTGTCTACCAGTGGAAAGGGTCCAGTTCACCGTGGTCGTACTATACATGAGTGGTAATTACAATATTTTCCCTGTGGAAACCCCAGCAAGTGTAACAGTGCTTGTTCACTGTATCTCTGTTGTACTGGTAAAATAGGACCTGCTTCCCACTGCCTGGGGTGAAAGTCCTTTAAAATGGGCAACATGGCTTTAAATATTTAAGGTTGCTAGAAAGTGCAATGTTTACAATATGGGGGCGCGGTGGTTCAGTTGGTAGAGGTGCAGGCTGCAAGCCGAGAGGTCCTCGGTTCGAATCCCACCTGCGGCAACCGCGTTGTGTCCTTGGGCAAGACACTTCACCCCCATTGCCCATGTGGGGGCACGGTGACGCTGTGTACTAAGGCGTACTGCATGTCGATGGTGCACCTGTCTTCAAGCAATGCTAACCCTTCTTGTGTGGAGTTGGTATGTTGAGGAGCTGACAGTTGCTCGCCGTTGCTTGGGGGTTCTCTCCGGGTACTCTGGCTTCCTCCACCCGTAAAACTGTCATGTTCATGGTTAACCATTGTGCAGAAATATGTGACCTTAAACACCAATAAATAAATAAAATGTTTACAATATGAACAGCCATGAGATTTGATTTGTGATTCAGTTCAATTCAAAATCTCGGGGCTTATTAAATTTGGAATTTGATTCAGCCCAAAATTTAAACTTCGCAGGGCTCCATCTGTTGTGTGAGGTCTTTTACCCTTCACCTAATGCACACTTGATCAGCATTTGTTATCTGTATCTTATTGTTTTTATATTTTTTCAATAAATTTCAGTGAAACCATATCATGTGACCCCTTATTTGAATGAGCTCATCAAGCTCTTTCCATTGATGGGAACAGTGTGTGTGTGGGGGGTGGGGGGTGGGGGAAGGTGTTTATTAGAAAGGGATTTTTAAAAAAAATTATTTTTTTCAACAGCTCAGTTTGTAAATTATGCTCGTGAATGCAGCCAATTTGTTAGGGAAAGGGTTAAAGTGGACAGACAGCTAATACACAAAATGATTGGCTAATGGTGGTTTTAGTCATAACCTTGCAGATGCACTATAGCTATTGATGCTGAAAGTGGTCGTGAGCACAAATTAACAAAAAATTCTCCACTGACACACTGTAAGGTGACAGAGTACCCAAGCATTCCACGCATACAGTTGCATTATGAAATCGGAGAAAATCATCACAAATTTTGCCATCATATATTCTGTTTCTAAATGTAGCTCTTCATGGATTAGTGTTAATAATTGTGTAATTTGAGATGCTTAATTTTTCAATATTTCTCTCTCATTACATATGTAAGTTGTTAATTAAAAGCAGTTGTAGGCCCCATTTCTATTGTAGTTTAGCTTCAGTTATGAATTTGTAGGAACTAAAATCCACAAGCTCAAAAATGCATGTATAGTACCTTTATTTGATACAGTGATAGCAACCGTCTGGATATTGCATCTCGATTTTCAAGGAAGAATTTGGTTGTAATTCTTTGTCTGAGAAGATTTATGTGGAATTATTAAAGAAAATAAAAAGAAAAGGAAACCACTTTATCACCTGTTTATTTTCATATTTTATTGTTACTCATGACTACCATGGATAAATTTATTATCAAAAAAGCACCAAAACTCCAGCTTCAGGCACTGGATGATCAAACGAACAGTCCCTTATTTCAGAGGCGGCGGCAGGCACATACTGGGATTGAGGAAGATCTTCCTGTGAATAATATCATTAATGGACTTGAAAGGTGAGGGGTGTTATTTATATCAGTTATTAATAGGGTGAAACCCTCTTAACCCTTTACCCAACGCAGACAATATCAAAATTTATTATTTTAAATATCATTTTTTTTAATTTTTTAAAAAATTTCAACAAAATCATATCATGTGACCCCTCATTGGAACGAGCTCAGTGAGCTCGTTCCAATGAGGGGTCACATGATATGGTTTTGTTGAAATATTTTGAAAAATTTAATTTTTTCAACTGCTCAATTTGCATATTATGCATGCATATGTGGGCGATTCGTTAGGTAAAGGGTTAATGGAATTGCCACTTTATCAGCAAAAAATATTCAGTTGACAGGAATGGTCAACCGTACAGTTAAAACTAGAAGTCCTGTCATCAAACGCGCACAAATAGCATGTTGATATGCACGTTAATGTACGCGTTATGGCCCAAGTAAAGCTATCAAATTCTGTACGTATGGCCTGTGCACAAGCAATGTTTCAGCCAATGGACCTCCGGGTAACCCGGAGGTCCATTGGCAGAAACATTGCATGTGTTTGCTATGAGTAACCAGGAGACCCTGCCGTGCTTTGGATTGCATTCAATATGGCAATTGCACGCAATTCCAACGCGCAATTAAGCCTAGATAAGCGCACTATTCGTGACAGGACTTCTAGTTTTAACTGTATTTTCATCATTTTCCTGTTGTCTGGTGATAAATTGTGCATTTATTATCCTCTGCCATGTAGTGGGAGGGGGATATAGGAATAGGTTCCATCTGTCCTTCTGCCCATCCTTCCTTTCTTCCTCCCATTCATCCCTCCCTTCATCCTTTTCCATTTTTATCATCACATTTTAAAGACAACTGGTCAATGCATTTTTCCCCAGATTTAATATATAGTTATTTTTTTGTTGTGATATCATAAATGGGATTGCAAACCAGCTGTGCCCAAGTATTTCTTTGAGTTTTTGTCCTTGTTGGAGAATTTCTTGTCATTGCATTTTAAAGAAACCGTTGGAGTGTGGTGGCTCAGTGGTAGACTGTTGGACTTCTATGCTAGAGGTCCCGGGTTCGATCCCAGTCCGGGATTATCTGCATTGTGTCCTTGGGCAAGACACATTATCCCGGTTTGCCTACATGGGGGCACGATGAAGCCGTGTACTAGGCGTACTGCACGTCGATTGTGCACATGTCTTCAACCGGTGTAACCCTGCTTGAGCGGAGTTTTAACCCTTTACCCAACGAATCGCCCACATCCGCCCACGTAATATGTGAATTCAGCAGCTGAAAAAAATATTATATTTTGAAAAATGTCAACAGAACCATATCATGTGACCTCTCTTTGGAACGAGCTCGTCAAGCTCGTTCCAAAGAGGGGTCACATGATATGGTTTTGTTGAAATTTTTTGAAAAAATTGAAAAATTGCTATTTAAAATAATAAATTTCGAAATCATCTGCGTTGGGTAAAGGGTTAACAGAGTTAGAATGTTGAGAAGTTGACAGTTGCTTGTCGATGCTCGGTGATTCTCTCCGGGTACTCCAGCTTCCTCCATCCGTAAAATTCTCACGGTCACGATTAGCCATTGTGCATAAGTATGTGACCTTAAACACCAATAAATAAATACATAAACCATTTGGGATTTTTCTTTCCAGATTTAATATATAGCTTTTTGGTTGTTATATCTTGAATGGGATGGCAAGAGAGCTGGATCCAAGTATTTCTTCAGGAGTTATTTCTCTTGTTGGACTAAGGAAGCTGGGGATTGTATGGCATTCCTCTTGTTCTATTATAGCTTGTTTGACAGAGCTCTGTCAAACAAGATAAAATAGATTAAATTCTTACGGTGGATATGCTGAGGCCGGAGAAGATTACAAATATGGAAATTCAAATGTTGTCAGGAACTTGTTTTCAGATAACACAATATTGTTTTATTCATTAAACATAGATTCACTCTGTAACCTGTTTGCCAATACAGATTTTTCTGAACGTTAGGTAAATGGTTTCTGAGGTGGCAACATGCATGCAGCAGGATACCAGTACAAATGTGGAAGACCCTCCTTTGAGTATCACAAATGAATGGTGCTGTGCATGCATGTGTGTGTGTGTGTGTGCGTGTGTGTGTGTGGGTTTGTCTTACCAACTTGACGAGGTAACTAGACAAAAGAGTTTGCATGTTTCGCCTTACCGAGGTACAAAAGACAAAAGAAACCCTTTACCTCGGTTGTTTTCCCAGAACTGTACCGGCAAAACGAGGTAGAAACCGTTAGTCCACACAAAGGACAAACAATGGGGTACCTCGGTATGTAGGGTTGACAAGACTGTGTGTGTGTGTGTGTGTGTGTGTGTGTGTGTGTGTGTGTGTGTGTGTGGAGGGGTGGGGGTGGGTATGCAGAGGGCCTGCTTAACTAAGTCCTTGATATTTTAAGGTCATTTTTTTGTACACTTTTATATGTTTTGAAACACCAGCAAAAAACTCATCGTGCTCTGTGCTGAGTTGATATAAAATTGAACATACTTTCACTATGTACTATGGTACCACAATAGCAATTTATTGTAATTTGAAAATATTCATGGATGTGTTTTGGTATTATTCTGATCCCCGATGAGTCTGGAGGTGGGATGGAGAAATCTCACCCGAGGGGCAAGATATTTGAACCTGACCCGAGGCTTGCCGAGTGTCTGGTTCAAATATCTTGCCCAAAGAGTGAGATTTCCCCATTCCCACCTTCAGACTCATCGAGGTTGATTTTTCTCCCACACACAAGGATTACGTCATTATAGATAATTGGCGGTCACATGCTGACATACCCAATTTATCAAGTCATAGTCCTTTCGAAAAACAAACAATTTCATTGGAAAGATCGTACAAAAGTTAGGTATATACCATAGGTATATACTAAAAAATTGATTTCTAACACTGTCCGTTAACTGGTAGAGTGCTAAATTATTTTTGGTCATCAAAATTTCATCACATGTCTTTGCCTTGTTACAAGTTATGGGAGAGTGCCCATAGGCACTCTCCCATAAGTTTTAACATGGCAAATCCCAACAGACTAAGTGATTTTATTTCTAAGATAATTTGAAGCATATGCACAGAATATGGAACCTTTAAGTTGTGGTACCTGCACTTCAGAATAAAGCCCAGATATGGGCTTCCAGCACTCCACCAGTTAAAGGGTTAATGAATTTGCAGGTGTCAAACTCTAATGTAAAGGGCATTGTGAGATTATTGATCGATCGATAAATTCGCGCAGTGATATTATTAAATCTGCAGAGAAACATGGGATTGAAACAAATCAAGTTTAATATTTGTATAGGGGAGTGCGTTGGCTCAGTAGGTAGAGGTGCAGGCTGCAAGCCGAGAGGTCCTCGGTTCGAATCCCACCTGCGGCAACCGCGTTGTGTCCTTGGGCAAGGCACTTCATCTCCATTGCCTGCGTGGGGGCACGATGACGCCGTGTACTAAGGCGTACTGCACGTCGATGGTACGCATGTCTTCAACCAATCTAACCCTGCCTGTGCGCAGTGCGGAGTTACGATGTTGGGGAGCTGGCAGCTGCTCGTCGTTGCTCGGTGGTTCTCCGGCTTCCTCCCCCCGTAAAACTGTCACGGTCATGATTAGCCATTGTGCATAAATATGTGACCTTAAACATACATAAATAAATATTTGAATAATAATTAAATATTGAGTCTATATCAACAGGGAACTGATAAATAGGTAATAAACAAACACAAGTTAAGAAGCGTTTGAACGTTTTTGAACACTATTCATTAGAACTATTTAGAACGATGAAATAGTTCCGGCGACCTAATAAAATATGCAAATGAATATGTCACGTGGGGTGAGTGGGCTAGAAATATCCAACCCTGCTGTCTGACCCGGGACACATGTAAGTTTGACCTTAAATACTAATAAATAAATATTGGTGAGTACCCACATTTTCATGTGGTGGAACAGGAGCACCACCTCACACAACCTTGATTCCTATCCCTTCCCTATCCCTCCGTATTTGTCTTTAACCCTTTACCTATCTCAAAAGGTAGACAAGACTTGCAAACCAAATTATTGAATAACTAATTTTGTTCATTTTTTGTGTCAAAAACATAACTTATGATTCCCTCAGTAGAGCGAGCTCAAGGGTCTCGTTCCAGTGAGAGGTCAAAAGTTATGTTTTTGAGACAAAAAGTGAAAAAATAATGAAACTTGAATGGTGATTTTGGTGATCGTGCTTACTGGTTTTGGTCATTATATTGTGTTTAAGGGTTAACAATATAATTATCTATTTTTGTGGAACACACTTTGCATGTTTATCAATATGCTTTTGATATTTTTATTTTCCTCAGGAAAACCCTTGGCAGTAAAGCAGTGCCTGTTTAATTTTATACACAAGTCAACATTTCTCTGGCATAATAGGACCTGGTAAGCAAACCAGGTGTTGAAAGTGTTCAGGCTTGGCAATTTCAGGAGAGCGATTTTTTAGCTCTCCTTACTGTCCTCCTGAAAGAATTAAGGAGAGCGAAAAATTGCCCTCCTAAATATTTTGGTCTGGGATGATTGAGATTACATGTATTATGCTCACATTAAATTTTTGTTGTAAAGCAAAAATGTAATTTAACTTCGAAGACACATAACATCACGTAATTTCATTTTGAAAGTGGTTTAGTGGTAAAAGGTAATGGCTGCAACCATACCCAAACACAGTTGCAATCATTTGAAGCAAAATGGGTCGCGGCAATATTTTTTTTCTGTCAGTTTCAAGTTCAACAACTGACATCACAGTTTGAGGGGTAATTATTCAAGGAATATTGACACTATAATATACTACCATTACTACTATCCTGTCACTTGAAGCACTTGCACCAGGATGTAACTGTAGATTCAAGCAGACCTGTTGTCCAAGAAAGTCATACGCCTACCACTACCACCTTCAACCCCCCAAGGGGGTTGAAGGTGGTAGTGGTAGGCGTATGACTTTCTTGAACAACATGCCTGGGTACACACACAGGTCTTGTCAAGGGTGTGTTCGGTTGTTGAGTGAGACATCTAGATGTCTAAGAGATTTCGCTTTACCTTAGTAAAGTTAATAAAATCACTGATGTAGTCTGTTGGTTTCAGTTTCAATGAGTTCGTTCAACTGGATACTCAAAATGCTGTGTAAAGCTAATTGCTCTCCTAAGCTGATTGAGGAGAGCGATTTTTTGCCCTCCTGCATTTTTCAGAATGCCAGGCCTGAGTGTTTATGTAAATCACAGTACATGTAAGGCCTAAAAAAGGTTTAAAAATCTGTTTCTCAGGCCCTCCTGAATAGTTCTTTTAACTGGCACATGCTCTTTTTTTATAACCAGTGCAAACTTAAAAAAATAAAGATGAGATGGTTCAGATCTGATATTTTACCCAAGTTAATAAAATTGATAAATTTTGTCCCTTGAGTGCAACAAAGCTTTGCAATGCTTTAGTACTGCAAAGCCCTCTTGCACTCAAAGGTCGAAATACACCCCCACCCATGCTGTACTGTAGATTATGAGGCCTAAAATATAAAACAAACCAAGAACATGAACTTTTGATGGCAAAGATATATTTACAAAACTTAAATAAAAAACTGCCCGCGCATTTGCAATTTTAAAAAAAAATGGCCTGAGAAACAGAAGATATACTTTGTGAGGCCTAATCTAAATGACTTTACTTTTTGTTGGATATAGTTGTATCCTGGTGACAAGTTGTCCTGGACTCATAATTGGAATTCTTTGTATGGCATCCAGGCCTGAATATAAGCTACCTGTCATTTGTAAAATGGGGTCCCCAGAGGGTGAATTTGCTGATTCTATCCCATACAGTAGGCCATTTTATCCTCTTGGTACATCTTTCTGTTTTGGCTGGAGACCTTGATTCAGAATGAGGTTCACAGAGGGTAAATTTTGTGATGCTACTCTGCTGTGCAGGGTAGCATCACCAAATTCACCCTCTGGGGACCTCATTTTGCAGATGACAGCCTGCTTATTTTCAAGCTTGATGGCATCTTATTGGAAATAAAATTATCTTTTTCAAAGAAAGCCTCAGGCTAAAAACTATATCAGCTTCCTTCTTTTTATTTTCTATTTATAAACGTATACTTAATTGTTTTCAATGGACCACCAAGCAAAAGAGAGCATTATTAATCAAGATACGATTGACAATATTTTGTGATACTGAGGGCGAACATGACTGATTGCTGATTGGTTGAGAAATATGCCTCAGTGTTACAAGATTTGAAAATAATGGAGGCATTAAAAACTTTGGTGTGGTTGTACATTTAAAATCTTACAAATTTGCTTAGTACACACAAAAACGTATTATTGTTGCTCATTATGGGCTCAGCAGGGAGTGCGTTCATTCAATAAGGTGACAAGCACTGGGGTAGAAAATGAATTCTATAATCTCATGATTAATGTGATACTTTTATATTATAGGGCAAACTTGTTTGGTATGTAAATAATGAAAGTTGAATTTAACCTTTCCAAAACTGCTTACAGCAATTGGCAGTTTCAACATCTGTTATATTTTCCACAATTATTTTCACTTTCAGAAGAATTAATTTTTTTAAAATCCGGAAAAAGATTGTATCACAATGAATTTTTATGTTTCTGGATTTTTTTCAAGTGATACCAGTTGCATAATTAGATGTATAATGATAAATATTATGGAAAGACATTTGATATTTTTCAGTTCTTGCATTTCCAGAAGACTATCAGATCTTTACATAACCCTTACTTACTCAGGCTTGGCAATTTCAGGAGAGCGATTTTTTAGCTCTCCTTACTGCCCTCCTGAAAGAATTAAGGAGAGCGAAAAATTGCCCTCCTAAATATTTTGGTCTGGGATGATTGAGATTACATGTATTATGCTCACATTAAATTTTTGTTGTAAAGCAAAAATGTAATTTAACTTCGAAGACACATAACATCACGTAATTTCATTTTGAAAGTGGTTTAGTGGTAAAAGGTAATGGCTGCAACCATACCCAAACACAGTTGCAATCATTTGAAGCAAAATGGGTCACAGCAATATTTTTTTTCTGTCAGTTTCAAGTTCAACAACTGACATCACAGTTTGAGGGGTAATTATTCAAGGAATATTGACACTATAATATACTATCATTACTACTATCCTGTCACTTGAAGCACTTGCACCAGGATGTAACTGTAAATTCAAGCAGACCTGTTGTCCAAGAAAGTCATACGCCTACTACTACCACCTTCAACCCCCCAAGGGGGTTGAAGGTGGTAGTGGTAGGCGTATGACTTTCTTGGACAACATGTCTGGGTACACACACATGTCTTGTCAAGTGTGTGTTCGGTTGTTGAGTGAGACATCTAGATGTCTAAGAGATTTCGCTTTACCTTAGTAAAGTTAATAAAATCACTGATGTAGTCTGTTGGTTTCAGTTTCAATGAGTTCGTTCAACTGGATACTCAAAATGCTGTGTAAAGCTAATTGCTCTCCTAAGCTGATTGAGGAGAGCGATTTTTTGCCCTCCTGCATTTTTCAGAATGCCAGGCCTGCTTACTGATCAGATTCTTATAAAAAGTGTGTAATAAAAAGAACATCTAGTGCTTTTCTGTGGATACCGAAAATGATCTCACTTGTGACCGAGACAAATGGTTATTTTCGCTTGTGCATAATATAATAATAATAAGATAATTTTCGGTATCCATTCAAAAACCCTTTGAACCTTGGTGGCATCTTCCATATTAGTTCAATGACAGCAACTGGAAGAGTCCATGTTCATTATTTAGGGGTAGACCAATTAATATTTTAAACGTGCAGCCTTGGGGCTGCACGTTGAAAATATTGATTGGTCTACCACACACATGCACTCAGCATCCATCTTATTTAATGAAATTATGACGTATCATGTTCCTGGCTGGAAAAACGGCCACTAGGGTTCAAAGGGTTAAACCAAATTAAATAATTACAAAATGTTCTCAGATCTGTTACATTTTTCTGACAGTGTTTCTCATTCTTTTCATGAAGTCTGCAGTTTCCTCTCATCTTAGTTCAGCTATACAATTGTCATGGCTTCCTCAGTGGGAGAGTTGAATCATCTCTTATCTCAATGAATCTCCGCTTACGACACTGCATCTTAGTTTGCATTGAATTTTGTGAACAACTCTCTTCTTTCTTCTTTTCATCCACTTAATCCTTACTTATTGTCATCATTAATTCCTCACCATACAAAAACTACTTCCTTTTGCCTGGTAATGCCAACTATACTGAATTATTGCTCCCGACAAATAATGGGGAACGATTACGCTGTAAACAAAATAACAAAGGTCTCTTTTAACAAAGAACATAGTAATGCATCAAGGGGGACAACTCTAGCTTGGTTCATATCAGCCAGGGTGGGCATCATATCAACCAGGTTTGATGTCATATCAGCCAAGCTCATTAATTGGCAACTGGGCTGGAAAATGAACCCAATAAATAAAATGCAAAAATTAAGTTGGAGAACTCTCAAGTACTGCTATTCCCTAAAGACTGTACATGGAAAGTAATCAGGCCTGGCATTCTTAAAAATGCAGGAGGGCTAAAAATCGCTCTCCTCACATAGCCTAGGGGAGCGATTAGCTCTCCTCAAGCCTACAAAAGCGAAAAGTGGCAAAATGAAGTTGTACTGTTAATGAATTCTGGATCTTTGTACATTCTAGTGGGCTTTGTACATTTTATTTGGTGCTGCTAACAAGGTAGTCTCTGTGAGACAGCTACACTGCCCCTCCCACACCTCGGGCCTTGAAGGCCCGGAGGCATTGGAGGGGCAGTGTGGCCATCTTGCAGAGACCACTAACATAGCAGAGACCTGAAAACCTGTGGGTTTTAGGAACAGGCTGTTGTGGTAATCATTATTTTCTAAGGCTAGGAGGGCTATTTTTCGCTCTCCTCAATTTTTTTAAGGCGAGCAGTAGGCGAGCGAATAAATCGCTCTCCTGAAAATGCCAGGCCTGAATAACCCTTTACTCAGTACTGATGATATCAAAATTTATTATTTTAAATATTATTTTTTCAAATTTTGTCCAAAATTTGAACAAAACCATATCAAGTGACCCCTCATTGGAATGGGCTCGATGAGATCGTTCCAATGAGGGGTCACCTGATATGGTTTTGTTGAAGTTGTTTGAAAAATAATATTTTTTCAACTGCCGAATTTGCATTTTATGTGGGCAGATGCAGCCTATTTGTTAGGTAAAGGGTTAATGAAATAAAAACAGAATTTACTTATTCGCTAACATTTCTCAACTGTAAATCTGCTTATGAAGTCAGATTATAAACAATTAGTGGAAAAATGGATTTTGTAGGTAATTGAAAAAATTCGGTTGAATTTTTTTAAATTTAGCATAACTGTATACATGTTATAAAAAAGGATCAAGGAAAAATTCTTTTATATTTATTTGAGTTTCAAGATATGGAGAACTTGAATGAAATTTGTTTGTAATTTTCATTTCAAAATAATTCATGTGGTCTTTACATTACATTTCATATGATTAATATTTCATACGATACCCCTGGAAAAGAGAAATTGTTTTCAAGACTCCTGTTTTTCAACTGTGACCCTGTTCATTTTTCTTCTGGAAATGCATGGTAATTGTTTCATCTCCACTTAGAAAATACTTATGCACTTCTGTTGAATTTAATTCTGTTATTTCGATTATACAGTACATTGTACATGGAGTGTGGGTGCCATAAAAATGTCTTCAGTGTCTGATACTCAAGATACTCAAGTAGTAACTCATATACCAGGGCTCCAAAAACAATTTTTGTTTTAACCCTTTATCCAATCAGCCACATCTGCCCACTTAACCCTTTACCCAACGCAGACGATATCAAAATTTATTATTTTAAATATAATTTTTTTAAATTTTTCAAAAAATTTCAACAACACCATATCATGTGACCCCTCATTGGAACGAGCTCAATGAGCTCGTTCCAATGAGAGGTCACATGATATGGTTTTGTTGAAATAATTTGAAAAATTTTATTTTTTCAAATGCGCAATTTGCATATTACGCGGGTTGATGCAGGCGATTCGTTAGGTAAAGGGTTAATATGCAAATTCAGCAGTTAAATAAAATTCCATAAATTTATACAAAACCGTATCAATGGAAGAAGCTTGACAAGTTTATTCCAATGAGGGATCACATGACATGGTTTTGTTGAAATCTTTTGAAAAATTTAAAAAAATATTTAAAATAAAAATAGTGCTATTATTTGCATTGGGGACAGAGTGAATTTTTATCCCCCTGAAAAAATTGGGGGGAGGGGGGGTAGGGGGGTGGGATATAGACGTGGTGTTGTCCATCCATCCATCCACATGTTCATCTGTAGACAGAGTTGGTTTCTGCTCTCTTAACTAAAATTCCTCTTGGCCGACTGAAGCCAAACTTGGCATGTTGGTTAGACATGATGAGAGGAAGAACCCTATTTATTTTGGGATCACTGGGCCAAAGGTAAAGCTCACAGTGACTTTGAACTTTAAATTCTATCAGTGTTGGTTTCCACTCTATAATTAAAGTTCCGCTTGGCTAACTGAACCCAAACTTGATATGACTGGTTAAGCATGATGAGAGGATGGAATTTATTTTGGGAACATTGTGCAAAAGGTCAAAGGTCAAGGTTACAGTGACCTTGTACTTTAACTTCTATCAGTGGTGGTTTCCTCTCTGTAATTAGTTCTGCTTGGCCGACTGATGCCAAACTTAACATGTGGGTTAGGCATGATGAGAGGAAGAAGAAGTCTATTCATTTGGGATCATTGTGCCACAGGTCAAGATCACAGTGACTTTGAACTTCAATTTTTATCAGTGTTGCTTTCTGAGCTGTAATTAAAGCTCCTCTTGCCCAACTGGAACCCAACTTGGGCTGTGGGTTAGGCATGATGAGAGGAAGAACCCTATTCATTTCAAGGTCATTGTTCCAAAGGTCAAGATCACAATGACCTTGAACTTAAAAATTTACCTGACTTGGCTTCTCAAATTGAAATTTTGCTTGCTTGATTGATACTTACATGTAATGTGGCTAATGGGTTGAGCATGATGAAAAGTTGTGGGTTATTGTGTCAAAGGAAAAGGTCAGTGACCTTGAATTTTTAATTAAAATGTTGTTTGCATGATCGAAACCAAACTTGGCCTGTAGATCAGGCACAATGAGAGGAAGAACCCTATGTATTTTTTAGGTCATTATGCAAAATGTCAAGGTCACAGTAACCTTGAAATTAAAATTTTAATGGTAGGAGCTGCTTTCGGCTCTCTTAATTATTAAAAATATGCATTCACGATCGAAACCCATCTTGGCATGTGGGTTGAGCATGTTGAGAGGAAAAGCCCTACATATTGTTAGGTCCTTGTGCCAAAAGTCAGGGTCACAGTGACCTTGAACTTAAAATCTTATCAGTTCCTATCGAAACCAAACTTGCACAAGCACTGTTTCAGCCAATGGACAGAAACATTGCCTGTGTTTGCTATGAGTAACCAGGAAAAACTGCCGTGCTTTGGATGCCATTCGATATGGCAATTATGCGCAATTCCTATGCGCAATTAAGCCTAGATAAGTGCACAGTTCATGACAGGACTTCTAGTTTTAACTGTATATTACCAAGGTTACAGTATCAGGGTGATTTTTCAGGTTGGATTGGCCACCCCAAGGCGGCTACCTCTAATTTAATTTAAAATTTGTAAATCTCAAATTTCAAGCCAAATCAAACCCCGAATGAACCAGGATGAGAATTTTGAATGGAATCGAATCTCATCGCTCCTCAAGTTATTGATATTGCACCATGTTTTGATTAAATACAGACATGGATATTAGAGGCGACCAGTTGCTCACACTCGCTGATTTCTCACCTAGTTTTTTTTTACTGGCAAACTCCTTGCCACTTATTTACTGCCCTTTATGCCCTTGGCGTGTTGGGCAGCAATGAAGTCTCTCCATCTCTTTCTGTCATTGGCTAGCTTTTGTTGTGTGCCCCGGGTGTTCTTTAACCACAACTTCTACTTACGTCATGTCTACTGTCGCAAATCGGTTTTGCCAACAAGTCATATGTCACACTTTCACGTTTTGGTGCTTCTGGAAAATACTTTGGTATCTGAGTGACAGTGGCGAAAGGCAAGTTTCCGGCGCCTTTAAATAACTGGAACCTGTGGCTTAAGGAAGGACACCGCTACATAAAAACCATCGGCCCTCCAGGTCTAGGGGATTGAGCTTAGGGCTAACAACCCGAACTCATAAAAAAACAAAAAGATTGAAACAGCAACAAAGTATTAATTCCTTGCTACTCACCTATTCTGAAATTTTAGGTAACTGTGATGTGAATGTGTCAGTATGGAGGTAACACATTTTGCAATTTTATCCTGTCAGAAGGGGGGGGGGGGGCGCGGTTGCTCAGTAGGTAGAGGTGCAGGCTGCAAGCCGAGAGGTCCTCGTTTCGAATCCCACCTGTGGCAACTGCGTTGTGTCCTTGGGCTAGACACTTCACCCCACATTGCCCATGTGGGGGCACGGTGACGTCGTGTACTAAGGCGTACTGCACATCCATGGTGCACTTGTCTTCGACCAATGCTAACCCTGCTTGTGTGGAGTTAGTATGTTGGGGAGCTGACAGTTGCTTGCCATTGCTCAGTGGTTCTCTCTCTGGGTGCTCCGGCTTCCTCCACCCATAAAACTGTCACTGTCATGATTAGCCATTGTGCAGAAATATGTGACCTAAACCCCAATAAATAATAATAATAATAATCCTGTCAGAAGTTGAGCAACTACCAGAAAAAAAAGATAAAATAAAATACAGCTATCTACTTTATGGCAGTTATTAAGTCACTTAACCCTTTACCTAACGTGAAAAGCAGACGACACTTGCAAAAAAAATTCTTGAATAACTAATTTTTTTCATTTTTTGTCTCAAAAACATAGGTTATGACCCCTCGTTGGAACGAGCTCGACGAGCTCGTTCCAACGAGGGGTCATAACCTATGTTTTTGAGACAAAAAATGAAAAAAATAGTGAAAATTAATTGGCGATTTTTGAGAATAGCGCTGGCCGGTTTTGGCCGTTACGTTGGGTAAAGGGTTAAAATCCAGACAGTTGTTAGTTTGATGTTTTTGTGTTCACTCTCTGAAAATGTTTTGAAACTCTTTGAAATTTGTCTCTCATCATGAGGTTGTGTAATATACTGATATAACTTTTCAGTTGATGGTATTTCATCCCTTGATTGCAACAAGGTACCATCTGCAATGCTTTAGCCCTTGATTGCAATAAAGCACCATCTGCAATGCTAAAGCATTGCAGATGATGCTTTGTTGCATTCAAAGGACGATTTGTAATTCATCGGCTTGCTCGGCTTGAGATATTTTAGAAGAGCTGCTCGTTACCTAAATCTAATTTCAGGAGAATTGCTCTCAACTTGCCACCATTTTTCTTATGCCCTGGGCTGTAAATATTGTCCATTTCTTCACAAGTGTAAAAGGTGAGCGACTCGTCAGTTGGAGCAATTCAGTAAATAAAGCAGAATGTTCATGTATGGACTCAAATCATGTATGGAAGCAGAACCTTCTTGAATACTTTAACTTCTACCATCAGATTGTTTGTACAGGAGACCTGACGATAGAAGAGTTCAAGGGGAGCGGTGGCATCGCGGTAACCGGTTCTCGTCAGATCACCGAAGTTAAGCAACGTCGAGTGCGGTTAGTAGTTGGATGGTTGACCATTTCAGTGACTGATTCGCACTCCCGCGTTGTGTCCTTGGGCAAGGCACTTAACCCCGATTGCCTTATGGGGGCATGATGGCACTGTGTACTAAGGCATACTGCACGTCGATGGTGCGCATGTCTTCAACCAATCTAACCCTGCTTGTGCCATGGTACAGAGTTCAGAGTTACGATGTTGGAGAGCTGGCAGCTGCTCGTCGTTGCCCGGTGGTTCTCTCCGGGTACTCTGGCTTCCTCCACCCATAAAACTGTCACCGACATGATATGACCCTGGCTGTTAATGTGTCATTAAACCCTAAGAAAAAAAAGAAGAGTTCAAGATGAGACAGTTGGTACTATTAAAACATTTAGCATGGCTCTAATCAAATAATCAGGCCAATTTCAAATCTAATCAAATTTTTAAACTTCGTAACCTTGCAGAGCTTTAGTTTTCAACTCCTGCGACTTTTGCAAAATTTATTTTGAAAGAATAATTTGCCTGTTGCAGTGGTGTGGACCTGATATCAAAATCTGCTGTAAATTAAACTTAAAGTTCTCAGCACAGTTGAGAAGTTGAAAAATAATTTTGTTATATGTTATTACCACTTTTGCGGGTGTTCCTAGCACATTAATGATGTTTTACCGGGTGTTGAAATCTCATAATGCTGAACAAGTACAAGTCATGTGATGTGTCAGGCCAATTTCCTAAGGCAGCAAGTTCTTTAGTCCACAACGGCACATCAGTAAGAAAGAAATTGTGACAATGAGAACACAGCACAGACTAGACGAACTTGATTCATTTATTACCCCAGTTTATGTTTTTTCTGTCTGAATAAGCCTAGTAACTGATCCCTTAGAACCCTTAGAGTGATCAAAGGGAGTTTAGGCTGAACCCAAATGGTGATATGTACAGACAGCGCTTTTTGCAGTGTCATACAAACTATTGCAGTTTTTTTTTTCCAACTAAAGGAGCCTAAAATGTTATTTATTTATTATATGTTCTTGGGAGCATGGTGGCTCAGTAGTTGTGGCATTGGACTTCAAACTCAAAACCATATCATGTGACCTCAATGGAATGACATCGATGAGCTTGTTGCATTGAAGAGATGATATGGTTTTGTTGTAATTTTTTGAGGGCAGATGTTGCCGCTTCATTTGGTAAAGAGTTAAATTAAATTTGCAGTTCCTGGAAGGAGTCTCCTTCAGCAGCATGCAACGATTTACAGTACGGCTCCCGTGAACTGGTCACTTTCCACAGGGTGGGCAGTATTTCCACGGTCACAATAATATTAGATTACAGGACTAATCATCAAAAATTTAATTAACCCTTTACCTAACATGAACAGCAGACGACACTTGCAAACAAAATTTTTGAATAACTAATTTATTTCATTTTTTGTCTCAAGGTTATGACCCCTCATTGGAATGGGTTCAAAGAGCTTGTTCCAAAGTGGGGTCATAACCTATGTTTTTAAGACAAAAAATGAAAAAATATTAAAAATTAATTGGACACTTTTGTGAATAGCGCTGGCCGATTTGGGCCGTTATGTTGGGTAAAAGGTTAATGAAGCACCAGGTACAACCTGGTACTTCATTAATTAAAAAATTTTTGATGATGATTTATTATTACCTGGAGAAGGCTGGCGTGGACATCATTGCCCAAGTGGATTTCGACCAGTCCATGGTATCTGTACTGTAAGCCACAGTATTACCAGTTCAAGAAGTCTGATAGGTTAATACTGTCAAGCCTGAAAATAATTTTCATTGCGCTTCCAGACAAAATGTCAGACACAAAATGAATAACATCTGTCATTTGAGAATGACATCTGACACATTACAAAATGGAGTTTGGGTATTCAAAATAATGTGTTTTGGGTGTACATGGACCTTCATCTTAAAACTGCTCAGAATTCATCCAACTATACCTTGTTTGGCAGGCCTCAATGAGCTGCCAAACAAGGTATGATTGGTTTCATTCTGAATTGGAACTGAATTACCCTTCAAACATAATTTAGATACATGTATGGCCATGTCAAATCGTATTTCTTCACATGCTGTTAATACTGATGAGCTGTACGGCCACTTTCTTCACACTTCCCAACTTGCCAGGACCAGAAATCACAATAATCATTAATTTTAGGTTTGCTAGTTATGTACATGATTTCCAGCATGCATGGTGTACTGATCACCTAACTTCATCAGTAATTTTGGCATCAGACATTTTGACTGATGATTTTAAACCTGTCTGACATTGGCCTTTTTGTACCTGACATTGTCCTTGTCTGACCACTTATTTTCTGGTATGAATACTGTCAAGTTCTGTTTGCTTTATTCTTATCATATTGCACTTTGCACTGTGATGTTTATGATAATTTTTTAACCTGAGATTTCTGTCAGTAAGTTGACAGTTTGCCAACTTACAGAAGGGATACAGTGTGTACTACTGGAATCCAACGTTTCAGTGATGGTAGATTTATTAGCAGTAAAGCAAAAAAGTCATCACCTGTATGAATTACCACTACCTGAAAATATGCATCTGGTAATTGTTTTAACAGTTAAAACCAGAAATGACTGATGAATTTATCATGCAGAGAACAACTCCCTGCTCAGGCCAGTGAAATGAAAGGAATTCTTTTATAGGGCCATGGCCGTTTGGTAGTCTCTAGCTCATGGTGTTGAACATATGGACCGAGTCTTAAGGTGTGCACCGTCGACAGGCAGTTTGCCCCAGTACTGAGTGCCACGGTGACCCCCCTCCCACCCCACACACACATTGCCAGTCGGGATGAAGTGCCTTACTCAAGGCCACAGCACTGTTACCCCCTGGCGGGCATCGAACCGTGGACCTTCCGGTTTGAAGTACAATGCCATAACCCCTGAGCCACCGCACTCCCATTTTAACAGATAGAGAGCTAAATTATTTTGCAAAGACGATTTGTAACATTCATATTTTTTTCACAGACTCTGTTGCTATCAGCAAGTAGAGGCTTAGTTTACCAAGATTTTCTTGATAATTCATTTGTTGCAATAAATTGTAACAAAGCAATGCCATATAAACATTCTTTGTTTTACTGCTGAGCAAACATTGAGCTGATACAGTGCAGCCAACTTAATTGGATATCTCTTAACTGAAAAACCCTGTTGATTGAATATAATTTCCCATTAGAAAACCATTTACCATACCTCCAGTACATATTTGACCTGTTAATTGAGTATAGGTTCTAGAGTAAATGCCTGTTAATTGAATAAAAAATCTTGTAACCTGTCGAGAAATTATTCCGACTCTCCCCAGTTTTCCTTTGTTTATAGACATATTTGGCCTCAGTGCATCCAATACAGGGATTTAATTTATTATATCTTGTTTGACAGAGCTCATGGAGCTCTGTCAAACAAGATATAATAGAATAAATGGTAAGTTTATCTCTAGAATACAGTAAAGTGACACAATCCCTGATAATTGAATATTCATGTTAATTGAATATTTTCTTTTGCAAAGTGGCTATTCCATTAACAGGGTTCCACTGTACACCCAGTGGCTTTAGTGGCTTTCAGCACTTTTCACTGCAGCCATGATAGTGGCTTCTAGCACCCAACCAGTTAAAAGACATGGCAATTTACCTGCCAGTTAGTTGCCAGGCGTTTTCATGCTGAAGATTTCTTTCAATCATTTATAATTACATTGTTAATGTAGTTATATACGTTTTGGGTCCAAATACTCAATTCCCATTGGTCAACTGGATGAAAACGTCATGACCAAATGTAATTCATTTTCCAGTGAATACATTTGGTCGAACTTTGACCTGCATTTACGGTAAAGCGCAGTTGACAGAATGTACTTCGGGCGAGCTTTTAACTTTTAGCACCTCTCGCAGTGATCAACTCTGCTGCTGTTTCTTTGGTGACATTTCCCAACTGTGGCATAAAGCCCGTTACTAAAATACTCGTTTTCATTTCTAAAGTTGTGAAAATTAAAAATCAGAGTTGTACGCTTTGTCTTTTGTGTGAGGGTTTTTTTTTTTCGCCTCGTTTGTTCGTACATGTTTTATTTCATCTTTCTGCTTTGTTGTTTGGTAAAAAGTAGTTTAAACAGTTACGGAATGTAATTATAAGAATTGAATGCAATTTTTATAATCTTTATTGGAGTTTGGATGTGTGGGAATGGGTACAAATTGTAGGAAACTCTTCAGAATTCATACACAATTTGTACCCATTCCCACATGTTCATACTGCAATAAAGATTATAAAAATTGCATTCAGTTCTTAAATAGCTACAGAAAGAAAATGCTATTCTGGAAAATACAATTGTATCAGTTGTATAGTATTGACTACTGATCATGATCTGATTCAGAAAGATATTGCTTCTGTGATCACAGTTTTGTGGGTGGGGTGGCTTAGTAGGTAGAGGTGCAGGCTGCAAGCCGAGAGGTCCTCAGTTCAAACCCCACTTGTGGCAATCACATTATATCCTTGGACAAGACTCTTCACCCCCATTGTCTATGTGGGGAGCACAGTGTCGCTTTGTACTAAGGCGTACTGCACGTCGATGGTGCACCTGTCGTCAACCAATGCTAACCTGCTTGTGTGGAGTTAGTATGTTGGGGAGTTGTCAGTTGCTCACCATTGCTCAGTGGTTATCTCTGGGTACTCTGGCTTCCTCCACCCATAAAACTGTCATGGTCATGCTTAGCCATTGTGCAGATACATTGGAGCCCACTTAATTGGATATCTCTTAATTGTATATCCCTCTTAATTGAATATAATTTTCAAACACAAAACCATTTACCATACTTTCAGTACAAATTTGATCTGTTAATTGCATATGGGTTGTAGAGTAAACTCCAATTAATTGTATATAAATTTTTGTAATATATCGAAAAAATTACTGTGACACGCACCAAATTCCCCTTATTTATCAAACTTTTTGGCCTCACTACATCCAAAACAGGCATTTATTCTATTATATCTTGTTTGACAGAGCTCTATGAGCTCTGTCAAACAAGATATACTAGAATAGATGTTCAGTTTACCTCCAGAACACAGGAAACTGACCAAATCCCTGTTAATTGTATACTATTAATTGAATAATTTTCACAGGCAAAATGGATATTCAGTTAAGAGGATTCTACTGTATATGTGACCTTAAACACCAATAAATGAAATAAATAAATGATCACAGTTTTGTACAGTAGTGTGTGTCTATGTACAGTGTATTACTTCTGATTCTAACAGTTCAGGCTTATCTTCATGTTTGTTGGCTTGAGTTATGAATATACATGTACATGTCAAGGTAATATACAAAGTTCCAGTTAAAAATACACTTAACTAGTCATGAATAATATTTTCAGTTTTCAATCAGTTGTCTGAGATATTAATATCAGTGCGGGGAAACATTTACAATGCATTAAACAATCTCAAAAAGTATTCTCAGGTTAAATTTACAGTAAGAGAAACATCAAGAATCAGTAAACAAATTCCAGATTATCTCTTTAGTTTCCATCATTAACTCTTGATAAAGGAATGATTTCTTAGTGAGGATGGAGGCTGCAGTGTATTCTATTGGATAATTTAAAGGTACAGATGTATATACTTTGGAATTTACTCAAATGTTCAGGTATGTAAATGCTCCAGAATGAATGTTTATAAAAGATTAAATAGGTCAACAAATAGAATAGTACCAGTTGAAGTAGCTTGTACAGTAAGTGGTCACTTTCCATGGGTGGGCAATATTTCCACGGATGCAGTAATATTAGATTCCAAACACTAATTATGGAAATAATCATCAAAAATTTAATTATACCCACCCCCCCCCCCACCCCCCCCCCCCCCGCAAACAAAAGTTTGGGGGGGTATATAGGAATCAACCTGTCCGTCCATCTGTCCGTCTGTCCATCCATCGCAAGCGCAACTCCTCCTAAACCGTTTGAAGAATTTTGATGAAACTTTACACAATGGAAGAACTCCATAAGATGTGCATGAAGCAATATAATTCCGTTCTGACATTTCCAAGGGGAGATAATCTAACTTATACCGTCTGTCCATACTTGTAAGTGCAACTCCTCCTAAACTGTATGAAGAATTTTCATGAAATTTTACACAATGGAAGAACTCCATATGAAGATGTGCATGAAGCAATATAATTCCGTTCTGACATTTCCAAGGGGAGATAATCTAACTTATACCATCTGTCCATCCTTGTAAGCGCAACTCCTCCTAAACCATTTGAAGAATTTTCATGAAACTTTACACAATGGAAGAACTCCATATGAAGATGTGCATGAAGCAATATAATTCCGTTCTGACATTTCCAAGGGGAGATAATCCAACTTATACATTTCAGGCGTGGGGGGGGGGGGGGGAGGGGGTATCACTTTGTGAGTTTGCTCACAGTACGTCTAGTTGATGAAGTAACGGGTACAACCTGGTGCTGCATTAATTAAAATTCTGCTGAGGATGATTTTTATCTGCATCGCCAGCGGCAGAGCAGGTCTAGTAACCGCTCGACTCCGTCCATCAGTCCGTCAGTCTGCGTCAGTCCATCAGTCCATCCAAAACACTTCTTCCGTCGAAGTTTTCTTGGCTTCTATGAATGGGAATGATTTTATATTTGGTCTGCTGCTTCATAATAAGTTGTATCATGTATCTAATTTTTAGTCGAGTTGTGACGAAGTCAAACTCGACTTATAGTTTGGTGAATGGCGGGCGGGCGGGCGGGTGGGCGGGCGGGCGGTTGGGCGGGCGGGCGTAAACAATTGGTTTCCGGATGATAACTTGATAGTGGTTCAACTCACATTCATTAAACTTCATACGTAGGTTGGTCTTGGTGGGAGGAAGAACCCTATTGATTTTGGACATGCTACGCCGAAGGTCAAGGTCACAGTGACCTTGAACATAGTAAATCTTAAACAATTGGTTTCCGGATGATAACTTGATAATGGTTCAACTCACATTCATGAAACTTCATAGGTAGATTGGCCTTGGTGAGGGGAAGAACCCTATTGATTTTGGACTCGCTACGTCAAAGGTCAAGGTCACAGTGACCTTTAACATAGTATATCGCAACAATTGGTTTCCGGATGATAACTTGATAGTGGTTCAACCTAGAGTCATGAAACTTCATAGGTGTGTTGGCCTTGGTGCGAGGAAGAACCCTATTGATCTTGGACTCACCAGGTCAAAGGTCAAGGTCACAGTGACCTTGAACATAGTATATCGCAACAATTGGTTTCCGGATGATAACTTGATAGTGGTTCAACCTAGAGTCATGAAACTTCATAGGTGTGTTGGCCTTGGTGCGAGGAAGAACCCTATTGATCTTGGACTCACCAGGTCGTAGGTCAAGGTCACAGTGACCTTGAACATAGTATATCGCAACAATTGGTTTCCGGATGATAACTTGATAGTGGTTCAACCTAGAGTCATGAAACTTTATAGGTGTGTTGGCCTTGGTGCGAGGAAGAACCCTATTGATCTTGGACTCACCAGGTCAAAGGTCAAGGTCACAGTGACCTTGAACATAGTATATCGCAACAATTGGTTTCCGGATGATAACTTGATAGTGGTTCAACCTAGAGTCATGAAACTTCATAGGTATGTTGGCCTTGGTGCGAGGAAGAACCCTATTGATCTTGGACTCACCAGGTCAAAGGTCAAGGTCACAGTGACCTTGAACATAGTATATCGCAACAATTGGTTTCCGGATGATAACTTGATAGTGGTTCAACCTAGAGCCATGAAACTTTACAGGCGTGTTGGCCTTGGTGCGAGGAAGAACCCTATTGATGTTGGACTCACCAGGTCAAAGGTCAAGGTCACTGTGACCTTGAACATAGTATATCGCAACAATTGGTTTCCGGATGAGAACTTGATAGTGGTTCAACCTAGAGTCATGAAACTTCATAGCTGTGTTGGCCTTGGTGTGAGGAAGAACTCTATTGACCTTGGACTCGCCAGGTCAAAGGTCAAGGTCACAACTCGACATTGGATCTGTGATCCTGAGCGGCATTTTCAGATCTGTTGCATGCAGCGACACAGGACCAGACCCGGTATTGGTCTTGGCTTGTTATGACCTGGTAAATGCATGCATGGACATCACTGCCCTTGTTGTGTACATGGGCAAGGCACTTAACCCTGATTGCCTACATGGGTCACGATGACGCTGTGTACTAAAGCGTACTGCACGTTGATGGTGCGCATGTCTTCAACCAATTTAACCCTGCCTGTGCTGCGGTGCTGAGTTCAGAGTTACGATGTTGGAGAGCTGACAGCTGCTCGTCGTTACTCGGTGGTTCTCTCCGGGTACTCCGGCTTCCTCCACCCGTAAAACTGTCACGGTCATGATTAGCCATTGTGCATAAGTATGTGACCTTAAACACTAATAAATAAATAAATAAAGTAACACAATGTCATAGTGCCCCCACATGGGCTGTTAGGATTAAGTGTTTTGGGCATGGACACAACGCAGTTACCCCTGGTGGGAATCAAACTGTGGACCTTTCGGTTCAAAGTTCAATACCATAACCATTCAGTCACCTTGCTCCCAAAGTAGGTTGTAGGAGACCTACAGTTAAAACTAGAAGTCTTGTCCTGAAATGCGCACAAATAGCACGTCGATATGCATGTTATGACCATAGCAAGGATACCAAATTCTGTACATATGGCCTGTGCACAAGCAATGTTTCTGCCAATGGACCTCCGGGTACCCAGGATGTCCATTGGCAGAAACATTGCCTGTGTTTGCTATGAGTAACCAGGAGAACCTGCCGTGTTTTGGATGCCATTCAATATGGCAATTGTGCGCAACTCCTATGTGCACTTAAGCCAAGATAAGCGCACAGTTCATGACAGGACTTATTGTGTTAACTGTATGGGAAAATTTCTATCGTACTTTTTCTTCACTTATGATTTGATTCCTGACATGTATAGACATGTATAGACATAAAAATTAGAGAGTACAGGATGACTGGAACTCCTACCCCACCACAAACTTCCAGATTCGGTGAAGCTGAACATGTCAGAGAGAGGCAATATTGGAATTTTGAGTTTGGTATTGATTCTGGTATTTTTAGGATTGTATACCATGGTATCGGTTCGTATGCACTTGGTATCTGGCCTGACTGAGATTTGCTAGTAGTACTGAAAGAGAATTCACACTAGGATGATACAGAATAAGTTCTTCATGTGTCATTCCACCACAATCGCCACTGCCAATGAGCTCAACATTGACATTCTTTTCCCAACACGAATCATATATCTATAGTAACTTTTGTGACTTGTTCCAAACACACCTTAACTTTTAACCCTTTACCCAATGCAGACAATATCAAAATATATTATTTTAAATACCATTTTTTGAAATTTTTCAAAAAATTTCAATAAAACCATATTATGTGACCCCTCGTTGGAATGAGCTCGTCGAGCTCATTCCAACGAGGGTTCACATGATATGGTTTTGTTGAAATTTTTGGAAAAATAATATTTTTTCAACTGCTGAATTTGCATATTACGCAGGTGGATGTGGCCGATTCATTGGGTAAGGGGTTAAAAGCCTATTTCAGGCTTTTGCAATCTCTAAGCATGTGCCCATGACTTGCCATTATCAGGGAATTCTGCTGACAATAGACAAATGACTTGGTCAGTTATTTGTCTTTGCCGAGTCTTTGATGAATTTGTATGACAGTGTATGCATTACTATCCTGTGGGTTGAAACAGTTACAAGCTCTGTTTTACTGGGAAATAATACTCAGTCACCAATGCTTGGGGTGGAAGTCCTCTAAAAAGGGAACATGGGAATAAACAATTGGTTAAACTTGACTTTTTCTCCATGTTGCAGTCATGATTAGTTATTGTGCAGGAATATGTGACCTTAAACCCCAGTAACTATAACTACTTCTATATCAGTTCTCAGCACCATCACCAACCATCACCAGGGAAAGAGAGCAGTGCTTGTCTACAAGAGTTCTGCTTTACTGGACCCAGTATCCAATGCATGGGGTGGAACAGGCCTGGCATTTTCAGGAGAGCGATTTATTTGCTTGCCTATTGCTCACCTTAAGAAAATTGAGAAGGGCGAAAAATAGCCTCAGAAATTAATGATTACCACAACAGTCTATTCCTAAAACCCATAGGTTTTCAGATCTCTGCTATGTTAGCGGTCTCTGCAATATGGCCACACTGCCCCTCCCACACCTCCGGGCCTTATCAAGGCCCAGAGGTGTGGGAAGGGCAGTGTAGCCGTTTCACAGCGACTACCTGGTTAGCAGTACCAAATATAATGTACAAAGCCCACAAGATAGAATTCGTTAATAGTACAACTTCATTATGCCACTTTTAGCTTTTGTAAGCTTGAGGAGAGCTAATCACTCCTCTTGGCCATGTGAGGAGACCGATTTTTAGCCCGCCTGGATTTTTAAGAATGCCAGGCAGGGTGGAAGACCTCTTAAAGTCAGAAGCATAGGGTTAAACAACTGGCTAAACTTAACTTCATCTCTATATTGTGGTTGAGAGAGGACAACTTTGATGACCCCTCCTTCCCACCTATCCCTAACACCTATTATAAGAGACCTTGGTGTAATACAATACACTCTCTGTGGGAGCCCATGAAAGTGAAGCCGTGCTTGTTTACGGTAGTAAACATGCTCTGTATTAAATTACTGGTAAAATATGACCTGTTCACCAATGTCTGGGGTGGTAATCCTCTAAAATGGGCAACATGGGTATAAATGATTGGCTGGATTTGATTTTATATCCTTGTTGCAGTCACGATTAGCCATTGTGCCAAAATATGTGAGCTTATGCACCAGTACATGAATAAATAGTACATGTCTCGGGTTGCTATATTGCATTAATGCCTCCAGTAAGGTCTTGCTATGGACCCCCAAAACTGTTTGTATCTTGCTTGTTCTCAGCTCTCTTTCACTGGAGATCAGTCCTGTATACTTACGCTGACATGCATATTTACAGTACGGCCACCAGGGACTGGTCGCTTTCCACGGGTGGACAATGTTTCCATGGAAGCAATAATATTAGATTCCAAAACTAATTATAGGAATAATCAACAAAAATTTTGTTAACCCTTTACCTAACATGAAAAGCAGACGACACTTGCAAAAAAGTTTCTTGAGTAACTAATTTTTTCATTTTTTGTCTCAAAAACATAGGTTATGACCCCTCGTTGGAACGAGCTCGACGAGCTCGTTCCAACGAGGGGTCATAACCTATGTTTTTGAGGCAAAAAATGAAAAAATACTGAAAATTAATTGGCAATATTTGAGAATAGCACTGGCCGGTTTTGGCCGTTACGTTGGGTAAAGGGTTAATGAAGCACAGGGTACAACCCGGTGATTCATTACTCAAAATTTTTCTGATGACGATTTTTATTACCTGGTAAATGGATGCATGAACATCACTGCCCATACATGGATTACTACCAGTCCATGGCGGCTGTACTGTAGAAAGCTGACAGGAGGCTTTCCAATTATCACTTTTGAGGGAGGTAAGGCATGGTGGTGATGACAAAGTTTTGGTCACGGAAACGGTACTAAAACATGTGGTTAATAGTACTGTTGATGAGCACACAGAAAGCCTTTCCCCACCATGCATTGAATGGTGAAAAAACAAAGAAGTTTCATGTACACAAATTGTCTTTCACCATTCTCAAATCGTTTGTTGCATCAGAAACGTTGAAAACTGATGACCACACAATTTTTTTTTACTAAATATTGAATATTAACTGGTAGAGTGCTGGAAGCCCATATTTGGGCTTTACTCTGAAGTGTCAGTACCCGCACTTAAAGACTTCATATTTTGTGGATGTTGTTCATACCACCTTTGAAGTGAAATTATTTAGTCTGTTAGGATTTGCCTTGTTACAATTTATGGGAGAGTGCCTATTGGCACTCTCCCATAAATTGTAACAAGGCAAATGTATGTGAACAAATTTTGATGACCAAAAATAATTCAGCACTCTACCAGTTAACTTTCCGAATCTGTAACAATAGTATTTTTGTCTTATCTTTATTTGTTTTTGTATTGAGATTTAATTACACTTTCAACAGGCCTGGCATTCTAAAAAAATGCAGGAGCGCTAAAACTCGCTTCCCTCGCATGGCCTAGGGGAGCGATTGGCTCTCTTCAAGCTTACAAAAGCTAAAAGTAGCAAAATGAAATTTTACTATTAATGATTTCTGCCTAGTTGGCTTTGTACATTTTATTTGGTGGTGCCAACAAGGTAGTTTCTGTGAGATGGCTACACTGCCCCTCCCGCACCTCTGGGCCTTGCCAAGGCCAGGAGGTGCGGGAGGGGCACTGTAGCCATCTTATACACAGACCACTAACATAGCAGAAATCTGAAAAGATGTGGATTTTAGGAATAGGCGGTTGTGGTAATCATTATTTTCTAAGGCCAGGAGGGCTAGTTTTCGCCCTACTTAATGTTTTTAAGGGGAGCAGTAGGCGAGCGAATAAATCGCTCTCCTTAAAATGTCAAGCCTGTTTGGCAACCAGGGCCACTTAATGTTTTACGGGTGGAGGAAGCTAGAATACCTGAAGAGAACCACTGAGCAGTAATGAGCAACTGTCAGACTCCACACAAGCAGACTTTTCATTGGTTGAAGACAAGTTCGTTATGGCCCATTGATGTGCAAAACGCCTTAGTACACAGTGCCACTATACCCCCCACATGGGCAATTGGGATTAAGTACCTTGCCCAAGACACAATGCAGTTACATTTGGTAGAGATCGAGCCACGGACCTTTTGGCTCCCCTCATCTTTATTAGAATCTGTACCCACATACACTTTATTGCCATGGTTTAAATTTCATGTGCCATCAAGGATTTGCAGATAAAATTCTGATTTCAACATTTTTATTGCCAACAATACATTTAAATAAAAATGCCAATCCTTTTTTATCATTTTAACACTTTATAGTACTACCTATAACAAAAGTGTGTCATTAGGCAACGTTATCCTATCTTAACCCTTTACCTAACACAGCTTTATTAAAAAATAAATTAAATTTCATATTTTTCAAAAAAAATTATCACAATTTTTCAATAAAACCATAGAAATATGGATACCATTAAAACCGGCTCAACGAGCCGGTTCTAATGATATGCATATTTCTATGGTTTTATTGAGACATTTGTAAGATATTTTAAGCTGTGGTAGGCTTATTTTGGTCAATTTCCTGGCTGTTTTTGACCGTATGTTAGGTAAAGGGTTAACTGGTTGAGTGCCAGAAGCCTCTATCGTGACTCTACTGAAAAGTGCTGAAAGCCACTATAGTGACTTTGCACAATATACACAAGCCTGAAAATAAGCAGACTGATAATGAGGTCCCCAGAGGGTGAATTTAGTGATGATGCCCTACACAGCAGGGTAGCATCCCTAAATTTACCCTCTGTGAACCTCAATCTGAATCGGGATCTCATAACTAAACAAAAACAGGTACCCAGAGGATAAGTTGGCCCACTGTATGGGATAGCATCACCTTCTGGGTACCTCATTCTGCAAATGTCAGATTGCTTTTTCAGGCCTGAATATGCATGATCTTGTTATTTGTGCAGTAGAAGAAGAAAAAAATGTTCATATAAAATTTTGTTACAATTTATTGGAGAGTGCCAACAGGCACTCTCCACTAAATACACGTTGTAACAAAATTATTGATGAGCAAAATCTTGCTAAACTAAAGGTAATCTTACTGTTATTATGGTATTTTTGAAAAAAAAATACTCATGTTACAAATCACCGTTGAAAAGAAATTTAGCACTGCACAAGTTAATAATGCCAGATGGGTGCGCAGTGGCTCAGTAGGTAGAGGTGCAGGCTGCAAGCCGAGAGGTCCTCGGTTCGAATCCCACCTCTGGCAATCGCGTTGTGTCCTTGGGCAAGACACTTCACCCCCCATTGCCCACGTGGGGGCACGGTGGCGTTGTGTACTAAGGCGTACTGCACGTCGATGGTGCACTTGCCTTCAACCAATGCTAACCCTGCTTGTGTGGAGTTCGTATGTTGGGGAGCTGACAGTTGCTTGCTGTTGCTTGGTGGCTCTCTCTGGGTACTCCGGCTTCCTCCACCCGTAAAACTGTCGCGGTCATGATTAGCCATTGTGTTAAATATGTGACCTTAAACACCAAGAAATAAATAAATAAATAATGCCAGATTATTGCCTTATTTTTAGCTCAACATGACAACATCAAGTATGAGCTATTGGGATGGGTTGTGAGCTGTCATCCATCTTTGTCTATACGTCCGTTCCTCTTTTCTGTCCTTTAGCACTCCCTACAGGCCACAGCTCTCACCCGATCAGTTCCAAATTTCATACATGGCTTTGAGGCAATGTCTGGTTGGGTGCTATTGATTTTTAGCTCAACTTTGGCGAAGCCAAATTTGAGCTTATGCCATGGCCAGTCTTCCATCGTCCGTCTGGCCGTCTGTCCGTCAATTCAATACGGCTCAGGCAAGAGGCTGTATTTATGAACCGATGTTTACAAAACTTCATGGGTACCTTTGTTATGACTGTGGGACGAGAACGAGTGTTTTGGGGTCCGTTCTGAAATTCAAGTTGGCCGCTGGCGGCCATTTTGTACAGACTTCGGTGAAATCAGATTTTTGCGCAGAACTTCCATATGAAAGCGCTGATTTGAATAATTTTTTGTATGAATGTTTAGTAACATGGGATACATCACATATAATACTGGGTTTTTTTCTCATACATAAATTATGCAAATTAGACTAACTTTGATGTATTTAGTGTTACTTTCAGCACTGTAAGTGCAAATGCCAATACGGCTCGGGCTAGAGGCTGTATTTATAAACCGATCTTTACGAAACTTCTTGGGTACCTTTGGTATCACCTTGGGACGAGAACGAGTGTTTTTGGGTGTGGCCCAAAATTCAAGATGGCCGATGGCAGCCATTTTGTACAAAATTAGGTGCAATCAGTTTTTTGCACAGAACTTTCATATGAAATTGCTGATTTGAAAAATGTTTTGTGTGAATGTTTAGTACCATGGGATACATCACATATAATACGTTTTTTTTTCTCGTGCAGAAATTATGCAAATTAGATGAACTTCGATTTTTTTCAGTGCTGCTTACACACAGTAAGTACACATGTCAATACGGCTTGGGCTAGAGGCTGTATTTATCAACCGATCTTCACAAAACTTCTTGGGTACCTCTGTTATCACCTTTGGACGAGAACGAGAGTTTCTGAGGGGGGTCCAAAATTCAAGATGGCTGCCAGTGGCCATTTTGTACCGAAATTAGGTCTAATCAGTTTTTTGTACACAACTTCTATACGGCTCAGGCTAGAGGCCGTATTTATGAACCAATCTTTACGAAACTTCTTGGGTACCTTTGTTATCACAATGGGATGAGAACGGTTGTTTTTGGGTGTGGTCCAAAATTCAAGATGGCCACCAGCAGCCATTTTGCACCAAAATTAGTGCAATCAGTCTTTTGTACATAACTTCTGTATGAAAGTTCTGATTTGAATAAATTTTTGTATGAATGTTTAGTAAAATGGAATACATCACATACAGTACAGGTTTTTTTCTCGTGCAGAAATTATGCAAATTAGATGAATTTTGATTTATTTAGTGCTACTTATACACTGTAAGTGCACATGTCAATACGGCTCGGGCTAGAGGCTGTATTTATCAACCGATCTTCACGAAACTTCTTGGGTACCTTTGTTATCACCTTGGGACGAGAACAAGTGTCTCTGAGTGCATTCCAAAATTCAAGATGGCTGCCAGTGGCCATTTTGTACCAAAATTAGGTCCAATCAGTTTTTTGTCACAACTTCTTTACAGCTCGTATTTATGAACTGATCTTCATGAAACTTCTTGGGTACCTTTGTTTTCACCTTGGGACAGGAATGAGTGTGTTTTGGGGTGCCCTTGTTATCACTGTGCTATGAGAACAAATATTTTAGGGTTCAGTCAGACCCACTCTGGGACTCAAAGATTTCTTTTCTAGTTTAGCATCTGACTGTCACCCACCTTTACAATACTTTACCTGTACATTTGTTACAGGCTACGGTCAGTATTTATGTACAGACTGTTACAATACTTTATATGTACTTTTGTTATCAGGTCATTACCTAGATGTTTGTCATTGCTGTGTCACATACTATACATGTACATGTCTTGACAAGTTGAGTTACAGTGTCATTGACACTTTCATTTCTGAAATGCATTGAAAAACATAGCTCACAAGCTGCCTTCTTAGATTTGGCATACGAATTGTCAACAATTCCATTGGCACACCCTACAGGCTGCATCTTTCACCCGATCTTTTTCAAATGTAGGTTTGGTGTGATGTCTAGATGGGAGCTATCAATTTTTTTGGAATTTAGTTGAAAAACATTACGTCCAGCAGCCATCTTGGATTTGGACATAAATTGTCAACAATTCCATTAACACATCCTACAGGCCCCATTTCTTACCCAATCTTTTTCATATTTCATATGTAGCATTGTTGTGATATTCAGATGGGAGCTCTCCAGTTTTTCTGAATTTTGTTGAAAAACATTGCCGCCAGCAACCATCTTGTATTTGGCATATAAATTATTAACAATTCCATTAGCACACCCTACAGGCCACATCTCTCACCAGATTTTTTTCGAATTTCATATGTAGCTTTGGTGTGATGTCATATTTTTCTGAATTTTGTTCAAAAACATGGTCATCATCGGCCATCTGGGATTTGGCATATAAATTGTCAACAATTCCATTAGTATAGCCATATGTAGCTTTAGTATGATGTCTTTTCTGTAGAAACTTGATTGAATACAGTACGTGGAAAGTGTATTAACACTAAATCACCCACAGAGTGGAGATTCCACCCAGACATTAATTGAAAATTTGTTGAAAGCATAACAAGCACAAGCAAAGTTCCAGCCAATTTGACCTCCGGGTTAAACACTGAGGTCCATTGGCTAAAACATTTCTTGTGTTTTTATGCCCATATGCACAGAATTTGAAAGTGATGTTTTGGGTGATAGCTTCACTCCACAGAAGATTTAGTTACATCCACTCTCCATGTTCTGTAACTTGTCATTACTGGAGCTTTCTATTCTATCTTCTATTTCTATCTAAGGACTCAGTCGCCAATGGTTGGAGTAGAAGTCCTCTAAAATGGGACTTCTACCCCAACCACAGGTACATGTATAAATGATTGACTAAACTTGACTTTATTTCCATGCTGCAGTCAGGATTAACTCTTAACCCGCTGAGTATTTTCAAGGTATTTTTCAGCAAATCTAGTCATGGCTGCTGTTAAGCAGCCATGACTAGATATGACGAAAGATTCATCAGAATTTATCTCAAGAAATGGGGGTGCGGTGGTTCAGGTAGAGGTGCAGGCTGCAAGCTGAGAGGTTCTCGGTTCGAATCCCACTTGCGGCAATCGCGTTGTGTCCTTGGGCAAGACACTTCACCCCCATTGCCCATGTGGGGGCACGGTGACGCTGTGTACTAATGTGTACTGCACGTCGATGGTGCACCTGTCTTCAACCAATGCTACCCTGCTTGTGTGGAGTTAGTACGTTGTGGAGCTCGGTGGTTCTCTCCGGGTACTCCGGCTTCCTCCACCCATAAAACTGTCGTGGTCATGATTAGCCATTGTGCAGAAATATATGACTTTAAACAGCTATAAATAAAAAATAAATAATCTCAAGAAATCATTGGCAAAGAAATCTATTCAGTCTGCAGGGAGGAATTTGATTGAATGTACCAAATTATACTAATTTTAGTAGCAAGAGAAATCCTGTCCTGGGCAGGAATATCCGCCAGCAGCATGCAAGGAGTTAGCCATTATGCAGAAATATGTAACCGTAAATACCAATAAATAAATAAATAAATAAATAAATAAATAAATAAATAAATAAATAAATAAATAAATAAATATTCGACCAATGATATTCACAAGAATCGGCATTGAAATTATGTTTCTCAATATTTGTTTCCAAAACATCTTAAGAACCCCTCATTGGAACAATCTCGTTCCACAAAGTGATCATAAGCTATGTTTTTCAGCAAAAAGTTAAATATTTAGCTCAGTACAGTTGCCATGGAATGGTCGTAATCCATGCTTATGCAGTGTTTACCAGGTAATAAAAATCATCATCAGCAAAATTTTAATTAATGAAGGTTGTACCCGGTGCTTCATTAATTAAATTTTTATGATTATTCCTATAATTAGTGATAATATTATCATGTCCGTGGAGTTTTTGAATGCATGTGGAAAGTGACCAGGAGATGCCGGCCACTGTAATCAATAGTTTGTTTATAGCTACTACCAGCAATGTTGGTTGCTCGATCTGTCTGTCCTTCTGTTGATCTGTGACCGAGTTTTCAAACTCCCTAACTTTTAAAATACTTCATGAAATGACATCTTATTTGGTAGACAAGTATATTTTATTGATGTCTAGCTGTTGTTCAATACAGGTGTTATTCAGAGTATTTTTGTGAGAGCTATTGCCTGTTATGCACTTGTTTGTTCAATTTTTAACATACATCACAACTCACTCGCAATTTTTCAATTGTCATCTTCTAGTCGTGTTTGGTAAAGTGTTAAATACAGTAGAATCCTCTTAATTGAATATCCATTTTGCCAGTGAAAATTATTCAATTAACAGGAGTATACAATTAACAGGGATTTGGTCAGTTTCCTGTGTTCTGGAGGTAAACTGAGCATTTATTCTATTATATCTTGTTTGACAGAGCTCATAGAGCTCTGTCAAACAAGATATGATAGAATAAATGCCTGTATTGTATGTAGTGAGGCCCAAAAAGGTTGATAAATAAGGGGAATTTGGTGAGTGTCACAGTAATTTTTTCGACATATTACAAAAAAATTTATATACAATTAACAGGAGTTTACTCTACAACCCATATGCAATTAACAGATCAAATTTATACTGAATGAATGGTAAATGGTTTTGTGTTTGAAAATTATATTCAATTAACAGGGATATACAATTAAAAGATATCCAATTAAGTGGGCTCCACTGTATCTCATTGCGTAGGAAATGTAAAGCTCCGGTGAGCACACATTATTTTTTACATATCAATGAATTCTTTCCTTTCTATAATTGTGATGGCATTATCGTCTCATCATTAGAATCTGAACTTTCATTCACTTTATTGGCATGGTTCACAGCACATGTCCACGAGCAAAGATTTGCACATCAAATTTTGAGTACAACATTTTCAATACCGGAATGTCATTACATGCATTAAACAAACTCAAATGGATTTTATTTTTATTATGTTAGCATAATGGGACAATTTTATCTTCGATACCATAAAGAGTTTTAGATAAAATAATGTTGTATATCCAGGATACTTTTCTTGGTACTTTCATATGCATCTAAACATTTATATCCTTATATTTTCAGTACAAATATGTCCCTTGGCAATGCAGTTTGCCGCAGATGTGGAGATGGATTTGGAATCCATGATCAGATAGTCAACTCAAATGGTGAAGTTTGGCATCCTCCATGCTTTGTGTAAGTTTTTACATATCACACACTCTCAGTAATACTTAATAACCCTTAACTGGGTATGGATTAATAAAATCTCTTTGTTCGTCACATGTGTCTTGTGAAGTTAAATATTTTTTCCAGAAAATTAAGTCATGGCTGCTGTGCAGCAGATGTGGCTTGATTTGATAGCAGATTGAAGAGACTGGCATCAGGAAAGTTTTTGCCAAATAATTTTTATTTGTAGGCAGGCCTGGAAATAAGCACACTGTCTTCATCATTGTGTCGCCGCCCCACGAAGTGGGGCGCGACATATAGGGATTACTTTTGTCGTCTTGCATCGTCCGTGTTGTCCGCATCGTCCGCGTCACACTTTCTCTTATCCGCCACTCCTCTTTAACCTATGATTGGATTTTGATGAAACTTTCAGTGATTCTTTATCACATAATGGCATTGTGCACCTCCTATTTTATTTTTTGATCCGCTGTATTTTTTCCAGAGTTATGCCCCGTCGTCTTGCGTCGTCCGCGTCGTCATCCACGTCGTCGTCCAGATCACACTTTCTCTTATCCGCCACTCCTCTTTAACCTATGAATGGATTTTGATGAAACTTTCAGTGATTCTTTATCACATAATGGCATTGTGCACCTCCTATTTTATTTTTTGATCCGCTGTATTTTTTCCACAGTTATGCCCCTTTTCCACTTAGAATTCTGTCTGAAACGCCAGGCGACACACGTCTTCCATGGAAGACTCACATCTAAGTATTGAGGTCCCTCAGAGGATGAATTTGGAAATGCTACCCTGCACAGCCAAGAGGTACCCAGAGGATAAACTGGCGGATTCTAGTCCACTGTATAGGATAGCATCTGCAAATTCCCCCCTCTGGGCTTTAGAATTGCAGATGGCACCTTCCTCCACTCAAAGGACGATATATTGTGCAAAGATGTAACATGATCTCTGCTATCTCTTCAAATGACATTTTAAGGAATTTTCCGACTAACTTGTGTTATCTAGTTACACTTGGTGCCATCAACCTCATTCTTCAGAAAACTGCATGGACAGTGAGTTGTATTCTTCAGAAAGTCGACAGTAAAGGAAAATATGACCAACAAAACTCTACGGGATTCAATTTTTTTTGAAAAACCGAGTCGGTTTCAAATCTAATCAAATCAGTTAAAAGATTCAAAACTGAATCAAATCTTCAATGTTCACCTGGCACTATTTGAAGGATAATCAGCACTTTACGAGAATTTTATTCTGGGTACCTGCTGAAATTTTTGCTGCAGTTTTTTTTATGTCCCTGCCAATCTGGCAAGGGGCATTAACTCTTATCCCGCTGAGTATTTCCGAGATATTTTTTATCAAATCTAGTCATGGCTGCTCTGGAGCAGCCATGACTAGATTTGATGAAAAATTCATCTCAGTTCTACTCAAGAAATCATTGGGGAAACATCCATTCAGTTTAAAGGGGGAAAATTTCATTGAGAGTGTCCAAGTTATACTTATTTCAATGGCAAGACAAATCCTGCCCTTGGGGGGGAATATCCGCCAGCAGCATGCAAGGAATTAAGTGTAACCTTTGTCTCTCCGTCTGTACATACATAAGTCCCGAATATGGTTTCCAGAATTTTTCGACAGTGCTATGGCTCTTTTCCAACTTAAAAAACATGTTGATATTGGTTTGTGGATGCTAACTTTAGTTTGATTGAAAGAAATGAAACCAAATTTTATACATAGGTTTATAACCCCATAATACAGGTTGGGATTGATAGTGGTCTTGGTCCGATATTTTTTGGCAGAGTTATGGCCTTTTTCCGACTAAGTCGACATGTTGATATTGGTTTCTGAATGGTAACTTGAATTATAGGTGTCCCAATTTCAATTAAACTTGGAATATAGCTTACTATAGACAATATAACAGATGGGTTTGATTTTGAGTGTGATGCACTAATTTTTATCTGATGGCCCCATTTTGGGCTTGTTCCCCCCATACCCCCCCCCCCCACCCCCTCCCGTATTTACTCTATGTATTGGGACAGCTAACAATAAATATTTTCACAGATGTCCCACATCTTAGAAAATGGGGAAAAAACTTGTTTTGATGCTGAATCAAGTTGTATGTGATTCGTTTTCCATCACTATATACGAAAATCGCCATCCAATTTTTTTTTAGATTTTCATTTTTTGCATCCAAAACATAGCTTATGCCCCTCATTGAAACGAGCGCTTTTTATGAGTGTCATCTGCCACTAGCAGTTAGTAAAGGGTTGAAGACTGTCACAGTGTAATATTAAATAGTCTTCCTCATGTCAGTCCAGACTGTAAATATTAAAACTTAGGAACAGATTTAAATAAAAACAACACAAATCAGTAGTTATTATCAATTTTTTATTGTTTAAAAAGGAAAATTAAACACAAACTTAGCTTTAATATTGAGCATTTTGCACCGTTTTCAGGTGACTGAGCCAACTGGAAACAAGTCTCCTGAGTGTCCCAAACATTGGAACATGAACAAAATATTTTTCTGGAAAAAATGTGTGTCCCAAATTATAGAGTGTCCCAATATATAGAGTAAATACGGTATAAATATAGTTTATCAATAAAGTGGGGGCATCAGTATCCCATGGATACATTTGGTGGGCTGCTGTATTGTTGCTATGGTTTAATGGAGATAAGATAAAGATATTTATTAATTCAATATCAACAAAGATAAATGACTAGAAACTCATGCTTGTCAGTGGTGGGGGGAGCATAGCCAGGCCTGGCATTTTCAGGAGAGCGATTTATTCGCTCACCTTAAAAAAAATGAAGGAGGACAAAAACTAGCCCTCTTGGCCTTAGAAAATAATAATTACCATAACCGTCTATTCCTAAAACCCACATCTTTTCAGATCTGTGCTTTGTTAGTGGTCTCTGTAACATGGCCACACTGCCCCTCCCACACCACCGGGCTTTGCCAAGGCCCGGAGGTGTAGGAAAGGCAGTGTGGCCATCTCTCGGAGACTACCTTGATAGCAGCACCAAATAAAATGTACAATGCCAACTAGGCATAATACATTAGTAGTAAAACTTCATATTGCCACTTTTAGCTTTAGTAAGCTCGAGGAAAGCTAATCGCTCCCCTAGGCCATGCGAGGGGGGCAATTTTTAGCCCTCCTACATTTTTAGCTTAACTTGACATAGTCAAGATAAGCTATTGCCATCACGCGTGCGGAAGTCTGTGAGTCTGTTAGTCTGTGAGTCTGTGACGTCTGTTCACATTTCCTTTAGCACGGGCTACACCACACAGTTCTTGTCTGATCGTCACGAAATTTCATATGCAGGTTTGGGGTCATGTCTAGATGAGAACGTCCCCTTTTGGTCGCGATCGGGCAACCGGTATGGCTGCCCGAGCCCAAAACCCGAAAACCATTAGCACAGTCTACAGGTCGTATTTATGAAGGGATTTCATTGTAACTTGGTAGGATGCCTCTGTATAGTGCCTAGACGAGAACGTCCCCTTTTGGGCATGATCTATCAACCGTGATGGCTGCCCAAGCCCGAAAACCCAAAAACTTTAGCACAGTCTGCAGGTCAGGTTTAATGTGGAGGGATTTCATTGTATCTTGGTAGGATGACTCCTTATGATGTCTAGATGAGAATTTCCCCATTTGGGCATGATCTGCCAACCGTGACGACTGCCCGAGCCCAAAACCCGAAAACCTTTAGCGCAGTCTACAGGTCATATTTATTGAGGAATTTCATTGTAACTTGGTGGGTTGACTTCATACAATGTCTAGATGAGAAAGTCCCCCTTTGGACGTGATTGGGCAACTGTGACGGCTACAGGAGCCCGAAGCCCGAAAACCTTTAGCACAGTCTAGAGGTCATATTTATGAAATGATTTCATTGTAACTTGGCAGGATGACTCCAAATAATGTCTAGATGAGAATGTCCCATTTTGATCGCGATCATGCAGCCTTGATGGGTGCCCGAGCCCAAAAACCTTTAGCATAGGCAAAAGGTCATATTTATGGAAGGATTTCATTGTAACCTGTTAGGTTGACTCCATATAATGCCTAGATGATGACATCCCCTTTCGATCGTGATTGGTCAGTTGTGATGGCTACAAGTGCCCGAAGCCCGAAAACCTTGAGCACAGTCTACAGGTCATATTTATGAAGGGATTTCATTGTAACTTCTTAGGATCACTCCAGATGATGCTCAGATGAAATTGTCCCCTATGGTTGCGATCATTCAACCATGATGGCTGCCCAAGCCCAAAGCCCGAAAACCTTTAGCACAGTCTACAGGTCATATTTATGAAGGGATTTCATTGTAACTTGGTAGGTTAACTTCAAATAATGTCTAGATGAGAACGTGCGATCATTCACCCATGATGGCTGCCTGAGCCCGAAGCCCAAAAACCTTTAGCACAGTCTACAGGTCATATTTATGAAGGGATTTCATTGTAACTTGGTAGGTTAACCTCATATAATGTCTAGGTGAGAACGTCCCCTTTTGGACATGATTGGGCAACTGTGACAGCTAAAGGTGCCCGAAGCCCGAAAACCTTTAGCACAGTCTACAGGTCATATTTATGAGAGGATTTCATTGTAACTTGGTAGGATGACTCCAAATAATGTCTAGATGAGAACGTCCCCTTTTGATCGCCATCATTCAGCCTTGATGGGTGCCCGAGCCCAAAAACCTTTAGCATAGGTAAAAGGTCATATTTATGGAAGGATTTCATTGTAACCTATTAGGTTGACTCCATATAATGCCTAGATGATGACATCCCCTTTTGGTCGTAATTGGTCAGCTGTGTTGGCTACAAGTGCCCGAAGCCCAAAAACCTTGAGCACAGTCTACAGGCCATATTTATGAAGGGATTTCATTGTAACTTTATAGGATCATTCCAGATGATGCCCATATGAGATTGTCCCCTTTGGTTGCGATTATTCAACCATGATGGCTGCCCGAACCCAAACCCTGAAAACCTTAAGCACAGTCTACAAGTCATATTTGTGAAGGGATTTCATTGTAACTTGGTAGGTTGACTTCATATAATGCCTAGATGAGAACGTCCCCTTTTGGACATGTTTGGGCAACTTTGACGGCTAAAGGTGCCCGAAGCCCAAAAACCTTTAGCACTGTCTACAGGTCATATTTATGAAGGGATTTCATTGTAACTTGGTAGGTTGACTCCAAATAAGGTCAAGATGAGAACGTCCCATTTTGGCCGTGATCATTCAGCCTTGATGGGTGCCCGAGCCCAAAAACCTTTAGCATAGGCAAAAGTTTATATTTATAGAAGGATTTCATTGTAACATTGTTAGGTTGACTCCATATAATGCCTAGATGATGACATCCCCTTTTGGTCGTGATTGGTCAACTGTGATGGCTACAGGTGCCCAAAGCCCGAAAACCTTGAACACAGTCTACAGGTCATATTTATGAAGGGATTTCATTGTAACTTCGCAGGATCACTCCAGATGATGCCCAGATGAGATTGTCCCCTTTGGTTGCGATCATTCAACCATGATGGCTGCTGAGCCCGAAGCCCGAAAACCTTTAGCACAGTCTAAGGTCATATTTATGCAGGGATTTCATTGTAACTTGGTAGGTTGACTTCATATAATGTCTAGATGAGAACGTCCCCTTTTGGACACGAGTGGGCAACTGTGACGGCTTCAGGGGCCCAAAGCCCGAAAACCTTTAGAACAGTCTACAGGTCATAATTATGAAGGGATTTTATTGTAGCTTGGTAGGATGACTCCAAATAGTGTCCAGATGAGAACGTCCCCTTTTGGTCACGACCATTCAGCCTTGATGGCTGCCTGAAGCCCGAAAACCTTTAGCACAGTCTACAGGTCGTATTTATGGAGGGATTTCATTGTAACTTGGTAGGTTGACTTCATATAATGTCTAGATGAGAACGTCCCCTTTGGACGCAATTGGGAAACTGACGGCTACAGGGGCCCGAAGCCCGAAAACCTTTAGCACAGTCTACAGGCCATATTTATGAAGGGATTTTAATGTAACTTGATAGGATGACTCATTTTGGAATAATTTCATTGTAATTTTGTTGATATATGTTAACTGTGAGGGCCACATATATTAACTGTGAGGTCATATTAACCCACCCCTCAGATCTTTAGTACAGTGTACACCTCATATTATTTTTATCATAAACATAGCATACAGGGGACAGAAATGAACATATTCCCAATTATCACAATTCTTGTCTTATTTCATAATCCTTTTATAAACATTGAACATTATCCTTTTCATCAAACACAACACACAAGTTAAGCTACAGTGTCATTGACACTTTCATTAAGAATGTCAGGCCTGCATAGCCACCCCTGGCATTCCACTTGTTTCTTTCTCTAATTACTGGTATAAGAATCAGCTTAGTGAGTTATGTACATGTGGGAAAAATATATAATGAAGCAATCACTCAAAAGCTCATTATGTCGTTCCTTCTGACTCACTTCTCCCTGTTTTCATTGAACTTAATCTATTTTTTGGACAAAAATGAAATTTTTAACTGTTTTGGAGAAATGGATTGCACAACTTGATATTTCTATCGAGCTGTACTGGTTGGAGGTTAAATATTATATTTTTATAATTTGAAAGAAGCATGCCAACACTATTCTACAAGTACTTTTCTTCTGATTAATACCCCTTTGTTAATCAATTCTGATTAAAGCTATTCATTATCCATTGCTGACATTTATCAAACATATCATTTTATTTCTCATTCAGTTTAATATAATTACTAAAATGACTGATACAGTTTTATCTTTACACTCAGTTACCTTCTGTTGTTAGTTATCATAAAATGTTCCTTTTGTGTTTATTTTATGCTCTCTAATTTGAAATTTAACCCTTAAGGGCCTGGATAATTGTCTTGAATTTACTCCTGACCACAGCTTGTACATGACCAGTGGCTTAGCAGTGATTTCTAGTTAAGTCTTGGCTGCCTGTTAACTGGTAGAGTGCTAAATTATTTTTAGCCATCAAAATTTGTCCACATGTCTTTGCCTTGATACATTTTATAGGAGAGTGCCTGGGGGCACTCTCCCATAAATTGTAACAAGGCAAATCCATACAGTCTAAATAAAATCACTTCAAAGATAATATGAAGCACAGCCACTGAATTTGAAGCCTTTAAGTTGCAGTACAGTTAAAACTAGAAGACCTGTCACGAATAGTGCGCTTATCTAGGCTCAATTGCGCGTTGGAATTGCGCGCAATTGCCATGTCGAATGGCATCCAAATCACGGCAGGTTCTCCCGGTTACTCATAGCAAACACATACAATGTTTCTGCCAATGGACCTCCGGGTTACCCGGAGGTCCATTGGCTGAAACATTGCTTGTGCACAGGCCATATGTACAGAATTTGATAGCTTTACTATGGCCATAACGCGTACATTAACGCGCAGATCAACGTACTATTTGTGCGCATTTCATGACAGGACTTCTAGTTTTAACTGTACCTGCACTTCAGAATAAAGCCCAAATATGGGCTTCCAGCACTCTACCAGTTAAGGCAGCCAAGCCTTGACAAGAAACCACTGCCAAGGTAATTTGACTATTGTTGGAAGGATTTCCTCTTGAAGGCATGTTGAGGGCACCTGTTCTGATGTCATAAAACTCGGAAATAGGCCTTCAAGGTTAACCGGTTGAGTGCTGCATTATTTTTCCAAGATGATTTGTAACAAAGATCCCAGGCTACCAGGAAGAGGAGCCTTAGTTTAGCAAGATTTTGTTCCTAAATAATTGTTTTGTTTGTATTTATTGGGGATTGTTATTATTACTCTAATAAATTGTACAAAACAATTTTAAATAAACATTTTTTTTCTACTGGTAAGAAAACAATAACATTATGCACACACAGTAAAGCCACTAAAGTGGAATTCAGTAGGGCCGTTATAGTGGCTTCTAAATTTCATGAAAATTGTCTTTCAGATCTTTTTATGAAAATTCAGATAACTAAAATGCCACTAAAAGCATTATTTCTACAGAATGTCAGTCATATGGCGACATAAAGCTTGATTTTGAAACCTTTTCCTCCATGCAACCTCCATGCAACCATGATGTCAGGTTATTTTAAAAGTGTAATCACACCCCTGAATAGGTGGTGCTTTTAAAACCACTCAGGTTTATTTATTTATTTATTTAAAGCCTCAAAAAGTAAACCTGTTTCTCAGACACTCCCACATGGTTCTTTTGGCTGCTGCATGCTCTCTTTTTTATAACCAATGCAAACTTAAAAAAATAAAAATTAAATGGTTTATGTCTGATATTTTACCCAAGTTAATAAAATTGATAAATTTGTCCCTTGAGTGCAAGAAGGCTTTGCAATGCTGAAGCATTGCAAAGCTTTCTTGCACTCAAGAGACGAAATACACCACCACCCATGCTATACTGTACATTATGAGGCCTAAAATATAAAACAAACCAAGAACATGAACTTTTGATGACAAAGAAATAATTATAAAAATAAAATAAAAAAATGCCCTCCCACATGTAATTTTACAAAAAATGGCCTGAGAAATTTTGTGGGACCTAAACATACACTTTATTAGTATTCTGTTTACCAAATACATCTGGAATATGTTCAGCCTATGAGGGGTGGATCAAGTCAGATGCCAAGATTGATAAAGCCTTTTGTAAGGTAAATCATGATTAAAATCTGAATGTCATTGTCACCTGTAATACAAGGAAAAGAAATCACCCATGTGTTACATCTTCCATCATGCATGTAAATAGACTTGCTTCCATTTCATCTAGTTTCAAAATGTATATATCATGTGTACGTAATTTGTAAATTGTGTTGTTCTCTCATTCATATTTCCACTTTTTGCCCTCAAAACATGCCTTATAATTACCCTTCATTGGAATGAGCTTAATAAAAAAAGAGGAAACTTTTTTCTTATTCCTAAAAATGTTTTTTGAAAGTGTTCTCCTCCCAGACTTTGAATTTGTCCAGATTTGCAAGAATCAGTTTTGATTCTTATGAACTCCTGCTGCGCAAATCAATTTTCAGTTCTCAATTTAGAATTTGAGAGTATACTGTTACTGTATGGCCACCGTGGACTGGTTACTTTCCACAGGTGAGCAGTATTTCCACGAACGCAATAACATTAGATTCCAAACATTAATTATAGAAATAATCATCAAAAAATTAAGTAATGAAGCACCGGTTATAACCAAGTGCTTCATTAATTAAAATTTTTCTGCGGATGATTTTTATTACATGGTAAATGCATGCATGGACATCACTTCCCAAGTGTGGATTACCACCAGTCAATAGCGGCTGTACTGTACACCCTTGTCCTTGTGAGAGCAACCAGTTTATAATCTATGATAAAAAAAAACAAATTTCATATTTATATATGTACTACAGTTTAACTGGAGTGCAGTGGCTCAATGGTAGACTGTTGGACTTCTGTGCTAGAAGTCTGAGTTCAATCCCCGTCCAGGACGATCTGCGTTGTGTCCTTCGGCAAGACACTTTATCCCAGTTGCCTACATGGGGGCACGATGATGCCGTGTACTAAGGCGTACTGCACGTCGATGGTGCACATGTCTTCAACCACTGTAACCCTGCTTGAGCGGAGCTTGAACAGAGTTAGAATGTTGAGCTAGCAGTTGCTCGTCGATGCTCGGTGGTTCTCTCCAGGTACTCCAGCTTTCTCCACCCGTAAAAATGTCACGGTCACGATTAGCCATTGTGCATAAGTATATGACCTTAAACAGCAATAAATAAATAAATAAATAAATACTGCAGTTTAATCCTTAACCCTCAGCTCTCTTCTGTCAAAATGGCAAAGTTTTCAGCAGAAAAAATTTCCCATAATTCAATTTGATATTTAACCAAACATATCTTGTTTTACAGAGCTCAAGATATAATTGATTAAATTTATAGTTAACCCTTTACCTAACATGAAAAGCAGAAGACACTTGCAAAAAAAATTCTTGAATAACTAGTTTTTTTCATTTTTTGTCTCAAAAACATAGGTTATGACCCCTCATTGGAACAAGGCATCATAACCTATGTTTTTGAGACAAAAATGAAAAAAATACTAAAAATTAATTGGCGATTTTTGAGAATAGCACTGGTCGGTTTTGGCTGTTATGTTGGGTAAAGGGTTAAACAAGAGAAAAACAGAAGGACAGGAGAAAATTTTGTTGCACTACCAGAGTGCTTGGGGTTAAGGGACAAGTTCCAATTTTTGTGAGATTCTTGTCTATTATGTACATGTAGAACTCCTGTTCCAACATATGTGGTGGTCTTGCTGTTGGAAGTTACAATCTGGTGGAAGTTACAGTACCTTAGCAGTGGTTTTTAGTGTAGTCTTGGCTACCAGTTTAGGAAGCTTGGGCATCATGAGATACCACGGCTAAGTCAGAGTGTATTCTCCAGGCCTATAAGGACACTTTTAGAATCTATGACAGGGAAACATGGTGACTCAGTGGTAGACTGTTGGACTTCTGTGCTAGAGGTCCTGAGTTCGATTCCTTTCCAGGACGACCCATGTTGTGTCCTTGGGCAAAGCACTTATCTCAGTTGCCTACATGGGGGCACAGTGACGCAATGTACTGAGGCAAACTGCACGTCGATGGTGCACATGTTTTCAACCATTGTAACCCTGCTTGAACAGAGCTTGAACAGAGAATGTTGAGGAGCTGAGAGTGATGCTCGGTGATTCTCTCCGGGTACTCCGACTTCTTCCACCCGTAAAACTGTCACGGTCATGATTAGCCATCGTGCATAAGTATGTGACCTTAAACACCGATAAATAAATAAATAGAATCAGTATGATGAGAATCAAATGAACATATTGCGAGAATCAAAGTTCATTCTCATTGTTTTCCTTGCGAGAATCAGTTACAATAATTGATTCTGATTCTTGGATGAATTTTAAGCCCTGCCTTCAGTCATATTTGGTGAAGAGTTAAAGCATATTAATATTTTGCAAGAAATTATTTTGTGGTGTGTAAATATGCCAAAAAAATTAATGCCAAAAAGTTTCAAAGGAATAAATATGCATTGCATAAAAAAGTTAGGGTTACATATCCTTTACATCAGAGTTTTACCTACAGTTAAAACTAAAAGTCCTATCCTGAAATGCGCACAAATAGCACGTCGATATGCGCGTTAATCTACACGATATGACCATAGTAAGGTTATCAAATTCTGTAAATATGGCCTGTGCACAAGCAATGTTTCAGCCAATGGACCTCCGGGTAACCCGGAGGTCCATTGGCAGAACCATTGCCCGTGTTTGCTTTGAGTAACCAGAAGAACCTGCCGTGAAGTGGATGCCATTCGATATGGCAATTGCGCACAATTCATACGCGCAATTAAGCCGAGATAAGCGCACAGTTCGTGACAGGACTTCTACTTTTAACTGTAGAGCTTGTACCTCTGGTAACTGGTAGAGCACCAAATTATTTTTGGTCATCAGAATTTGTTCACAGGCCTTTGCCTTGTTACAATTTATGGGAGAGTGCCTGCAGGCACTCTCCCATAAATTGTAACAAAGCAAATCCTTGCAGACTGAATAATTTCACTTCAAAGATAATACAAAGCATGTTCATTGAATATGAAGCCTTTTATTTGGGGTTGTCATGGTTCAGATTAAAGCCCGAATATGGGCTTTCAGCACTCTACCAGTTAATGTTCATCAAAATTGTGTTGAGGCTCTTGGGGTTAAATTATCTGTGATAAAGTTGGAAAGGACCACCATACTATAGAGGTGAGATTAGGTTAGAACTTGTTTGACATTTGAAGTGATACTGTATTTGATGTATAATTTGTAAATTGATAACTGTCAATCAATGGATCTTTATTTATATACCTCTAAATAAAATAGCTCCGAGGGAAGTGGTAATTTTTTTAAAGACATCTCGCTTTCAATTTATTTGCTTCAAAAGTAACTCCATGAATTGAAGTTGAAAAGCTGAAAGACACAAATGATTGGAATTTTGAAAGTAAATTTATACTGACAGGGATAGAAATACTCATTGCATTCAAGCATGGAAGTAACCAATCTGTCATTTGCAGATGGAGGTCCCCACAGGATGAGTTTGCTAATGTTATCCCTTACAGAATGCTAAATTCCTCCAATATATTCTCTGGGTTCCTCTTTCAGTTTAGGTTTGAGACCTTGATTCAGATTGAGGTTCACAGAGGGTAAATCTAGTGATCCTACTCTGCTGTGCAGGGTAGCATCACAAGATTCACCCTCTGAGGACCTCATTCTGCTGATGACAGTCTGCTTATTTCCAGGCTTGAAATATATTTTTTTGATGACAAAGAATTAATTACTAAAATAAAAAATAAAATAAAAAACCACTGCCGACATATAGTTTTACAAAAAAATGGCCTGAGAAAGAGAAGATCTACTTTGTGGGACCTGAACAGTTTATTTTCCTGCTAAATTACTTGGTAAAAACTTTCCCTGGGAGACTTTCCCTGGGAGATTCCCAAGTAATGATAATGATATGAATTGTTAACCCTTTACCCAACGCAGACGATATCAAAATTTATTATTTTAAATATCATTTTTTGAAATTTTTTGAAAAATTTCAACTAAACCATATCATGTGACCCCTCATTGGAATGATCTCCATGAGCTCGTTCCAACAAGGGGTCACATGATATGGTTTTGTTGAAATCTTTTGAAAAATAATATTTTTTCAACTGCTGAATTTGCATATTACGCGGGCGAATGCGGCCGTTTCATTGGGTAAAGGGTTAATAAACCTTGAATAGTTAATAAACCTTGAAGACATTTGAAATGAAATTAATGTTTTATCACATTTATTTCCGAAAAACAATTTCAGCTTTCTCTATATTGCAGTTGTTGAAGACTATTTTCTTGGCATCTCACTGACAGTTCTACTCTCGGTCAAAGTTTCTTAGTTGAAGTGGTCAGAGAACAAGTCATCCAGGTTTTCACACATGTCCATTTCCCTGCATGAAGCCTCGGGAGTTGTTTTTATTTGTGACGTTGGACTTTACCAGACCAGTTGAAGGTTGTTCGGTTTCTTATCAACCCACCTCAATTGTTTACTACAGGCTTGCACTACAGTGGAAGAACCTAACTCGGATAAAATACTCTCTATTTTAATCTTTCCCAAGATTTGGGAAAGAAAAGTGGTGTAAAAACACCACGAAAAAATAAGCCAAAACTGGGCCGAGCGCCATTGGCGCATACCCAGTATGGGACGCTCTTCCATAGTACAAATCCACGACTTCCGTAACAGTGCGCAATGCATCAATTCGTCATTCTTTTTCTATCCGAAGCACGAGCAGGATGTGTTTCCGCCATATGCATTATGAAACGGTGATAATTCAACTCGTGGATAATGGTTTTCCTGTGACTGGAATTATGGATCTGAAGATCGTATAATAACAGGACTGTGTTTTATATATTCTCGTTTATATTTTCAACCACATTCTCATTGTTTATTAATTACTATTCCGTTTTCACGAATGTTTTGTTTGCAACATCGTGTCATCGCGATTCGGCAATGAATTTTTTCGGTTGATAAAAAAATTGTTATTGGAGTAGGTGTCGGCCGTCTGGGTTCTGGCACCTTCTCTCGTAGTTGAGGGTGTTCTTCTACTTTCTGTTTCTGTTGAGTTCACCTTTTTCTTCTACTGCTCTCACCTCTGTTCTTTCCAGTTCGGTTCCTTTACGGCAATTCCTTTTGTCCTCGCCATTGGTGCGTTCTCGTGTCCGTTTCGTCTGCACCCGCGGGTGGTGTGGAATGCTGTCGTTTCGGGAGCCTCCCGACTCGGCCGCGACTGATGTGAGTTTACCCCCTCCATGGGGGATGTGCAGCTCCTCCCGCACCTGCGGGGGGGGGGGGGGGGGGGGGAGGGCACTGTCATTTCGGGGCCCCCTGACTCGACCATGTCTGGTGTGAGTTTGACCCCCTCCGTGGGGGATGTGCAACTCCTCCCACTCCCGCGGGGGGTGGTGAACGCTATTGTTTCGGGGTCGCCCGATTCGACCACGTCTGATGAGAATTGCTCCTCCGTGGGGGATGTGCAGCTCCTCCCGCACCAGCCAGCGGGGGGTGGGGACCGCTGTCATTTCAGGGCTTTCTGCATGTCTGGTGAGAGTTATTCCCCTTCTGTGGGGAATGTGCAGTGTTTTACCGTGGTGGATACTGCGGGAGCTGTTAGTTTTCTGGTGTAGAGATGCCTGGTTCCGGGACTATGCGCCCTCTCCAGTCGACATCTGAGGCTGTCACTAGGGTTGTGACTCCTCCTTTGGAGGCCGGGCTTGGTGGCTCTCTCCACTTTTCCGCCAGTTCCAACAGCTCCCGTCGTATCTGCTGCTACTGCTGTTCCGTCTACAACGTCATTGGGCACCGTTTTTAGCCGGCCTCGGCTTCTCCCTGCCAGGGTCTGCAGGGATGTCTGTAGTGTGGTTGTTGGGTTTCGGCCTCAGCCTTCCCAGACTTCCACTCGGCGAAGTCAAATGGGGCTGCCGACTGAACCCCCTACTGTGTCCTCTCAGCCATTGAGCACAGTAGTTTTATACCTGCAGTGGTCTGCTGCGGTGTCTGGTTGTGTAGACGTGGGGGTATCGGCCTCGGCCTTCCCTGACTTCAACTCGGCGAAGTTGGAAGTGGCTGCCGGCCGGACCCTCTCCTGTGGTCTCTGCGCTGTCGAGCACCACAGTTGTCATTGGTTTTGGTTGTTCTTAGTGGGACACTATGAACTCCGTGGCATTTCCGTCCACTCATTCTGGCCACACGACCAGTTTTGGGGGTCCAACGTCTTTTGTGCAGCCTGGACCTTCTGCCCTGCAGAGGTCAGCGGTGACTCTCATGAGTTCCTGCTATGTTGATCCTCGGGGTGTGTCACACCCCTACACACGTCTGCTTTCAGACGTTTTCAGCTGCCGCCCGTCGTCCCACGTCGGGTCATTTGGAGGATCGTGACCCTTCGCTGGTTAAGAGGGTCAGAGGTGAAGCCACTTTGCCGGTTCGTTCCCCTGTCGAACCGGCCAGTACGGGCAGTGAGCTTAGGGAGTCCTCTCCTTACTCACTCAGGTTCTGTCAAAGAGCCTTCCTGTTGCTTCCAGCGAGGCAGCGAGTGGTTTCCAGGCGCCTCCTATGGCGCCGCTTTCTGATCCCCCTGGTGTTCTGACACCATGGGAGGCGTCGGCTGGTTTGCCACGATGGGCTATGTGTCTTCCGACTCAAGGGAAGAGTAAGACATGCTTGATGTCGAGAGCCAGCAGTCTTCGGACTTGGGGGCAGCTCTTGATTTCGTGTTTGGGTTCCTTCCGGATCTCAAACCATCTAACCAGTCGACAGTGTCAGCCAGGCCGCGATCATCGGTTGCGCGCCAAGTCTGTGGAGCAACCTGCTTCTGGGCGTCTTCGACCGTGCCCGTCGGTACAGTTGGTTGAAGCATTTTCAGCCTTGGACTCCAAGCTAAGTTCCAAGGCTATGAAGGCTCCGTTCTTCACCAGGGATGACACCTTTTTGCCTCCGGCGCGTTATCGTTCCTACGATTCTGCCAATCCGTCGGTCTACCAAACTTTGACGGTTTTGGATCAGGACTCCAATTCCCTCGGGCTTTCCAAGTCCAAGTCTGCCGTCATTCCGATGACGACTCTGGAGTCCATGTTGGGCTTATCGAGAGAGATGCTTGGTATGCTTTCTCTCTCCGATCACGTCGTCTCAGCTTTGGGTGCTTATCTGCCTTCAGATAAGTTTGACGAGGTACAGGCTCCTTTGCGTGTGCTGTCCAAGGCGCTCATGCATCTTACTCACATGCATGCCTGTAACACGGTTAATCTGGAATTAGTTCAAGGGGACTCTGTGCGGGACACAGGCCGATCCCTTCCTGAGGAGCAGTACTCTACTCTTATATCTGCTTTTTTGGCAGGTCCGCAACTTTTCCATGGTTCTGTGTTGACGGTCCGGGATGACGTCCTACGTCATTCCAACGATCAGCTGCTGTTTCTTCAGCTTGATCAGCCTTCTAGGGTAGGCACGGGCCGTTCCAAGCCTAACAAGTGCCCTCAGCTTCCTCTGCGAAGCAAAGGGGCTGATCCTTCTGCCACCAATTCTACTTCTTACTCAAGGGGTAAGGGTAAGCGTCGGCAGTCTTGAGGGAAGTCCCAGGATTCTTCATTCAGTAGAGGTGTTTTCTCCTCTCGCGAGCCTCGTCGGGGTTCGCAATGAAGGTCCTCACCTCGACTCGTCCCAGGTTGGAGGAAGGATAGCAGAGTTCGCAGACCATTGGGCCACCATCACATCCGATCCATGGATGTTAGATGTTGTTTGGTCCGGGCTGCGAATATCCTTCCGACGGCACTCCACTCTGTCCAGGGTGCCTTTTCCAACCACAGTTCCTTCAGACATTTTACGTCGGGAACTTTTGTCCACGGAGATAGACAATCTCCTGACAAAGGGGTCGATTGAGGTCATCAAGAACATTAGGTCAGTGGGTTTCTATTCCCGCCTGTTCTTGGTGCCGAAGAAGGACGGCCGACTCCGACCGGTTCTCGATCTGAGTTTCCTGAACCAGTCTATCATTGCTCCCAAGTTCAGCATGGAGACTTTCAGGTCGGTCCTCCGTTCAATTCACCAGGGAGATTTCGCTTCCAGCTCGACCTGCGAGTCGCTTACTTTCACGTTCCGATTCATTGGGCGTTACGGAAGTATCTCAGGTTCGTTTTTCTGGGGCGAATTTACCAGTTCAAGGCCATGCCTTTTGGCCTCAACCTGGTTCCTTGGGCCTTCACCAGACTGATGTCGCATGTGATAGCTTTCCATCGCACACAGTCCAGGGTGACTACTTCGGCATATCTGGATGATATCCTCCAGGGGCATTCCAATGCTGCCTTACTGGAGTCGGATGTCGCCACTCTGTTGAGCTTGCTCACGTCGCTACGTTTCAGAGTCAACGAGGAGAAGTCGGACCTGGTCCCTTCTCAGTCGTTTTATCATCTGGGGATGGCTTTCCGCACTCAATTCAATTTGATGGCGGTTCCTCAGGCCAAGGCTGTGATTCTCTCAGCTTTTGCTCCGACTCTGTTCCAGTCCACATCCGCGTCGGCTCGGAGTTTTCTTCGGCTATCGGTCTCTGCTGTTCGGTGATGGATCTCATTCCTCAAGGTCGGCTGTGTGTCAGACCTCTCCAACACTTTCTGCTCAGTCATTGGAGGCCGAATGTAGATTTTCTGGATCTGGTGCTTCAGTTTCCAGAATATCTTTATCCTCACCTTCTCCTCTGGGCGGATGTCCAGTGGCTTTCGCAGGGTGTTCCGTTGGACTTACCCACGTCCGATCGCGTTCTGACGGCAGATGCCAGCGATCTCGGATGGGGTGTGATGTTGGATCCTCTAGGTCTTTCCATTCACGGGATGTGGGACCAGGATCATGCAGCTCTACACATCAACCAGAAGGAGCCTCTTGCTCTTCTTCTGCGTTTTAGGCAGTGGATCCTTCATCTGTCGAATTGCCAGGTCCTTCTGTTGTCCGACCATTCGACGGTGGTTGCTTACATTTGGAACCAGGGCGGCACGCACTCTGTTCCAATGTACGAATTGGCTTGGGATCTTCTACTGCTCGCTCAGGATGTCCACGCCGGGGTGGCTGTTCGTCACATTCCCGGTTGTCTGAACGTCCTAGCCGACTCCCTGTCCCGTCGGGGCAGGGTCATTTCCACCAGGTAGATGCTCCACATGGCGGGTTCCATTGATCTCTTGTGACTCGTTGGAACCATCCGGTGGACACTTTTGTGTCCCCGTGTCCAGATGCTCTGGCTTTCGCCGTGGACGCTCTGGCCCTCCTTTGGGATGGTCTTGTCGGCTACGCCTTCCTACCGGTTCCGATTCCGCCTCAGGTTCTCACCCAGATATGAACCTGCAGTCGTTGAATCCTTTCGATCGCACCCGTCGCTTCGGTGTGTGTGGATCAATCTGCTCCGCTCTCTGTTAGCGGCGGTTCTGGCATGTCTCCCTCTACCTCGCGACTTTCTCAGCCAAAGTCGCCGGAGGAGGTTTTCAAGTTGACCCGACTTCATTGTGCCTTTGCACATGTCTTTTATCGGGTCCTGTCTCCTCCGTAGTGGTTTTTCGAGACACGCAGTGGAGTTGCTTTACTTCTTCAAGGAGGCACTCACTCCACTGGTTTAGCCTCTGTGGCTAAGTGGAAGGTTCTTCTGTCGATGGTGTGGGATCACTCTGTTGCATCTGTCACTCCTTCGATGACACCGCTTGCGGAGTTTCTGGTATATGTTTGTTTCTGGGGGTCTCCAGCAATGGGTACTTGTCCATGCTTCGGAGATACCGCATTGTTTCGACACTCATCCTTGCCTCTCCAAGCTTGTTCAGCTCTTTTCCTTGAAAAGACCTAGGACTTTGCAGTTACTCCAAGATGGTCACTTTCTTGGGCGCTGCTCTGCTTGGGGGTGAGGGGCGTTCACGCCTTTATCCTGGATGAATATGCATTTTCCCACATGCCAGATCTCTCCTGCATCCATTTCTTGAGGGACTTGTCTTGTTTTTCGTGCAGCTTCCGCTCGTCTAGCTACTGGTGCTTGTATTACCAATTGTTTTTTCTGCCACGAGGTGCGTGCATTGTCTTCCTCTTTTAATAACTCTGTCAGGTTGTCGGATGACTGATGTTATACTGGCAGCCTTCTGGAGAAATGCTACATTCTCCTTTTTTTCTGCGACAGTTGCAAGAGCCGACAGAGAACCTTGGGGCCCTCTTTCTTCGGCTCAGGATGTTGTCTATCCAAGCTTTTCAGCTTTTTTCAAGGTCAGTTCCAGCTTTGTGCTGTTACTGCCCTTTCTGTCTGTGCGTCGCAATTCACCATAAGCCTCATCTTTCATTGGCTTTTCTGATGTTTGTGATGCTATGGTTTGATAGGCCTAGGGATCTCTTCCTCTGTCCACGGTCCCAGTGCTATTCAGTTATGTGTGGGTTGGTTATGTGATTCCCTCCAGCCTTTTGTCTATTCAGCCTGTAGTAAACAATTGAGGTAGGTTGATAAGAAGTATAAATTTTATAGTAAATTTCCTTTCTTATTATACCTACCGAAATTGTTTACATGGAGGCCCTCCCGTCTTCTTATTCGGGTAAGAATCCTTCCTCCCCGCTGATCACATAACTCCTGTGTTGTTCGGAATCAAAAGAATGACGAATTGATGCATTGCGCACTGTTACTGAAGTCGTGGATTTGTACTATGGAAGAGCATCCCATACTGGGTATGCGCCAATGGCACTCGGCCCAGTTTCGGCTTATTTTTTCGTGGTGTTTTTACACCACTTTTCTTTCCCAAATCTTGGGAAAGATTAAAATAGAGAGTATTTTATCCGAGTTAGGTTCTTCCACTGTAGTGCAAGCCTGTAGTAAACAATTTCGGTAGGTATAATAAGAAAGGAAATTTACTATAAAATTTATACATTCGCGGCTTGCTCACTTATTTTGAAAATATTTATGTTAACCCTTCAACCCAATTAGTGCACACGATATCAAAATTTGGTATTATAATTATATTTTTTTCTTCAAATTTTTCAAACAATGTTAGCAAAATCATATGTGTCCCCTCAATGGAACATGCTCAATGAGCTCATTCCAATGAGGGGTCACATGGTATGGTTTTGTTGCAATTTCTTAAAAACTATTTTTTTTTGTCTGCTCAATTTGTAATTGATGGGGTTGGGGGGGGGGGGGAGGGGGGCATGGTGGCTCAGTAGGTTGAGGTGCAGCCTGCAAGCCGAGAGGTCCTCTGTTCGAATCCCATCTGCGGCAGCCATGTTGTATCCTTGGGCAGTTCACCCCCATTGCCCACGTGGTAGCACGGTGTCGCTGTGTGCTAAGGCGTACTGCAATTTGATGGTGCACCTGTCTTCAACCAATGCTATCCCTGCTTATGTGGAGTTGGTATGTGGGGGAGCTGACAGTTGCTCGCTGTTGCTAGGTGGTTCTCTGCAGGTACTCTGGCTTCCTCTACCCGTAAAACTGTCATGGTCATGATTAGCCATTGTGCAGAAATATATGACCTTAAACAACAATAAATAAATTTGTAATTGATGCAGACAGATGCTGCCGTTTTGTTAGGTAAAGGGTTAACAATTTGGTGGTTTATTGTGATGGTACTTTTCTTGGTTGGACACCCTTTGAAATACAGAAGAGAATTGATGGTTTTGTGACCTGTTGTGGACATGATTTGTACAGAATATTCGTTTCTTGCAAGGATCCTGACACCTGTTGCAAACAAGGAATAGTTGATGGAGATGTGAGATAATTCGCAGGATGTAGTGAACCTTGACATAAAAGAACTAAGCATGTTTTTCCCAACTGGTTGTTTTGTGTACTACATCTCATTATCACTGAATGAATCTGTTGGGCCAGGCCACTCGTTACTGTTGTCTGAATTCAATTTAATGATGTATTTCTTGAACGAGGAGATGGGACGTAATGGTGAGTTTTTGTTTGTTTTCATCCCTCTCATAAGCCTCCGAAGTTATCTTCATTGCTCTCACATCTATTTTGGAAAGTTCTTCTATTGCTTTTGTTACATGCTTCAGTTAGCGTGCACTATCGAATTGCAATTTAAATGGTTGTTTTTCACCATGTCCATCCGTCTGTCGCATTATGTTTTCACCATGTCCATCTGTCCATCCGTCAGCATTAATCAGGAAAATTTTCAATGCTCTCACTGTAAAAATGGGGTCAGGGTGGTGTTGCAGTAGCCAGTTCACCGACGTTAAGCAATGTCAAGCCCAGTTAGTCCTTGGATGGGTAATGACCATCTGAGCGATCGATTCGCACTCCCGCATTGTGTTCTTGGGCAAGGCACTTAACCCTGATTGTCCACATGGAGGCATGATGACACCATATACTAAGGCATACTGCACATCGATGACATGCATGTCTTCAACCAATCTAACCCTGTCAGTGCTGCAGAGCAGAGTTATAATGTTGGGGAGCCGGCAGCTGCTCGTCGATGCTTGGTGGTTCTCTCCGGGTACTCCGACTTCCTCCGTCTGTAAAATTGTCAAATGACGTGATATGACTTTGGCTGTTGAAGAGTCGTTAAACCTTAATAAATAAATAAATAACTGCAAAAATAAAGACAAATGTCCATTTTATCCCTTGAGTGGAACAAGGTGCCATCTGCAATGCTATAGCATTGCAGATGGCACCTTGTTCCACTCAAGGTACGATTTGCACCTTGTTTTGTAGCCCGCCCAACTGGTGCATTTTGTGTAACTTAAAAGTACTGAATAATTTTTTGACACCAGCATTATCTAGTATGGAATAACATACGCACTCACCTTTCCCCGAAGTCTCACTAAGGGTCTTGATACTGATAAATATTTTCAAGTGGGGGAGCCTTCAGTTCTCTGTTGAAGCTATAATTTTGTGGAAATGGTCGAAGGTTTTATTCAGTTTTTGAGATGTGCAATTTTCAAAATCACTGTTTCGTTGTTTCTCAATCGGATATGCCGGCTATAAATTTGAATATTTTCTGTTTGCCATTACTGTGTTCTTGGCTATCTCTTTACTCTTTTTCCCATTATTCCTGTGTGACAGGTAAAATATTTAACATCAGCCATTTTAAATTTATTTTTTTCAGTTGTCAGAACAAACCATTTCACATTCAATAATCAAATAATTTATAACAAATAGTTGCACTACAATTTGGAAAGTTGTGATTGATGTTGAGAATATAGAAAAAATCCATTTCTTTGTAAGGTGTTCATGTATATTTTGCTCCAAGAAAAGTGTTTTGATAATTGTCTTTTTGCCATTTGTATGTATAAACCAAATTATTGGCACATACTGAGAACATTTTATGTCCAATAGCAACACACATTTTTATGCCCCTGCCATGAATTGTCTGGGGCATGTAGTGTTCTCCTTGTCGATCCTTCCATAATTCTATCATTCCATCATTCCAGAAAAAAAAACATTTTTATGCCCCCGAGAGATTCTCTCGAGAGCATTATGTTTTCACCATGTCCATCCATCCATCTGTCCATCTGTCCGTCGGCATTAACTTTTGGTTTCCGTCAAATAACTAAAGAACCGCTTATTTGATCAAATCATAATTTTAGGTGTAACTTGTGGATGACTAGACAAAGCTTCCTTTCGATTTTGGTCCAGCTAGCCAATTTAATATGGCCACCATGGCAGCCATATTAATTTGGTTTCCGTCCAATAACTAGTGAAGGCTGACTCGAAGCATTTCTTTTTTTAATTATACATTGTTGGTGTCTATAGGAAACATTCTTTCGATTTTGGACCAGTTAGCTGAACTGGTAAGATGGCCACCAGTGGCCAGTTCATTATTGCTTCCATGATGGCCATCTTGAATTTGGTTTCCATCCAATAACTAATGAATACTGACTCGAATCAATTTCAATTTTTGGTTATGCATTATTGGTGTCTAGAGGAAGCTTCCTTTTGATTTTAGATTTGTCGATTTTCAAAAATCTTCTCTGAAACTACAAGGCCAAATGTTTTGAAACTTCACATGATTAATGACTGGGACATCCTCTACCAATGATCCTCATTTAATGTTGATCAGGTTGCAAACATGGCCACATTTGTGGCTTATAGTTACTACAGAAACCCTATAGGAAATCACATTTTCTCTGGACCTACTGAGCCGATGTGAACCAAACTTGGTACAAAGAATGTATGGAAACTCCTCTGAAAATATTCATCATTCTATTTCATGCAGATGAAGGAGCACGGCAGCCAGCTGAATTCTTTGGTTTTGATCAAAATAACTGAGAGATATGTAGTTCTGCCAGTTGAGTGATTACAGGCTCTTTTTAGAGCCGCTTGTTCATTTTTTTGTCTCAAAAACATAGCTTATGATTCCTCATTGGAAAGAGCTCATTGAGATCATTCCAATGAGGGTGTCATAAGCTATGTTTTTGACATAAAAAATGAAATAAATTGGTTATTCAAGAATTTTGTGTTAGATAAAGAGTTAAGTTTCCTGGTAGCCATAGGGTGAATGAGCCCAGTTTTGCACACTTTTCACATTGGCTCACAATTCTTTAAACCTTTACCCAACGCAGACGATTTCAAAATTTATTATTTTAAATATCATTTTTTAAATTTTTTCAAAAAAATTCAACAAAACCATATTATGTGACCCTTCTTTGGAACGAGCTCGACGAGCTCATTCCAAAGAGGAGTCACATGATATGGTTTTGTTGAAATTTTTCGAAAAATAATATTTTTTCAGCTGCTTAATTTGCATATTACACGGGTGGATGCGGGCGATTCGTTGGGTAAAGGGTTAACACCATTGATGTTCAGAATACAGGTAAGTGACAGAAATGTAGACAATTGAATATTTCCTTTATTTGTCTTTCTCAAATGGGTTTTCAATTTAACATGATGACATTATTTCACAGATTTTTCATTCAAGGGTTAATTGATAATCATGAATATAAGTGTTTCAGATTTGGATGGAAATCAATGTTTTTTTGTTTTTTTTGAAGATCTGGAATGTTTCTGGATCAGAACAAACCAATCCATTTCATCGCCTTCATGCGTATTTTATAATTTTAACTACAGAAGTTTCCTATGGCTAAAGATTTTTCACATATTCATAAACATAACATAAAATTTGTATTGGCTTAACCCATTGAACACTGATAATATTTTCCATGCCAGTGCAGTGTAATCAATTGGAAGAGTCTAGATTCATTATTTAGGGGTAGACCAATTAATATTTTCAACGTGCAGCCTTTGGCCTGCACGTTGAAAATATTGATTGGTCTCCCATAGAAAGTCACGTGGCAACTATCCACTTTATGATTTCAGGACACATCACAAATCTGGGCCGGAAAGCGGTCTCTCGTTTTCAAAGGGTTTAAAAATAAGCCAATCACTTATTATATTAGCTCTTTTCCTTTGCTTTTGCTTTGTGTTTCTGGCTCCCAGGATTAACATTAATTCAAATAATACAAAAAATTGTCATCCAGTGTTGTTAAAGGATTAATTTTTCTGCATGTTTTTTCTCAGGACTGCATGATCTTGAATTACTGATTATTTTAAATTTTATTTTTTGAATTTGTTTTCCATCTTGTCTCACGTGATTCTGTATCTTCTTCATTGAAGTGAAATTATAATATACAGTGGAGCCCACTTAATCGGATATCTCTTAACAGAATAACCCTGTTAATTGAATATAATTTCCAAACACAAAACCATTTACCAGTCATTTAGCCAAAGATGCTAATAGGAAACTTAAACATAAATAAAATAAATGAGGCTGGTCAATTATTTTGTATTGGAAATATGAATAAAGATAAAAAATGGAAACAAGGCTAAAAAATTTAAAAATCTGTTCATCAGGCCATCCCACATGGTCATTTTGGTTGCCACATGCTGTCTTTTTCAAGCTTAAAAAAAAATAAAAATAAAATGGTTTTTGTCTGATATTTTATCCAAGTTAATAAAATTGATAAATTTGCCCCTTGTGTGCAACATGGCTTTGCGATGCTTTAGCATTGCAAAGCCTTCTTACACTCAGTGAATGCTATTCTGTAGATTATGAGACCTAAAGGGGGGGGGGGGATGCAGTGGCTCAGTTGGTAGAGGTGCAGCCTGTAAGCCGAGATATCCTCGGTTCAAATCCCACCTGCGATAACAGCATTGTGTCCTTGGGCGAGACACTTCATCCCTATTGCCCACGTGGGGGCACGGTGACACTTTGTACTAAGGCGTATTGCACCCTGCTTGTGTGGGGTTGGTATTTTGGGGAGCTGACATTTGCTCGCTGTTGCTCAGTGGTTCTCTCCGGTTTCCTCCACCCGTAAAACTGTCATGGTCATGGTTAGCCGTTGTGCAGAAATATGTGACCTTAAAACACCAATAAATAAATAAATAAATAAATAAATAAATGAGACCTAAAACATAAAACAAACCAAGAATATGAACTTTTGATGGCAAAGAAATAATTACAAAAATAAAAATAAAATAGAAAGATGCCTGCCCACATGCAATTTGACCCCAAATGGCCTGAGAAACAGAGAATCTATTTTGTGGGGAACAGTTCCTTGATATTAACCCTTTACCCAACGAATCACCCGCATCCACCCGCGTAATATGCAAATTCAGCAGCTGAAAATATATTAAAAATTTCAACAAAACCATATCATGTGACTCCTCTTTGGAACGAGCTCGTCGAGCTCGTTCCAAAGAGGGGTCACATGATATGGTTTTGTTGAAATTTTTTTTAAAAATCTAAAAAATGATATTTAAAATAATAAATTTTGAAATCATCTGCGTTGGGTTAAGGGTTAAAAACTGGTATATATGGACACTGAAATATTTGGGCTAACATGCCTATGAAGTTTGCAAATGATTGTTTCATTTATGTTTCATCACCCTAAAATAATAAGGCAACAGATTTTTTGTTGTCTTTATCTCTAAACTTTCAACAAACTATTAAAAAATTTACATGGATTGTCTTTGGCATACATTTGTGAAACCCTCCGAAACCAGGATCTGAAAAAAGGGTTACCTAAAAAAGGTTGACTGAAAATATTAAAAAAAAAAACCTTTACGTAAAGAATCGACCATATCCATATATTTAAAAAAAAATCAGTAAAACCATATCGTGTGACCCCTACATTGGAACAATGATCAGTCACCTAATATGTTTCATTGAAATTTTTTGAAAAATTGAAAAAAAGGATATTTAACTGGTAGAGTGCTAACTTGTTTTTTAAAGGTCATTTGTATTTTGTTTCAAAGATGCCATGCTACCGGTAATGGAAGCCATTGTTTAGCAACATTTTGTTCAAGATAATTGCCTTGTTACAATTTATTGGAGAGTGCCCTGTGGGCACTCACCAATAAATTGCCACAGATCAATTCTGTCTAAACTATTTGTTTTCTACCAACAAAACAATACACTTTTGCATACAGTGTAAAGCCACTCGACCTGTTTCCTGGTTGAGTGCTAGAAGCCACTATCACAGCTCTCTTGAAAAGTGCTGGAAACCTGTTTACACTGTATGCATTAGCTTGAAGTTTGCTCAGTAGTACAAGAAAAATATTTATACAAAATTGTTTGGTTTCAATTGGCACTCTCCCTAAATTGTAACATTACAAAATTATGTATATCAAAATCTTGCTAAACTAAGGTTACTCCTCTTGCTGGTATTGTGGTACAGTAAAACCTGTCTTGAGAGACCACTATCTTGAGAGACCACCTGTCTTGAGAGACCACATCTACCAGGCTCCGATTGGTTTTACTCTATAATGGACCTGCTATGGGACACCACCTGTCTTGAGAGACCACTGTGACCTGGTACCAACTTGTATTTTTATGCCATAATAGACCTGTCTTGAGAGACCGCCCCTTTGAAGACTGAAACCATAACAAAACCTTTCTACCTGTTCTGGAATTGGAAAATCCATTGTGGTTAATTAATTAAGATTAGAATTATTGCTGAATAAACAATTTCATGCATACCTGAAATGTGACGGATAGGAATGAAAATAAATTTGTGTTGAAAATCTTTTTGTAACAAATTGAAATGGACTGTTATAAAAATTATAAAAATAAATTAGTGTTGAAAATCTTCAATGAAGATTTTCAACACTAATTTATTTTTATAATTTTTATAACAGTCCATTTCAGTTTGTTACAAAAACTTCATAAAAAAGAGCAACTACAAAGTAATTACAAAAATTCATTCTTCTCCATTTCTGAATTTTGTGGTTGGTTATTCACTGACTTGAGAAAACCTGAAACCTGTTATGAGAGACCACCTGTCTTGATAGACCCCTTTTGTGTGGCCCAAAGGGTGGTCTCTCAAGACAGGTTCTACTGTACCTTTGAAAAAAAATACCTGTGCTTCAAATCACCTTTGTAAAAACATCTTGCATTCAACTAGTTAAAATAATAAATTTTGACTTATGTTGGGTCAAGATTGTCTTAATTTCTACTTTGGATAAAAAATAATGATTCAAATACAGTTAAAACTAGAAGTCCTGCCAGGAATAGTGCGCTTATCTAGGCTCAATTGCGCATTGGAATTGCGCGCAATTACCATATCGAATGGCATCCAAAATTGTTTGGTTTCAATTTATTGGACAGTGAGTACTGGTATTCTCCCATAAATTGTAACATGACAAAATTATGTGTGTCAAAATCTTGTTAAACTAAGGCTACTCTCGCTGGTAGTGTGGTACCTTTGAAAAAAAATACCTGCGCTTCAAATCACCTTTGAAAAAACATTTTGCATTCAACCATAATAGAATAATAATAAAATAATAGATTTTGATGTGTGTTGGATAAAGGTTGTCTTAACCCTTTACCCAACAAATTGGACGCATCCGCCCGCGTAATATGAAAATTCAGCAGTTGAAAAAATATTATTTTTCAAAATATTTCAACAAAACCATATCATGTGACCCCTCATTGGAACGAGCTCATCAAGCTCGTTCCAACGAGGGGTCACATGATATGGTTTTGTGGAAATTTTTTGAAAAATTTGAAAAAATGGTATTTAAAATAATAAATTTTGATATCATCTGCATTGGGTAAAGGGTTAATTTCTACTTTGTATGGTCTTTTTCCATACTGATTAAGAAATGGTTGCAGGTGAAGGCCTAAAAAATTAAAAATTTGTTTCTCAGGTCCTCCTGTATGGTCCTTTCAGCTGCCACATGCTCTCTTTTTATAACCAATGTAAACTTTAAAAAAATAGAAATTAAATGGTTTATCTTTGATATTTTACCCAAGTTAACAAAATTGAGCCTTCTTTCTCAAAGGACAAAATACACCACCACCCATGCTATTCTGTAGATTATGGGGCCTAAAGGATAAACAAACCAGGAACATGAACTTTTGATGGCAAAGAAATAATTACAAAAAATAAAAAATAAAATAAAAAAACGTCCGCCTGCCCGCATGCAATTTTTACAAATAATGGCCTGAGAAACAGAAGATCTACTTTGTGTGGCCTAACACATCTCCATTCAGTACACTGTACTTACTACATACTTTAAACCTGGGAGCCAGACGATTGCTATTTCCCTTTGCTTTGTTTGCGTATTATATATTACTAATCATATTGCATTGGTTGCTGTGGCAATTTGCAGTAACAACAGATCTCAAGGTGGTGCAGCTTGCAATAAATGTGGGGAGAATCTTGACCCCCGAGAACAAATGGTAAACTTCAATGGCCAAGTGTGGCATCCCGGATGTTTTGTGTGAGTACTAGAACTAAATAACAGAGAATGTCTTTCTGATCTCACAATTGATCATTCTGTTAACTCCTCCTGTACTGAAACTCTTCTTTCACGTCTTATGCAGGGAGAGTCTTTTTATGAACTTTTTAATGGAACATAAGAATTAGTCTGATAAAGTAGGTTGATGACTAGGGTTGAAAATTTAGAAGTGCCAAGTTGAAATGTTGTTTTTCTTTTTATACAATTAAGGATGTACCACACAGTATATTTACGGAACAGGGAGAGTGAATTACAACCTGAACATAGGCAGGGGAGGTGGGACAGATTCTCTGCCCAGCTAACATTTAAAATTACTGTAAAAAAATTGGCTACCTCCTGTTTCAGTTGGTAATTTGCAGTACATGTGGAGTGAATTACCACAAAACACCCTAAAGAAGAGTTTCTACCCCAGCAATAACATGTAGTCCATGAAAAAGTATATAAAGTGCAAATCAAAGTTTTCACAATGGACCACAGTTGTCCATTTGCTTAAAGGTTGCGAGATACACTTTGTTAGGCGTGTTTTTTGAGTTATTGCCAAGGTGGAAACATCACTGCACACTGTTTTCGTAGTAATTTCGTACTCCATGTACCCTCACTGTTTGAACAATTTTTTATCACTTATTTGTGTCCTAGAGTCTTGAGCCTGCCTGTTCAATTTTAACTGGAAGCTTTCAGTTGTTCCTCCCCCCCAATTCTTTAGAGGGTAGTGAAGGCCGAGGATAATGAATCAAAGCTTCTTGTGACAAGGTTCCATTGAGGTCTTGGATTCAAGGAACAGCCTTGAATTTGACTAATGGTCATTCAAAAAATGTGTCGGGAGGCCTTGATAAGTCGTGAATATTCTTAACCCTTTACCCAACGAATCGCCCGCATGTGCCTGCGTAATATGAAAATTTAGCAGTTGAAAAAATATTATTTTAAAAAAAATTTCAACAAAACCATATCATGTGACCCCTCGTTGGAACGAGCTCGACGAGCTCGTTCCAACGAGGGGTCACATGATATGGTTTTGTTGAAATTTTTTGAAAAATTTAAAAAAATGATATTTAAAATAATAAATTTTGATATCGTCTGCGTTGGGTAAAGGGTTAATAAAAATGCTGATGAAGTACGTATTCATAACTATATAGTTTTATATTCCAAAATTCATGAAGGCATAGCAAAGAGTTATTACCCCCTCCTCCCACTTGTAGGGAAATGGGAGGTTGGGAAAATGACTGGAGGTCCTAGTTAGGACTAGTGAAGGCAGGGCCTTGAAAATATTTGAATTTGGAAATTGTACCACCTTGAAAAATGCTGAAATATATCGAGAATTGGCCTTGAATAGCTATGAATTTTATCAGTCCTTGCCTGCAGGGACTAAAGTCGAGAGCTGTTCGAGTGTTCTCTGTATTAGAGTAACTTGCATACCAGATTTGTTATAAATACTTGACACACAGTCCTGAAAATAAGCAGTCAGACATTTGCAGAATGAAGTCCCCAGAGGGTGAATTTGATGATGCTATCCCATACAGTGGGCCAATTTATCCTCTGGGTACCTTTTTCTGTTTAGTTTTGAGACCCTGATTCAGATTGAGGTTCAGAGAGGGTAAATGTAGTGACGCTACCCTGCTGTGTAGGGTAGCATCACTAAATTCACCCTCTGGGGACCTCATTTTGCTGATGACAGTCTGCTTATTTTCTGGCTTGTTGACACAGTGGATATATACAGTACGGCCGCCATGGAAGGGCCTCTTTCCATGGCAGGCAATACTTCTACGCACACAATAATATACTGTTCAAAAAAAGAAATGGGTATCGTCACAACAATATGGCAAATTTTGGAGAATATAGTGATGAAGTGTGGCTGTAGATATGTTTAATGAAATATCGTGGTGGTCAAAACATCATGTAACATTTTGGACAATGGGGCATACTTTCCTTCACTATGACACTAAAAATATTGGAAATTAACAACAATGAGTGAATACCTGATCATGAAGTTGCACGCTCTGAGCATACAAGCTGCGCATATGGAGGAATAAATGGACATGGAAATCGGTCGGAATTCGCACAGCATTGAAGGGATCTTACTCATGTAAAATGCCACTTTTGACAGAAGCGCAGAGAAATAATGCCATTGGCTGCATGGAAACAGGTGAATCACCTTCGAATGTAATGAGAGTGTTCAATATCTTACCGAGCACCATCACGGCCTGTGTAACATCTGCCAAGTCCAGGGGACAATGCAGAACCTTCCAAGATCCAGGAGACCCCCTGTGTGACCACCCCAGCTGAGGATCAATACATCCGGTGATGTCATTGTCATTTGCAGGAGAGAACAACAACCACAGCGACCTCTACAGCATCAATGCTACCAAGTTGGTAGAGGATTTCAGATCAGACTGTTTGCAACCGACTACATGAGGCAGGTCTGCATGCTAGACGGCCAGTTCGTGGTGTCATTTTGTTGGAGCGGCATCGTCGACAGCGACGTCATTGGTGTCAGATGCACAGGGCATGGCCTCATGAAAGGTGGAGAACGGTATGGTTCAGTGATGAGTGACATTCCCTTTTTTGCCGAGTTGATGGACAGTGCCATGTATACAAACGATGTGGACAACGTATTGCATGTAGCTGCGTTCAAAAGATGGACAGATTTGGTGGTGGTAGCGTTATGATGTGGGCAGCCATATCACACACTGTGGAACAGACCTTGTCAGTGTTGAGGTTAACTTGATGGCACAGAGGTACAGAGATGAAATTTTGCAGCCACACATGCTCCCCATTTTGCAGAATGCCAACCCCATTTTCCAGCTTGACAATCGCATACAACAAGGCTCATGACAGCTTATCTACAATCTGTCTGTCTATCTGTTTTGCTTTTCTTTTTTTGAACAGTATATTAGATTCCAAACACTATTTATAGGAATAATCAGCAAAAGTTTAATTAATGAAGCACCGGATACAGCCGGGCGCTCCATTCATTAAAATTTTGCTGATAATGATTTTTATTACCTAGTAAATGCATGCATGGACATCATTGCCTACATGTGGTTTACAACCAGTCCATGGCGACTGTTCTGAGAGGATATGTACTGTTTTTGAAAAGATACTGACTGCAAGGAAATGTAACTCTTGCAGTCATGAATGAGTTAATTCTGATTCCTACTCACAATAGTAAGTATTCTTTTTATTTTGGGGACACAGTGGCTCAGTAGGTAGGGGTGCACACTGCAAGCCGAGTGGTCCTCGGTTAGAATCCCACCTGCAGCAACTGTGTTGTGTCCTTGGGCATGACACTTCACCCCCTTTGCCCATGTGGGGACACGGTGACGTTGTGTACTAAGGCGTACAGCACGTCGATGGTGCACCTGTCTTCAAAAATTGCTAACCCTGCTTGTGTGGAGTTGTTGGGGAGCTGACAGTTGTTCACTATTGCTCAGTGATTCTCTCCACCTGTAAAACTGTCATCATGATTAGCCATTAATTGTGCAGAAATATGTGACCTTAAACACCAATAAATTCATTCTTTTTATTGTATTCATTCTTCCCGTGTGGGAACCTTAGGAATAAAGCAGTGCTTATTTACTGTGGTATACAAGTCCTGTTTTAATGATAAAAAAGGACTCAGTCACCTATTCTTGGGGTGCAAATCCTCTAAAATGGGCAACATGGATATAAAACGATTAACTGAACTTGACTTTGAATCCATGTTGCATTCACAATTAGCCATTGTGCAGAAATATGTGACTTTAAACATCAGTAAATAAATAAATAAATAAATAAATAAATAAATAAATAAATAAATAATATGCATTACTATGGTTTAATCGTAATTAAAACACGCCAAACATTGAAAATATGTGGTGATAACCAGCTGAACACATAGCATAATGCCTTTCACTTCCAGAGAGATATCCTTTTATATCTATTGTGACAATATATGTTGAAAAGATTTGTTACATATTTCCCGCTATCTTATACAGCATATTATAAATCCTGCAAAACTAATTGGGGTAGAGTGTCAAAACTACGCTTAAACTAATTCATTTGATATTGCATACCCTTATTTAGTGGCTTGTCCCAGATAATGTTTTATGTGAGGATAGTTGTTACCACTTTAGCATTTAGCATTACATGTTTACGAAGGTTATCCCTTTAGCTAACATGACTAGTGATAATGACTTGAAAAATTTCTTCAAAAACTAAAAATTTAGATTTTTTTGCTGAAACATAGCTTATGATCACACATTGGAATGAGCTTGGTAAGCTTGGTAAGCTCATTCCAGTGTGTGTTCATAACCTATTTTGTGGAATACATTTGAAAAAAATATTTAAAAATTGGATTGCGATTTTTGTGAATTTTACAGTGGAGCCCACTTAATTGGATATCTCTTAACTGAATAACCTTGCTAATTGACTATAATTTCTCAACACAAAACCATTTACCATACCTAAAGTACATATTTGACCTGTTAACTGATAGAGTGCTGAATTATTTTTGGCCATCAAAATTTGTTCGCATGTCTTTGCCTTGTTACAATTTATGGGAGAGTGCCTACAGGCACTCTCCCATAAATTGTAACAAGACAAGTCCCTACAGACTAAATAATATTACTTCAAAGATAATACGAAGCACATCCATTGAGTATGAAGCCTTCAAGTTGCAGTGCCTTCACTTCAGAGTAAAGCCCAAATATGGGTTTCCAGCACTCTACCAGTTAATTGAATATAGGTTATAGAGTAAACTCCTGTTAATCGAATAAGAAATCTTGTAACCAAAAGAGAAATTACCCTGACTCTCCCCAGTTTTCCCTTGTTTATAGACCGATTTGGCCTCAGTACATCCAATACAGGCATTTAATCTATTATATTCCCCGTGGGAACCCCGGGAAGTAAGCAGCACTTGTTTACTGTGGTAAACCAGTTCCGCTTTACTAGTAAAATAGGACCCAGTCACCAATGCTTGGGGTGAAAGTCCTCTAAAATGGGCAACATGTTGATCAACGATTGACTAAACTTGACTTCATCTCCATGTTGTGTCACGATTAGCCATGGTGCATAAATATGTGACGTTAACCACCAACAAACAAACAAAACAAACAATCTATTATATCTTGTTTGACAGAGCTCATTGAGCTCTGTCAAACAAGTTATAATAAAATAAATGCTAAGATTATCTCTAGAATACAGGGAAGTGATTCAATCCCTGTTAATTGAATACTCCTGTTAAATAAATAATTTTCAATTTTCAAAGTGGCTTTTCAGTTAACAGAGTTCCACTGTACTCGCTAAATATGGCTGTTACATTAGCTAAAGGGTTGAGTTGATTTTTTACCCTTATTTGGCATCACATTTGCTTATGTTATGACTTGGCAGTTTGATGTTTAATGTTTTTATTTTTTTTACTTTTTTTATTTTATTTGGCATTTATTTTTATGCTGTTGAGATGAATTTTTTGTTATTGATACTTGTTTCTTTTCAATTGATTCGAATATTTAACTTATTCTATGATATAATTGGGTCTTCAGCTGACTAATATTCATACAGTACTGTTCAAAATAAGTTGTAGGAGAAGCACAAAATATTTCTTTGTTTTCTTCCCTTTCAAGAGATTTTGTTATCATTTCTTGAAAACCTTTTATTTTTTAACCCTTTACCCAATGCAGACAATATCAAAATTTATTATTTTAAATATCATTTTTTAAATTTTTTCGAAAATTTTCAACAAAACCATATCATGTGAACCCTCTTTGGAACGAGCTCGATGAGCTCGTTCCAAAGATGGGTCACATGATATGGTTTTGTTGGAATTTTTCAAAAAATAATATTTTTTTAGCTGCTGAATTTGCATATTACGCGAGCGGATGTGGGCGATTTGTTGGGTAAAGGGTTAAGAACTTTGGAATTTTATAACAGAATGTAGAATTTGTGAAGAAAAGAGAGAATTTTTCTGTTGCATATCCTACAACTTGTTTTAATGGAACTGAATAAGGGATCATATCTCATTGGACAATAACCATTTTTTACCATCATCACCCTAATACCTGTAATCAACAACATTATTCTTAAAAAATAAGAAATAACAGTATTTAATCAAATTTACTTATTACTTTGTGCGTGGTGATCCAGGTATGACAGTACCAAATATTTGAATTTGAATTACCTGCATTAAAAAGTTGCACTTGGAAATAATGTAATCTCCGAAACTAAGCAGCCTTGAGAAAAATATTGATTTAACCCTTTACCTAACACGAAAAGCAGACGACACTTGCAAAAAAATTATTGAATAACTAATTTTTTCATTTGTTGTCTCAAAAACATAGGTTATGACCCCTCGTTGGAACGAGCTCAACGAGCTCGTTCCAACGAGGGGTCATAACCTATTTTTTTGAGACAAAAAATGAAAAAAAAAAAGAAAATTAACAGGCGATTTTTGAAAATAGTACTGGCCAGTTTTGGCCGTTACATTGGGTAAAGGGTTAAAACATCTATGAAGTATTGTACTGAAATTTTGCACCATTGCAGAACATTGCAGAGAAAAAATAGAGGTGATTTGATGAATTTGAGACCAAAAACACATACACTTGACTATTGGTGTGTTTTTGTAGAGAATTCCCCCCCCCCCCCCCCCCCCCCCAAAAAAAAAAAAAATATGCCAGTTCGGTAGTTTCCTTCCTGTCAATTTTTCTCTCTTATTTGTAGCATGACCCCCAGTTTTGAGGACTGAAAAAATTCTCCGGAAGGCTATACTTGACAAAGATATTTGAATACCCAAATTAAAATAAGATCAAATTTTTTTTCACACAAACGTTTCAGTGGTCACTTCCAGGGGAATATTTATTACTGTTACACCTGTCAAACAAGATTGGTTTGGCTAAATCCCTTTATATATTACAGGAAAAATTGCAACTTGCAATTTTTTGTGTTTCAAAATCAGGATGCAGAGTGTTAACTGGATAAGTACAAGATGCCCAAATATGGGCTCTATTGAGGTGTGCCTGTAGTTCAATTGAAGGTTTCGTGCAAAACTAAAAGAAGCCTTTTGATTGTGGTACAGTGGAGCCCACTTAATTGGATATCTCTTAATTGTATATCCCTGTTAATTGAATATAATTTTCAAACACAAAACCATTTACCATATCTTCAGTACAAATTTGATCTGTTAATTGCATATGGGTTGTAGAGTAAACTCCTGTTAATTGTATATACATTTTTGTAATGTGTCGAAAAAATTACTGTGACAGGCACCAAATTCCCCTTATTTATCAACCTTTATGACCTCACTACATCCAGTGCAGGCATTTATTCTATGAGCTCTGTCAAACAAGATATAATAGAATAAATGCTCAGTTTACCTCCAGAACACAGGAAACTGACCAAATCCCTGTTAATTGTATACTCCTGTTAATTGAATAATTTTCACTGGCAAAATGGATATTCAATTAAGAGGATTCTTCTGTACCAGAACCTTTCAGGAAAGTCCAAATATGAGTTTCTACCATTCCATCTGATAGTCTCATGTCTAATCCATTTAGAGAATCAAATTATTTGCTTTATACTGTTCAAACACATTCAAGTGTATTGACATATTTTTTTGGTTTCTGCACCATGTTCTCCAATTTAAATTTCATTTAAACTTTGCATTATAGGTGTGCCCAGTGCTTCCAACCTTTTCCAGAAGGCATCTTCTATGAGGTATGTTTTCAAATTAACACAAGTTATTTGTTCTATCAGACTGTTGTGTTTACTGAATTTTCTATCATGTCTCAAGTAAAAAAAAATATAATTATGCCCTCTTGTTCTGCACACACAATTATGCCTCCATATTATACACACACACTAAAGCATTGCAGATTGTACCTTGTTCTCGAGGGATAATATAATACACATGACCATTTCACCACCAACCTTCATACGCACACCCATTACCAAACAATGAAACATGCACATAATCTTTTCAGGGAGTATATTGACTGATTAGTTAGTGCATTGGACTTCAGTTCAAAAGAGGTCAGTAATTCGATCTTGACAAACATCATCACCTTTGTATCCTCATCAGGATACAATCCTGATTTCCCAAGGTACTTAGTACACAGCACATCAATGGCACCAAGCATGGAACTAAGCAGACTGTCATCTGCAGAATGAGGTTCCCAGAAGGTGAATTTGGTGATGACACCCTGCACAGCACAGTAGCATGACTAAATTTACCCTCAGTGAACCTCTGTCTGAATCAAGGTCTCGGGCCTAAACAGAAAGAGGTACCCAGAAGATAAATTGGGGGATTCTAGCCCACTGTATAAGATAGCATCAGCAAATTCATCCTCTGGGGACCTCATTCTGCAAATGACATTTCATATTTCTAGGCTTGAATGTCACTCTTACAGACCTGCTGTTTTCAAAAAATGTTTGCGTAACCTACTTATCGTTCACCTGGTGTGAGATTTGGTGACCTATCGTTTGTTCTCTTGTACTTGATTCAGGTAACCCATTTTTGGAGCTGGGAGGTTAACCGAAAAACAACTCGGTTTCGGTTATGAAAATATAACTGACAACCGAGACCGACGATGAACTGAAAAAACAACTTTCTCGGTTATTTGAATGTCATGTGAGAATTGTTTTTACGTGTTTTTTTCTGAAACAATGGCAGCAATTACGGTCAAGAAGAGCCCTATATGGGAACACTTTATCAAAACTGATAAAACTTCAAAGTCTGCTGAGTGTATTAACCCAATTTCCGCTGGTGACTCATTGTGTTAGCTACAAATTATTTTTAATTAACTTTGGCAGAGACCGCGAGAGTTCGTCCTTAAAGTTCGTTTATATTATTTCCAAGTGTCAACGCCTCGACAAAGTTTTTACACACTCAGGGAGAGTTTATTCAATCATTATTAAGTTCATACAACTTAATTTTTTTCTGTTATTTTGGTTTAGAATCTGTTTAATAAAAAAACCGTAACCTGACTCTTTTATTAAAAACCGAGTTGTAACCGAAACCGACCCAAAATTCAATAACCTCCCAGCTCTACCCATTTTATCTTACAATCAACATGTATTTTTTCTGTATTAACTCTGCAACTGTCGTGTATCCGACCCCTTGATACAGATGTTTGTATCAGGGGATCGGATACAAGCACATTCCTTTCGCGTGAGTTCCATTTTTTTTTTGTTCATCCGTACGAATAAATAGTTCTTTATATATTCGTCTACATTCTTGACTTATCCCCAATATATTGTATGATAAAATGAATATTGCCATTATGTGAGTGTACAAAATATGTATCCGAGTCTCGCTCCAGGTTCTAAGGGTAGATCACGACGAGTCGAAGACTCGTCGTGATCTGCCCTTAGAACCCGGAGCTTGACTCAGATACATATTTTATAGATAACCTAAATATATAATACGTATCGCAACTATGCTGATAAATGAACTGTTGTGTCATATCCAAGTTCTTGCTCCTATGGTCAGTATCCTGGTGCATAGAGATGAATCCTCAGGAACAACAATGAGGCTGTGTTCCAGCAATTCAGATACAAATTAGTGGCAAATGTAGCCTAATCTTGGCATGGGATAGCATGCTGCAGAACAGTATGTCATCTCCATAATCACTATTTGTGGCAGAGACATGAGTTATTGCCATTTCCTGATTGAGTACTTTTGTTATATCTCAAGATGATCAACAGTTTAAAATGATGTTCGGCATCAGCCATTCATCAGCATAGGTGTTTGCATCTGCCTGAAGTATAGCTGCTCTGCTCGCCAATAATTGTGCAGCTGATGATTGCTTGATGCTCAATATCATTCCACCATTCATTCAGACTAGATCATTCAACTTGGCAAACATTTCATGTTACCCAATGACAATTTGGCACAACCCGTTTTTCGTTTGCATGTTTTTCATTTTAAGTAACCCCAAACGGCCATTCACATCAAATCAACAGGCCAGCACTTATCTTCAAACAGTTCAAACCATTCATCAGATAGTTGCATCTAAGCACTTAATTCTACGAACTGCACCTCAGAAGAAATCAGCGACAGTACTTGTCTTTTTCAAATTTCTCAGATGCCATAGAATTAAGAAAGGACGCTGGTTTTGTTTACATTGGCATGGCGGGGGTTCGAATCCACGTCGAAAGAGTTTCCTTCGGCACCAAGTGCCGAAGGAAACTCTCTCGGCGTGGGTTCGAACCCCCGCCCTACCAATGAGTTCAAACCATGCTTGTGCTAGGTTAGCAAGTTGGAGAGCCCATCAGTTACTCTATTTGGCTTGGTGGTTCCCTCCAGCTTCTTTCACCCATAAAAACTGCCCAATACAATATTACCTGGCTGTTAAAAGTGTCATTGAACCCCAATGAACAAACAATCCCTTTCAACACTGATTTACTGAGTAAATGTGATTGCCACAGACATTGCTGTCTCCAGCATTTGCACAAATCCATTTTTGTACTTTTAAGGAGGTTCAGTAATAATTTAACTGGTAGAGTTCTTGCAGACCATATTTGGTCTTTTTTAGCTCATCTGACAGAAAGTCAGGGAGAGCTTGAGTGATCACTTTCTGTCCATCATCCATCCGTCTGTCTGGCATGAACTTTACATTATCAACTTCTCATAAACCACTGGACAAATTAAACCAAATTTGATTTGCATGATCCTTATCATATAGTACGTGGAGAGTGTATTATCACTAAATCACACATAGAGTGGAGATTCCACCCATGCAATAATTGCAAATTTGTTGCAAAGCACAACCAGCACCAGCAATGTTTCAGTCAGTGGACCTCCGGGTTAAACCCGGAGGTCCATTGGCTGAAACATTGCTTGTGTTTTTTGTCGATATGAACAAAATTTGAAATATATTATTTATTATTATTTATTGGTGTTTAAGGTCACATACTTATGCACAATGGCTAATCGTGACCATGACAGTTTTACTGGTGGAGGAAGCCGGAGTACCCGGAGAGAACCACCGAGCAACGACGAGCAGCTGTCAGCTCTCCAACATTGTAACTCTGAACTCTGCACCTCAGGACAGGCAGGGTTAGATTGGTTGAAGACATGCGCACCATCGACGTGCAGTACGCCTCAGTACACAGCGTCATTGTGCCCCCATGTAGGCAATCGGGGTGAAGTGTCACAAAATTTGAAAGATCAAGCGTGGGTGATAACTCCACTCTGCAGGTGATTTAGTTACAATCCACTCTCCACGTACTGTATGTCAATACAAGTTTGTTCAAATAAAGTTACCTGGCCCACAAGGCCTCCACAAGGGGCACAACTCTGATAGCACCTATAAATTGTTTTCCAAAATTAAAAAAAAATCTTCTCCAGAACCAACAATTAGACTCTCTTGATATTTGGTATACCACATCTCGGGGAGGGGGGGGGGGGGGGGGGGGCTGATTCAAGTTTGTTCAAATCAAGTCCCAGGTTTAACATTTGAGCTCCAGATCCACCAGTCAGAATCCTTTCATATTTACAACATATCTAGTGGGGGGGGGGGGGGGGAGGGGGGGGCATATTAATATTTGGGCTCTCTATTGGATGTGCTATATGAGGAAATTTCTTTAAAAATCTTCTTCTTCAGATCCACCAGTCAGAATCCTTTCATATTTGTTATGTGACATCTCTAGTGGTGTTAGATTCAACTTTGTTCAAATCAAGTCCCTGGCTTAGTATTTGGGCTCTCTTGTGTCATCTAATATTTGGGCTCTCTTTTGCCATCGCAGAAGGATAAAACTCGAGGCCTGCAGCCTCGCGTCTATCCTTCTGCTCTGGCACTCGTGCCGTATCGATTAACCCATTCACACACACATGTCGTTCTGTGAATGTGTTGATGCTAGAATATATGGGAGAGTTCCTTAACAAGCAACAAACTTTTCCCCATAATGCAACTAGGAATTTAACCTATTCAATCTGGTTTTGACAGAGATGGTTAAATTTCTAGTTACATTATGAGGAAAAATTTCCAAGTTAAAATTTTGATGTCTTGTCTCATGGTTAGTTTGGATTCATTATTGGCCATCTGTTGATTTGGGGATCTTGCCATTCAGGTGAGCATCTCAGGCCTCCAAGGGTATCTTGTTTTTTATAATGTGTTTTGTGACTTTCTTATGACTTCAGGCTTTGACGTTGGTGGTGAACTTTTGCAACAAATATACCTTAATTGTTTACAGAACTGATCTTGTTTGTATAAACATTACAGTAATGATAATCATGTTATATCATCACTTCTTTAAATTACAGATGTGTCTTTCAGTACATGTGCTGTGTAAACTTTTTTTCTGAATTGCCTTTGCTCCCAAATGAATTTCATGAACTCTGATATTTGTTTTGGATTGAGCTGCCAATATGTTATTCATTTAACAACTTGTAATCCACTACCATACTTTCTTGGTTGTAACCCTGGAAAGTGAGTCAGTGCTTGCATACTTTGGTAAACAAGCTCTGTTTTACTAGTAAAATAATTGCCAATGCCTGGGGTGGAAGTCCCCTAAAATGGGCAGTATGGGCATAAACGTTTGACTGGACTTAATTTTATATCCATGTTGTCACGATTAGCCATTGTATAGAAATATGTAACCTTACACACCAGTAAATAAATAAATTGCCTTACAGTACGTGGAGAGTGGATTGTAACTAAATCGCCCACAGAGTAGAATTATCACCCAAGCTATAACTTTCAAATTTTGTACATATGGACAAAAAACACAAGCAATGTTTCAGCCAATGGACCTCCGGGAAACTTTGCTGGTGCTGGTTATGCTTTGCAATTATTCTTTGGGTGAAATCTCCACTCTGCGGGTGATTTAGTGATAATACACTATCCACGTACTGTACTTAGTTTGTTAACTGGCTGAGTATTATTTATTTATTTATTTATTTATTTATTTATTTATTTATTTATTTATTGGGGTTTATGGTCACATACTTGTGCACAATGGCTAATCATGACCATGACAGTTTTACGGGTGGAGGAAGCCAGAGTACCCGGAGAGAACCACCAAGCAACAATGAGCAGCTGCCAGCTCCCCAACATCGTAACTCCACACTGCAGCACAGGCAGGGTTAGATTGGTTGAAGACGTGTGTGTACCATCGACGTGCAGTACGCCTTAGTACACGGCGTCATCGTGCCCCCATGTGGACAATCGGGGTTAAGTGCCTTACCCAAGGACACAACACGGGAGTCCGAATTGATCACTCAGACAGTCACCCATCCAAGGACTAACCGGGCTCGACGTTGCTTAACTTCCGTGATCTGACGAGAACCGGTTACCGCAATGCCAACCCGCCCCCCTACTGGCTGAGTGCTAAATTATTTTTCAAAGGGGATTTTTCAAAGTTACCATGCTACCAGTATGGGGAGCTTCAGTTTAGTAAGATTTTGTTAAAAAATTAAGTGTTTTGTTGATATTTATTGGAGAGCACTTACTGGCACTCTCCAATAAATTTTAACAAAAACAATTTTATTAAAAAAACCTTTTTTTTTTGCTTACTTGCAAGGAATAAGCTAATGAATGCATTGTAAAGCCACTGAAGTTGCTTTCAGCATTTTTGAGCAAACAATATTGTTTTTCCCACGCCGAGAGAGTTTCCTTCGGCACCAACCGCCTAGTGAAACTATACTGAACCACACACACCACTGCTCCTCAGCATCCTTTTTAGCTCACCTGACTGAAAGTCAGGGTGAGCTATTCTGATCACTTTTCGTCCGTCGTCCGTCGTCCGCCGTCCGGCGTCCATCGTGAAGGTGGTATTTTGGGCTTTTTCTCCCAAACCACTGGCCGCATATTAATGAAATTTCATGTGAGAGGGGGTTGTGTCTGCGGACTTTGATTTTTTGTCAAATTAGGTTTGGGCTCACATTGAGCAGAGGGATGGGGCAAAAATGCTGCAATTCTTAAAAAATCTTCTTCTCAAGAACCAGCAATAGCAGAGACTTGATATTTGGTATGCAGCTTCCTTTTGAGGTGTAGACTCAAGTTTGTTCAAGAGAAGTTGGAGGGGCTATATTTGACGATGTTAAAGGAGGGGCAAAAATTTTGGCCCCGCCCCAAATTTCTATTTTCCAAACTGCGAGGCCGATTTGAACCAAATTTTACATGAGTGCTTATTGGGTCATAAGTACCTAATTTATGCCGAAATTTTTTTCCCCATAGCCCCGTGGGAACCACAGGAGCTAAAAATAGAAAAAAATGAAAACGCCCATATCTCCAAAACTACACGGCACTGAGAATTCTTATTTGTTGTGAAGCTTCCTTAGGACCAACAGAATGGAATGGTCCAAAAAAATTGCCATATGTTTTATCATGGGGTACTTTTTGGGGAGTTTGAAAAAGTGCTGAGTCAGCATTTTTTAACACTGTGGGTAATGGGAAAAACATAAGACTACTTTTCTCTGAAACCACTGCTCCAAAAGCTTTAAAATTTCACATTTAACATCTTTGGAAGATTGTTTCACATGTTTATTGAAATAAATTGGGTTGATATTTGGGCTCTCTATGGGAGCCCAAATGTTTAAATTAGTGCAGTATGAGGAGTATTTTTGAAAAATCTTCTTCTTGAGATCTAGCAATAAGAATGTTTTGATATTTGGTATGCACCATCCTTAGGGGGGTGAGATTCAAGTTTGTTGAAGCCAAATCCCTGGGTTCATATTTAGGCTGAAAATTTGGGGTGCGGGTGGGACTTAGAAAATTTTGGACGAAAATCCGAAAAATTTTTTTTTTGTTTTTTATGCATTTCTGTCAGTTTTAAGACAAAAAAAAAAAATTTTTTTTTACCCTGAAAATTTGGTGTGCGGGTGGGACTTAGAAAATTTTGGACCAAAATCCCAAAAAATTTTTTTTTGTTTTTTCTGCGTTTTGGTCAATTTTAAGACAAAAAAAATTTTTTTTTTTTTTTTTCCCCTGAAAATTTGGGGTGCGGGTGGGACTTCGAAAATTTTGGACCAAAATCCTAAAAAAATTTTTTTTGTTTTTTATGCATTTCTGTCAGTTTTAAGACAAAAAAAAAAATTTTTTTTTCCCCTGAAAATTTGGGGTCCGGGTAGGAAAATTTTGGACAAAAATCCGAAAATTTTTTTTTTTGTTTTTTATGCATTTCTGTCAATATTAAGACAAAAAAAAAAAAAAAAAAAAAATTTTTCCCCTGAAAATTTTGGGTCCGGGTGGGACTTAGAAAATTTTGGACCAAAATCCGAAAAAAAATTTTTTTTTTTTTTTTTCTGCGTTTTGGTCAATTTTAAGACAAAAAAAAAAAAAAAAAAAAAAATTTTTCCCCAGAAAATTTGGGGTTCGGGTGGGACTTAGAAAATTTTGGACCAAAATCTGAAAAATTTTTTGGGGGTTTTTTCTGCGTTTCGGTCAATTTTAAGACAAAAAAAAAAAATATTTTTTTTTCCCCTGAAAATTTGGGGTTGGGGTCCGGGTGGGACTTAGAAAATTTTGGACGAAAATCTGAAAAATTTTTTTTTTGTTTTTTATGCATTTCCGTCAATTTTAAGACAAAAAAAAAAAAAAAAAAAAAATTTTCCCTGAAAATTTTGGGTCCGGGTGGGACTTAGAAAATTTTGGACCAAAATCCGAAAAATTTTTTTTTTGTTTTTTCTGCGTTTTGGTCAATTTTAAGACAAAAAAAAAAATTTTTTTTTTTTTTTCCCTGAAAATTTTGGGTCCGGGTGGGACTTCGAAAATTTTGGACCAAAATCCGAAAAAAAAAATTTTTTTTGTTTTTTATGCATTTCTGTCAATTTTAAGAGAAAAAAAAAATTTTTTTTTTACCCTGAAAATTTGGGGTCCGGGTGGGACTTTGAAAATTTTGGACCAAAATCCGAAAAAATTTTTTTTTGTTTTTTATGCATTTCTGTCAATTTTAAGACAAAAAAAAAAAAAAAAAAATTTTCCCCTGAAAATTTGCGGTCCGGGTGGACGAAAATCTGAAAATTTTTTTTTTTGTTTTTTATGTATTTCTGTCAATTTTAAGACAAAAATTTTTTTTTTTTTTTTTCCCCTGAAAATTTGGGGTCCGGGTGGGACTTAGAAAATTTTGGACCAAAATCCGGAAAAAATTTTTTTTGGTTTTTGGTTTTTTCTGCGTTTTGGTCAATTTTAAGACAAAAAAAATTTTTTTTTTTACCCTGAAAATCCGAAAAAATTTTTTTTGGGTTTTTTCTGCGTTTTGGTCAATTTTAAGACAAAAAAAATTTTTTTTTTTACCCTGAAAATTTGAGGTCCGGGTGGGGCTTAGAAAATTTTGGACCAAAATCCGGAAATTAGTTTTATCGTTTTTATGCGTTTTAAGAAGAAGAAAAAAATTTAGGCTGAAAGTATTTTGTTTGGGAAAAAACTATTTTTTATGTGTTTATCTCAATTTTGGGACATAAAAGTGCACGAACTGAAAATACACGGAAAATCCTGTGTATTGTGTGGGCACAATCGCTTCATCGAGTTGGTATATGCTTTTCTTAGGAGGGGCGTGTGCAGCTTATTCAAGTCAAGTCCCTGGTTTGATATTTAGACTACAATGTCAGGTGAGCGCCCTCAGGCCCCCTGGGGCCTCTTGTTTAATTCTGTGGCATCCGGGAAATTTGAAAAAGACAAGTGTCGCTGATTTCTTCTGAGATGCAGTTTGTAGAATTAAGTACTTAGATGCAACTATCTGATGAATAATTAAATAATTGAGTATTCTGTGTGTTCTGTACTGGCCTCGTATATACTTGGTTAACTAGCATTCTCCTTTGGGGTCTGTCAGTGGCTGAGTGGTGTGCGTGGTTCAGTATAGTTTTGTTAGGTGGTTGGTGCCAAAGGAAACTCTCTCGGCATGAGTTTGAACCCCCCCCCCCCACCCCCCCTCCCAATGTAAACAAAACCAGCGTCCTTTCTTAATGCTATGGCATCCAGGTTGTTTGAAAAAGACAAGTGTCGCTGATTTCTTCTGAGGTGCAGTTCGTAGAATTAAGTACTTCGATGCGACTATCTGATGAATATTTTCTTTTAAAATCCATTTTCCTCCTTATCACTTAGAAAAGAAAACAATAAAATACAACAGGTGGAGTGCTTGTTTACCTTTGGTAGTTGTCAGTCGTTGTGATGAGAAAGTAAAGGCAAGTGATTTACTGCTCATCTCAAACTCTAAAATGTTTCCTGCAATTGATTTTATCTCCCTTAGATGAAGTCGGCATGAAGACATTCAAATGGTGTTTATCCATCGACCCATCACAATGTTTGCCTGCTTAAATAAAACCTCCTATATTTCTTGTCATATTTTTACAAAATATACTGTGTAGTTGGGAGTATAATGTAGATACGGGTGTGGAAAGGAATTTTCGATTCTGTGGGGCTTTTTTGGCCCTTTTTGTCATTAAATGTCTATCACAGATATTTGTTCGCTTAACTCTCCTACTTTCATGTTAAAATCTCTGTCCCAACAGCCTAATATTTTCTGTGCTGACTCATTTTAAGTCAAGTGATAAGGAAATTGAGGGGGGCGCGGTAGCTCAGTAGGTAGAGGTGCAGGCTGCAAGCCGCGAGGTCCTCAGTTCGAATCCCACCTGCGGCAATCACGTTGTGTCCTTGGGCAAGACACTTCACCCCCATTGCCCACGTTGGGGCGTGGTGGCGTTGTGTGCTAAGGCGTACTGCACGGCAATGGTGCACTTGTCTTCAACCAATGCTAACCCTGCTTGTGTGGAGTTAGTATGTTGGGGAGTTGACAGTTGCTCGCCATTGCTCAGTGGTTCTCTCTGGGTACTCCGGCTTCCTCCACCCATAAAACTGTTGTGGTCATGATTAGCCACTGTGCAGAAATATGTGACCTTAAACACCAATTAATAAATATATAAATAAGGAAACTGAGGTGAGCAAATGTTTGGGCGAGTGATCACTCACTTGAAAATGAAAGACCCAAGTCAGAATTCAGGGATTCTTCTGCCCTTTTTGGGAAAGGGTCTGGGACCCATGCCATACAGGGAAGGGGTCAGAAAAAAATTCCAGGAACATCTGTGCCATAGGGAAAATTTGCATCATGGGTCCTCCAATTGGGAATTTGTTTTGGAGAGGAAGAAACGTGCAAAGACTAAGAAATTTTACATTCAAATTGAACAGTTAACTCTTTACCTAATGTAACGGCCAAAACCGGCCAGCGCTATTCTCAAAAATCGGCAATTAATTTTCATTATTTTTTTCATTTTTTGTCTCTAAAACATAGGTTATAACCCCTCGTTGGAACGAGCTCGTCGTGCTCGTTCCAATGAGGGGTCATAACCTATGTTTTTGAGACAAAAAAATGAAAATAATAGTAATTCAAGAATTTTTTTTGCAAGTGTCGTCTGCTTTTCATGTTAGGAAAAGGGTTAAGACTGATATCTGAGCAACTGCATGTATACAAGTAAGTTTTATAACAAACAGTTGCTTGGAATCATGTTCAATCAGTCTCTGTAGTCTCTAGTAAACTGTTCCTATACTATTAACGAAGAACTTATTATTTGCCTTGGTATTCAAACACTTTCTAAACTTCATTTGGTAATCAATTTTAATTTAAGGCACAATTGGTGTTCTGAACTGGGTGATCACAAGGCCTCAGAAAACCAAAGTTTCAAATTGATCAGTTCAAAAACTCATTATTGAAATGACAAATTTTGATATGGGAGAGGAAGAAACGTGCAAAGACTAAGAAATTTTACATTCAAATTGAACAATTAAGACTGATATCTGGGTAACTGTATGTATACTACAAGTAAGTTTTATAACAAATGGTCACGTGGAATCATGTTCTCACACTGACCTGGACGTTGGGGCAAACCAGGGTAAAAAAATCGTCAGAGAAAGGGTTATGGAGGATTGTAACCATAATTGGCGAGAGGGGGTTAAATCAAAGAGGTCTTTGGGTGGCCTGCGTGATAAAGACAAGCCAGGTTTTGAAGAGTACCTTGATGGCACCTTTGGAGGGGGGGGGGGGGGTCACTGTTGTTCAAGATGAGGTCGCGATCCCTGCAGCTGAGGGGAAAAATTGGGAAAGACAGTGAAAGGGAGTGCCAGATGTGTAATTTGGGCATGGTAGAGACCCTGGAACACTTTCTTCTAGAATGCCCAAAGTACCAGTCTAAAAGAATAAGATTCACTGGGAGTATAATGAGGAAGTGGGATGGGAGAATGAAGGACATGTGGTTAGGGGAGACTCAAAGGAGAGGGTCAATATGCTAATCGGAGAGATTGGGAAGAATGGGGCAAGGGATGTCATCAAGCAGTTCATCTCCTTGTGTTGGGAGGAGAGGAGAAGCATGGGAATAGGGAGGCAGTTGGGAGTACAAGGGTAAGCAAGGCCTTCTCGTCCGAGAACCATGACAAATCAGCGGCTGGCCGAAGTGTTATTATTATTACTCAATCTCTGTAGTCTGTATTAAACTGTACCTATACTATTAAAGAAGAACTTGTTATTTGCCTTTGTATTCAGACACTTTCTAAACTTCATTTGATAAGCAATTTAAATTTAAGGTACAATTGTTGTTCTGAACTGGGTGATCACAAGGCCTCAGAAAACCAATGGTTTTCTGAGGCCTTATGACTACCCAGTTCACTGCACCAACTGTGCATTAATTTTTATTCAAGTGGGGACTAAGATTGGGAAATTTGGGATTGGGAATTGTGGGAAAAATCATGCTCAAATGCCTTTGGGAAAGGGTCCCATATTTGGCCCCTATAGATACCCAAAATAATCCCTGAGATTTGTTTATATGGATTTGTTTTGTTACAGTACGGCCACCGTGGATAGGTTACTTTCCACGGATGGGCAGTATTTCCACGGACGTAATAATAATAGATTCCATACACTAATTATAGGAATAATCATCAAAACTTTAATTAATGAAGCTTCATTAATTTAAAATTTGCTGATGATCATTTTATTACCTGGCAAACACATGTATGTACATCTCTGCCCACACAGGATTACGACCAGTTTACGGCGACTGTACTATACAGTTTATTGAAGAGTGTCTGTAGGCATCCTCCAATAAATTTTAACACATTCTCGGGGATAAAATATGTTTGCTTTTTTGGATTATGAAGAACATTTGCATTATATGAAGCCCTCAACCCTATGCTTAATGAATTGTTTGCATCAAAGTTTCAGATTGAACAGTTGGAAAACTCATTGAAATGACAAATTTTGATATCAGCGACACTTGTCTTTTTCATTCACTAAATACGGTACAAGTCAAAATAAGTTATAGGATAACCACTATAAACTATTGTAGCCATTTTTATCCTATACTGATAAGAGCAGAAGCTGACATCATTAAATGATGTCATATTCTGATCTTATCAGTGCAGGAGCAGCAGTATACTTAGTTTATTGCGGTTATGCTACAACTTATTTCGACTTGTACTGTAGGTGTTTGTGACATTCAGCCTGGTAAAGAGGATTGTTGAGTGCCACTTTGACAATTTGGTAGGTTTGTTTGTCACCTGTTGCTGACAAGTAGGTTTTATCAAGCATGAATCACAGTAACAGGTGCATTCTTCCTGCCTGATTTTGGTTTAAATGATGTTATATCTTAATTCCCAAAATCAACAGGATGGTGTGTCAACTTTCAGTAAAAAAGATGTCCAAACTAAGGCGTACTGCACGTCGATGGTGCACTGCACGTCGATGGTACACCTGTCTTCAACCAATGCTAACCCTGCTTCTGTGGAGTTGGTATGTTGGAAAGCTGACAGTTGCTTGCCATTGCTCTGTGGTTCTCTCCAGGTACTCCGGCTTCCTCCACCCGTAAAACTGTCACGGTCATGGTTAGTCATTGTGCAGAAATATGTGACCTTAAACACCAATAAATAAATGAATAAGATGTCCAAACCCCAGAGTCTTTCTTCAAAAACATGTTTCATCAGTCACCATGTGTAATCAAATTAAGATGGACCGAAAGGGAAGCTGAACACCTAGAACGAACATCGATTGGACACTGCCTAATTGCTCTATTGTGTAAGGGATTTTTAAATAAAACACACTTATGGGCCTATTTTATTACTATTTTGTTAATATGGTGGAAAACATGGGAAGTTCAAGTTTGGTGTTCTCAGAGCATGGATGAAAATCATAGGTATATCCACACATAAACACAAGATAATCCTATTTATAACATTGTTGAAAGCCTCTTCCACATATTTGCAGTTATCATGGTTGAGATCTGTTTCTATTTTTGTGTCAGGTGATTTGTCATGCATTAAGATTGAATGGGATATCTTTAGATAAGTAATATAATTTTGTAGAATAAGCACATTAGTGTCCAAAAAATCTTTTATTTTGAAACAAATTATTCTCAATTTACTATACATTGCAATCCTGTGTTGTAATTAACCGTTAACCTAACACAGTATTTTTTAAAAATTTCACATTTTTTTAAAACAAATTTAAGAATTTTTCAATAAAACCATACAAATATGGATATCATTAGAACCAGCTTGCTGAGCTGGTTCTAATGATATCCATATTTGTATGGTTTTACTGAGACACTTCCAAGATACTTTAGGTTTTGATAAGTTTATACTGGTTAATTTTCTGGCCATTTTTGGCCACTATGTTAGGAAAAGGGTTAATGAAGCATGATGACTCAATAGTTATGACATTATATTTCAAACCGAAAGGTCCATGGTTTGTCCCCCACCAGGGGTTGATGAGCAGTGTCCTTGGGAAAGGTACTTAAACCTTATTGCCCACGTGGGGGCATGGTGGTGCTGTGTACTAACATATACTGCATGTCAGTGGTGCACTTATCTTCTACCAATTCTAACCCTGCTCGTGCAGAGTTGATATGTTGGGGAATCTGACAGTTGCTTGCCTCTGCTTGGTGGTTATCTCCATGTACTTCGTCTTTCTTCTCATAAAACTTAACAGACATGAGGTGACCCTGGCTGTTGAAAGTGTCATTAAACCCCAATATAAACACTTGTAATGAATAGCCACTTTATGAAAAATATGCAATTAACAAGAACAAAAGGATACAATTAACAGGAAGTGGGGCATTTTCAGCTCATTTTCATAACCGACTAATTGAGAGCTATAACCGGATAACATCCGGTTATCTGTGGCCATTATTTCACCGAATATGGGATCAAAACTTTAAGAATTGGAAAGCAGTATTCTCAAACCATTCCATAGTGTGTACACAAATGAACGGTGTCGAGTACTCGACAACGTTCGTTTGTTTTCACAATACAGAATAGTTTCTGTGATTACTCATTACTCATGGAAAATGACGATCATTAACAAAGTCTTGAATGCCAAAGTCGTTATTTCTCAATATATACAGTGCAGCTTCGATGTGTAATCTATCACAAAGGAGAAGCGGCAGATTTATTACATTTTAAACGTGGAAATTTCAGATAATTTTTCTGAATTTCTATGAAAAACATGGTCGGCAGTAGACATCTTGGATTTGGCACTTAAATTGTCAACAATTCTATTAGCACCCTATAGGTCACATTTCTCACCAAATCTTTATTCAAATTTCATATGTAGCTTTGGTGTGATATCTTTTCTGCAGTAACTTGATTGAATGACTTGGCATTACTGGAGCTTTCTATTTTGTTCAGTTCCTCCTTGGAAGTTGAGCTGCAGTGGCATTGACACTTTCATTTATCGAATTAACAGGCATTTACTCTATAACCCCTTTTCAGTTAGCAGATCAAATTTATACTCAGGATATGGTGAATGGTTTTGTCTTTGCAAACTTATATCCTATTAACTGGTTTAGCCATTCTGGAGTGCATGTACTACAGTTTAAAAGCTTCATACACACTGTGGATTTGATTCAAATTATCGATGTAAAATTATCTAGTCTGTTTGGATTTGCCTTCTTACAGTTCATGGAAGGGTGCCTGTAAGCACAAGATCATAAATTGTAAGAAGGGAAAGATACATGAACAAATTTTGTTTTCTATTTGGGTTCAACTGGTTGAGTGCTAGAAGCCACTATCATGGCTTTGTTAAAAAGTGCAGAAAGCCACATTGGTGGCTTTACTTTGAATGAATTAGCTTGGTATTTGCTCAGCAGTGGAAATGAAATGTTCAGATAAAGTTGCTTTGTTACAATTTATTGGAGAGTGCCAACAGTATCCCCATGGGAACCCAGGAAGTAAAACTGCTTTTTTCCTGTGGTAAATAAGCTCTGTTTTATAGGTGAAATAGAACCCAGTTGCCAATGCTTGGGGTGGAAGTCCTCTAAAATGGGCAACATGGGTATAAACGATTGGCTGGACTTGACTTCATCTCCATATTGTGGTCATGATTAGCCATTGTGCTGAAATATGTGGCCTTAAACAGCAATAAATAAATAGTGCCAACAGCATTCACCAATAAATTGTAACAAAGCAATTTGTGAACAAATTCTTGCTGAACTTTGGGTACTCCTGCAGGTACAGTTAAAACTAGAAGTCCTGTCATGAACTGTGCACTTATCTAGGCTTAACTGCATGTAGGAATTGCGCACAATTGCCATATCGAATGGCATACAAAGCAAGGCAGGTTCTCCTGGTTACTCATAGCAAACACATGCAATGTTTCTGCCAATGGACCTCCAGGTTACCCGGAGGTCCATTGGCTGAAACATTGCTTGTGCACAGACCATATGTACAGAATTTGATAGCTTTACTATGGTCATAACCCATAGATTAACGTGCAGATCGACGTGCTATTTGTGCACATTTCATGACAGGACTTCTAATTTTATCTGTAGTATGGGATCTTTGAAAAAAGATACTCATGTTAAAAATCACCTTTGAAAAACAGTTTAGCACTCTGTTAGTTAATGACATTTTTGACAGCCAAGGTCACTTTGTGTCAGGCAGTTTTATGGGTGGAAGAAGCTGGAATACCCAGAGAGAACCACTGAGTAGTGGTGAGCAACTGTCAGACTCATCAACATACCAACTTTGCACAAGCATGGTTTGCATTGATTGAAGCAAGTGCACCATTGACATGCAGTACACCTTAGTACACAGCACTACTGTGCCCTTGCATGGGCAATCAGGATTAAGCCCCTTGCCTAAGGACACAGCACAGTTGCTTCTGAGGGAATCAAACCATCAATCATTTGGTTTGAAGTCAAATGCTGTGACCACTGAGCCACTGTGTCCCGTAACCAAAAATAATTGAGCATTCTGCCAGTTACAGTCTGGCCACCGTGGGCTGGTCACTATTCACAGATGGGCATTATTTTCACAGATACAGTAATGTAATATTATATTCAAAACACTAATTATAGGATTCCTCATGAAAAAATTAATTAATGAAGCACCGGGTACAACCCAGTGCTTCATTAATTAAAATTATGCTGATGATGTTTTTTATTACCTGGTAAATGCATATGTGGACATTACTGCCCATGTGAGGATTGCGACTAGTCCACGGCCACTGTATTGTAACAGGGTTATTCAGTTAGAATATATACATTTAAGAGGGGGGGGGGGGGGGGGGGGGGGGGCCACTGTATTATGATTTTTACATAACTTATATATGTGTATTGTTTTTTTTTTCAGTTTGAAGGAAGGAAATACTGTGAACATGACTTCCATGTTTTGTTTGCCCCTTGCTGTGGAAAGTGCAGTAAGTAATAGAATCAACATAAAAGACTTTTCCTTGTCAGATGAGAAATAAGATGTCTGTCATGGTGGCCATATTTAATATGTCAGATTCAGATATGTCACCCGGGTACCAGTACTGCTGGTTCCCTCATGCTCCAATCAGTACTGGTACTGAAGCTTTTGTCTTGCCTGTACCAGGACAAAATTATTTTATGGGGAAATTCCTAATTGAACGAGGATAAACAGGCTGATAATCGTGCATGGCACACTTGCACAACATACTTTTAACTTATTTGTGAATGAACATATCAAAACACTCTGCAGGTGCATGTTCTGTCTGCACCACAACCTAGATAATGCCGACCATTTTGACTTTTCAAGCCTGTCAAAGACAATTAAAGTGCCGGCTACTTCAAAGAAATTATTCTTCATGCTTTATGATTACTTTGATGTTGCTGTAGAATAATAGGCACGATGCCATGTTTGTCTAGCGATCTTGGGGACTGGGGCATTTTAAATGCGAATTTCTCCCATCTGATTGCAATATGTCATCCATATATTGATTGGTACCAGTTTTTAGCTCACCGAAGGGAGCTTAACTTATCACTTGCCGTCCTTCGTCGTCCGGTCCGTCGTGAACTTTACATTATCCACCACTACTCACAAACTACTGGATCAAATTGAACCAAATTTGGTTTACATGTTCCCTATCATATGTCAATTCAAACTTGTACAAATAAACTTGCTGCACCCACAGGGGGCACCACAAGGGGCATAACTCTGATAGCACCCATGAATTTCTTTCCAAAATTCAAAAAAATCTTCTTCTTCAGGTCCACCAGGCAGAATTATTTCCTATTTGGTATACATCATCTCTAGGGGGGTCAGATTCAAGTTTGTTCAAATTGAGTCCCTGGGTTCAAATTTAGGCTCCCTATGAGAGCCCAAATTTTAATTTAGTGCAAAATGAGGATTATTCTTTCAAAATCATCTTCTTCAGATCCACCAGTCAGAATCATTTCATATTTGGTATACAACATCTCCAGGGAGGTCAGATTCTAGTTTGTACAAATCGAGTTCCTGGGTTCACATTTGGGCTCCCTATGAGAACCCCAATTTTAAGTTAGTGCAATATGAGGACTTTTCTTTCAAAATCTTCTTCTTCAGATCCACCAGTCAGAATCATTTCATATTTGGTATACAACATCTCCAGGGAGATCAGATTCAAGTTTGTACAAATCGAGTTTCTGGGTTCACATTTGAGCTCCCTATGGGAGCTCGAATTTTAACTTAGTGCAATATGAGGACTTTTCTTTAAAAATCTTCTTCAGATCTACCAATAAGAATCTTTTGATATTTGGTATGCAGCATCCTTGGGGGGGGGATGAGATTCAAGTTTGTTCAAGCCAAGTCCCTGGGTTCATATTTAGACTGAAAATTTGGGGCCCCGTTCTGGACTTCGATATTTTGGACCAAAATCTGGAAATTTTTGTTTTTTTTGTTTTTTTTATGTGTTTTGGTCAATTTTAAGACAATAACATTTTTTTTTTTTTTTTACACTGAAAATTTAGGGACCAGGTGGGACTTTTTGGACCAAAATCCGTAAATTTTTTGTTTGTTTTTTTATGCGTTTCAGTCAGTTTTAAGACAAAAACATTTTTTTTTTTTTACACTGAAAATTTGGGGTCCGGGTGGGACTTGCTGCTTATTCAAGTCAAGTCCCTGGTTTGATATTTAGACTACCATGTCAGGTGAGCGCCCTCAGGCCCCCTGGTGCCTCTTCTTGCAGGACAGGCTCTGTTCCGTCCCGTCCCACAACTGGTTATGTTGGTACCAGCGGTATTTTGATATGCATGGTAAGATTACTGATTACTGAAAGGAACTCCCAAATGGGAACCCCCAGGAAGTGATGCAGTGCTTGTTTACTGTGGTAAACATGCTCTGTTTTACTGGTAAAATAGAACCCAGTCACCAATGCTTGGGGTGGATGTTCTCTAAAATGGGCAACATGGGTATAAACGATTGACTGAACTTGACTTTATCTCCATTTTGCAGTCACGATTAGCCATTGTGCAGAAATATTTGACCTTAAATCTCAACAAGTAAACAATAAATTGAAAGGAACCACTCAGTAGTCTATGTCAAAACACAGGAAAAAAACTGATTTGTGGGTTACCCAACATCAGTTTGAAAAATCAGTTCGAATAAGAATAAAAAATATTCAAATTCATCAATTTTTTGTTTAACTGGTACAGTGCGAGCACGTGGCTACAAGCCGTGAGGTCCTCAGTTTGAATCCCACCTGCAGCAACTGCATTGTGTCCTTGGGCAAGACACTTAATCCTGGTTACCCACCTCAGAGCTCGGTGGTGTTGTGTACTAAGGCATATTGCATGTCAATGGTGCACTTGTCTTCAACCTGCTTGTGTGGAGTTAGCACATTTTGGAGCCTGACAGATGCTCGCCATTGCTCAGTGGTTCTCTCTGGATACTCTGGCTTCCTCCACCTGTGAAACTGTCCCACGTGAGGTGACCCTGGCTGTTGAAAGTGTCATTAAACCCCAATAAATAAAAAACTGGTAGAGTGCTGGAAGCTCATATTTAGGCTTTTCTCTGAAGTGCAAGTATGGTAACTTAAAGGCTTAATATTCTGTGAATATGCCTCATATTGTCTTTGATGTGAAATTCTTGAGCTTGTAAGGATTTGTCTTTTTATAATTTATGGGAGAGTGCCTATAGGCACTCTCCCATAAATTGTAACAAGGCCAAGACACAAGTACAAATCTTTGTGGCCAAAAATAATTTAGCACTCTACCAGTTAATATTCTATAAATAAAAAAAAATCTATTTACTGTGATAAGCATTGCATCAAATAACACAACTATTACTGACATTACCTCTTTGACGTGACCTAGCTCATAAATAGAACAAATCATATGCTTCACTTTATAAAAGTGCTGGGAATTCCATGCTAAATTTATCTTAGTGATGTGGCAGTTCTTTTGTTTAAGAACCAAGATTGACCAAGTTCCCAGTTTCTTTTCAAAGTTTGACATACCCTGAATTCGTCATATGGTGATCGACATTCGTAACTGGAAAAACATAAATTTTTTCAGTAAATATGAATGCATCAAAACCTTTCACCCATAAGACCCAAGCTGTTTGACACCCTGAGGTGAAAAACATTCCAATGAAATTCAACTAAATGTTGATAGTTATGAGGCTACATACCCCTGATCAAGCTATATTTAGTTGAGGAATGTAAACATTTTCAAGACTGTCCGTGTCTGTCAAAACGTGTAATATGAAACACATATTTGTGATTTAATTAAACAACTGTTCAATCATCGATCATTCATTTGGTCTACAGCTTGTTTTGTTGACCACCAATCAATACCATTCATTTGGCCATGAAATAACTTGACAATGAAATAACGGCTAAACTGTACGGGGAAAGTTACTCTCCAGGACTTTAGTTTCCCTACCCTGATTTTCAAAATTACGGGCCTTGTCTTTAATATTATATACTCTGCACACTGATGTCAAAATCTCAAACTTTTTCATCTGCAAATTTTTCATATATTGCAACTAGGAATAACACCAGTTAAATCTTGTTTGACAGAGCTCATTGAGCAAGATTGAATTGGTTAAATTCCTGATTGCATTATGGGAAAAAATTGCATTTTGAAATTTCAGTATAATGATAGTTTGCAGGTGGTTGGTTAATGTGTGGTTATAAGACAACACAACTCAGGTGGAGTATCATGGACCGGAATCAACAACCCCAAGTTGGAGCTTTTCCCATGGCATACGTGAAAACCTTCAACAAGAGTCGATGATTCCTTTCCCAACACTCCCCCTAAGTTACGTTCTGTATTTATACCACATTTAAACTTGAATTAAGTGAATGAAGCTGTGATATTTTTTAAAGAAAAATATCAAATTCAGTGGTCAGTTTACTTTCTTGCTTGACGCTGTTTTGTGTGAAAGCATTTCATTTATGTCATAATGTCAGTCAGATGCGTAATGCCCAATCAGATGTAATCTTATACGACATTCTTACACGTAGGGTATTTTCCAGGTGTGGAGTAACATTGAATACGCTCAGCAGTTCATGTTATAAACATTTTTATTACTTTCCAAAGTGTGATTTACTGCGATTTCCGGGTTTGATTATAAACGATAACTTCACAAGTGAATTATGCAATCAACAATTGGGTCATGTATCTGTGCGTGCAAACGAAGATGCTTTGCCGTGGGTGTAATGGGGACTTCATTGTTTTTTTGTTTTTTTTAATAATATAATTATCGTTAATAATGAAAAGTAATAAACAGAGTAATTGCTTGACTGGACTGTTTACGTGAAATAATTCATTCGAGAGAGGGATTATATTGTAAAACACTGATGCGCATTTGTGCTCTCCTGTTTGTACAACGTCCCTCACCTCTCATGAATTATATCATGTTACCAGTCCAGTCAAGCGATTACTCTCCATTTATTACTTTCCAAAGTGTGATTTACTGGGATTTCCGGGTTTGATTATAAACGATAAGTGAATTATGCAGTCAACAACTGGGTCATATATCTGTGCGTGCAGACGACAATGCTTTGCCGTGGGGGTAATGAGGACTTCATTGTTGTTGTTTTTTTAAATAATATAATTATCGTTAATAATGAAAAGTAAGAAACAGAGTAATCGCTTGACTGGACTGTTTACATGAAATAATTCATTCGAGGCGAGGGACTATATTGTACAGCACTGGTGCGCATTCACACATTCTTGTTTGTACAACGTCCCTCACCTCTCTTGTTATGTTATTAAATTATTTTATTGTTGCAGTGCAAAAAGATTCAAATTGAGATAGATTGCATGAACTTTTGTAATTGCGGAGTGTAAAGTATAAAAAAATTGATGATGATAGATGAGAGAAACAGTGCCAGTTATGATTAACAGATAACTGAAAAGTAATCAGTTCATGTTTGCAATCATAGATAATATTTTGACAGTTGTCATATCACCAGTTCGCAATTATAATTATCCTCCATCATGTTGTGGGAGAGGGATGTTGAAATTGTTTCCACCCATCAGTCCATCCATCAGTCTTTCCATTCTTCTGCCCCTCTGTCCTTTCATCTGCCCCTTTATTTGTCCTTTTTTAAAAGTATTATACAGCCTTTTTGTGATAATATGAATTAGATTGCAAACCAGCGATACCCAAGTATTTTATCAAGAGTTATTGCCCTTGCCATCATACTGATAGATGACTCAGATGTTTGGGGCGTCCATAGAGGCTGACTATAAGGGGTCGTCTCGAAGTGCCGACGGCTATTGTTTCCAAAGGTAGGACAAGAATGTGTGATTAACCCTCTACATCAAAGGGAAGGAGATTATAGTTTATTTCTAATTTATAGGAGAGATTTCAGCAATAACGAGAAATATTTTTATAAATCAAGAACCGATGTTTATGGACGAGGGAGAACATAAATAGCATTTTTGATTGATAAAATATTTTTCGCAACAAATGAATAGTGGTTTTCGATCGATAATATACGGGAAAATATTTAATAAATCAGATAAAAATGAAATATTCTGTATTTATAGTCTTTAAATACTAGATTATTTCTACCTCTGCCATTTGGAATGTATGTCGCACTGACCTGAACGTTTGCCATTTTGACTATAGAAGTTGAAGGGTGGGGGACATATATAGGGCCTACCGATACAGTGAATTTTAGTTGTCTAAAGGATGCTGCATTTTGTTTGGGCAAACATAGTTAACAGAGTTAACAAAGTTATCGAAGTTGTATATGCAACTTTCTACTCACTGATAAGTGCTAATTATTTGAGAATTGTCGGCAGAGCAAACTAAACACAACGCATCTACTTAATCGAATCAAACTGTAACAACACTACCTCCTACTGGTCATTGTTAATTAATTGAAGATCATCGGCACTTCAAGACTAACCCGACTATAAGGGCTATCAGGGCTCATTCCCACTGGGATATGGTCATATGTGGATGAAATGTGCAGTCTTTGAGTCGAGCAAGTTTCTAAAGATTGTCATATCTGACTGGAAAAAGATGCGGGATTAGGAAGTTAATTTGTACTGTGTCATTTTATTGTAACCTCTGCTGTGTTCATGTATTTTACAATGAAAGTAACCTAAACAATCATTTGTGTGTTATTTCCAGGCCTGGGGATCAATTTTTCCTCTTTCTGGAAAATAAAATCTCCCTTGATTTTTGCATTAAATAGTCATTTACATTTATGAGTCGAGAGATAACATTTAACCCTTACCCCTTTACCTAACGAATCGCCCGCATCCGCCCACGTAATATGCAAAATGAGCAGTTGAAAAAAATTAAATTTTTCAAAATATTTCAACCCTTAACCCAGCAGAGAGAATATCAGAATTTATTATTTTAATTACTATTTTTTTAAATTTTTCAAAAAAAACCATATCATGTGATCCCTCATTGGAACAAGCTCATTGTATAGTGTAAAGTTTTGAAATATTTTGAAGAAATAATTTTTTTCATCTGTTCAATTTAGAAATAACGCGGGCGGATGCTGGCATTTCGGTAGGTAAATGGTTAACTTAATATTACAGAAAGTTAATTGAATGCATTGAAATTTAGATTAAATGATAGAGTTCTCAATTATTTCTGGTCATCCGAACTTGTCCATGTCTCTTTGCCTTGTTCTATACAGATTATCACCACAGTGTGTGTCTCTGGGAATTCAGATCAAGTCGAGTTGTAGGAACAGAATAGCATTTCGACAAGCCCGTTAGGGCGAGTCGAAATGCGATTCTGTGCCTACAACAAGACTTGATCAGAATTTTTGGAGACACACACTGTGGTAATGATAAATTTATCTCACAATATTGACTACAAAATGTGTTATAAAACTATTTTAAGAGGAACATTTTCATTTGCCTTATCGATGGAAAGACGCAAATTGAAAAATAGAATAGCATTCATTGATCTCCATATTGAGGTCAGTGATGACGTTACACATCAGAGAAAATTACGTCACTGGGATTCACTTTACTGAATACTGTCTTGCAAAGTGGAGCAACTGTGTGTTTCGTCAACGTGAATTTGGTTGTTACTTTTGCAATAATTACTGGGGAATTAAATATCCCTCTTGGTGTAAAGGTTTATTATATTTTAAAATATCCCGTTCATCGTTTATTGAGGTGGAGTTTTCCACATTTCATAGCGAAAGCTAATCCTTTAACTTCAAGAGAGAAGCCTTGACTCGAGAGTTCAGGAAAATCCCAATAATAGGCTACAAACCAGCCCAAGATGCCGAAAAGTGCGCATAATTTAACTATTCGTTGAGTTTACTTCCCCAGTGACATTTTAGCATGCCGTGCATAATAAATACATTACAGGGCATTTAGTTGGCAGATACAGTGTCATATACGGCTCAGAGAAAACAATATTAGGTTCGGCTTCGCCTCCCTTAATATTGTTTTCTCTGAAGGGAAAAACGCGAAGCGATCGAAAAATGATATTAATACCATTGTTTTGGCAACAGCAGAATCACGCACTTCTATCAGGGGCTCTTGATACGGATTCGGAACAAGGGTCCAGATACATTAAACTTTAGTTGCGTAACAGTGCAAAAACGCCCCGATTGTGAGATAAAATAATGGCACTCTCCCGTAAATTGTAACGAGGCAAATCCCCAATACTATATAATTTCAATTAAAAAATAACATGAAGCCCGCTGCCCACCTGCAGAATATGAAGCCATTAAGTTGCAGCACCTGCTCTTTAGAATTAAGGCCAAATATAGGCTTCCAGCACTGTACCAGTTAAGGTATCCTTACACTCAATATATTTTCAAAGTACCATAATATACACGTACTGGAAAGCAGAAATAATTGATTATGACAAGCACAAATAAAGCTTTTCACAACAGTTGCTGATCATTTACCGTATTTACTCTATGTATTGGGACAGCTAAAAATAATTATTTTCACAGGTGCCCCAATTCTTAGAAAATGGGGAAAGAACACAGCCTAGTCTTCATCTGATGCTGAATAAAGTTGTGTGTGGTTCGTTTTCCATCACTATTTTCGAAAATCGCCGTTTTTATATTTTCATTTTTTGCTCCCAAAACATAGCTTATGATTCCTCATTGGAACTTTCGCACTGCGCTCGTTCTTATGAGGGATCATAAGCTATGTTTTGGAAGCAAAAAATGAAAATTTTTAGTTACTCAAGAATTTTTTTTTATGAGTGTTGTCTGCTACTAGCGACGGACCAACTGGAAACAAATCTCCTGAATGTCCCAAACTTTGGAGCATAAAAAAAATATAGTTTTCTGGAAAAAATGTGTGTCCCAAAACATAGAGTGTCCCAATACATAGAGTAAATACGGTATAACCACAAATAGAATATTGCATTTCTATGGACTTCAAATCACACAAATGGGCCAAAACATGTCTGCTGGTTTGATTTGGTTCTCCAAAGTTCCCAATTAAACTAGCCTCAAAATACACACAAACCTTCCTGTGACTGAAGTCTTTAATACTTCTGATAGCTGTGTTAAGGTGATGGAATTTGAAATCTCTGTTCAGTTGTTTAGAACACGTGTAGGCATATGAGTACAAAGATATTTTTGCACTGCTTACTACTCAGACTGAAATGTCCCAAAAACCCTCCAAGATCAAGCCTGAAAATAAGAAGACTGTCATCTCCAGAATGAGGATCCCAAAAGGTGAATTTGGTGATGCTACCCTGCTGTGCAGGGTAGCATCACTAAATTTACCATCTGTGAACCTCATTCTGAATCATGGTTTCAAGCGTGAACAGCAAGAGGTACTCAGAGGATAAATTGGCACACTGTATGGGATAGCATCAGCAAATTCACCCCCATGGGAACCTCATTCTGCAAATGACAGTTTGCTTATTTTCAGGCTTGTCTGAAATAGGGTTGGGCGGTATTTTGGTATACCGATTATACAGTAGAATCCTCTTAATTGAATATCCATTTTGCCAGTGAAAATTATTCAATTAACAGGAGTATACAATTAACAGGGATTTGTCAGTTTCCTGTGTTCTGGAGGTAAACTGAGCATTTATTCTATTATATCTTGTTTGACAGAGCTCTTGGAGCTCTGTCAAACAAGATATAATAGAATAAATGTCTGTATTGGATGTATGAGGCCAAAAAGGTTGATAAATAAGAGGAATTGGGTGCATGTCACAGCAATTTCTTCGACATATGAGAAAAATTTATATACAATTAACAGGAGTTTACTCTACAACCCACATGCAATTAACAGATCAAATTTGTACTGAAGGTATGGTAAATGGTTTTGTGTTTGAAAATTATATTCAATTAACAGGAATATACAATTAAGAGATATCCAATTAAGTGGGCTCCACTGTATTCGGTAATATTTTCAATACTGTTACCGATACCGACAAATAATTGTTTAATCGGTATACCGAAAACTCGGTTTTACCGTGATATGCAATTCTCAAATTGCCCATCGCTGTTGGCTGTGAGTATTTTCACGTCAATCAGGCTCGATACACTTTGCTTAAGTTCGGGTAATTATTGTGTTCTATTTACTTTCTTGCTGTTTGAATCAAAGTAAAGTTCAAGATACGTGCGTTTGCAGGTTTCTGCCAAGTCATTTATATTCTGTGGAGGCATTTAACCCTTTACCCAACGCAGAAGATTTCAAGATTTATTATTTTAAATACAGTAGAATCCTCTTAATTGAATATCCATTTTGTATGTGAAAATTATTCAATTAACAGGAGTATACAATTAACAGTGATTTGGTCAGTTTCCTGTGTTCTGGAGGTAAACTGAGCATTTATTCTATTATATCTTGTTTGACAGAGCTCTATCAAACGAGATATAATAGAATAAATGCCTGTATTGTATGTAGTGAGGTCAAGAAGGTTGATAAATAAGGGGTATTTGGTGCGTGTCACAGTAATGTTTTCGACATATTACAAAAATTTATATACAATTAACAGGAGTTTACTCTACAACCGATATGCAATTAACAGATTAAATTTGTACTGAAGGTATGGTAAATGGTTTTGTGTTTGAAAATTATATTCAATTAACAGGGATATACAGTTAAGAGATATCCAATTAAGTGGGCTCCACTGTACCATTTTTAAAATGTTTTAAAAAAATTTCAACAAAACCATATCATGTGACCCCTCTTTGGAACGAGCTCACCGAGCTCGTTCCAAAGAGGGGTCACATGATATTGTTTTGTTGACAGTTTTCGAAAAATATTATTTTTCCAGCTAATGAAATTGCATATTACACTGGCAGATGCCGACGATTCGTTGGGTAAAGGGTTAATGAATAGCTGACTGCTGGAACTGAAGCAATTCTGTTTACCTTGAATTTGAAACAAGTTGAGGTGGAAGACACGCACTAAGCATGCGTAGTTAGTCACGTGGACACTTTCAGCCAATGACACTGCCATCTGCTGAAGTTAAATAAAAGTAGGACATTTTCTTTGGGGGAAATACCAGGGGATTCCAAACGAAACTCGCAATGATTGGCTGCTAGTACACACATTACATCATTACAGCCTCGTGACTTCAGAAATTTGCTTGCAGGATTATTCAACACAAAAATGATGAAAGTCTTGTCATTGTTTCAAATAAATAAAAAAGCCCAACTCACTTACATTTTCTACCAAGCAGCATTCGCCCAATATGTTGACCTTTTTATTTGAATGGTGATGTGTAATACGGTTATTAATTTTAATCAAACATGAAAATTATTGTGATGAACTGTGGCAATCACATGCCCTTCTGTTGCACACTTCACTTCTCAATCTCATGTCACTGGACGATTCTGATTCGAAGAATTATTATCTCTAGGTTTGATTTTATTTTGAATTTGCTTCGTTAAACATCAAATGTGCCTTGTTATATATCCCAACTGAACTTTGTGCTTAACTAAAATCATTTGTTTTGCTTTTTGACGGCTGTCTTGTGCAAAGCCTCAGGCTCAAATTTGACAGTTTTGACACGTTGAAGTTGCGTTTTTCGTTATTGAGAAGACCCCCTTTGATTTTAATCGGTATTTCGGTATACCGCGGTAATATTTTGCGATTACCACAATATTTATTTTTCCCAATACCGCCCACCCCTAGTCTGAAATATGTCGGAAGCTGACCCACGGATGTCATATTACTGTCAGAAAACATTCTATATACTTGCTCATTAATAAAAAAGAATGGTACTATAGGAAAAGCACTATAGTGAATTTTTATAGCAATGTGTTTTATTATACCTCCACTCCAGAAATGATTGAGGGGGGGGGGGGGGGGGTGAGGGTTGCTTCTCAGACATGTATTGAGTTATACTGTCTGCGCATTCATTTGTAAGTTAATGTCCACATTTTCCATTGAGAAATAGACCTTTCTTGTCCATTCAGAGTATAACTTGCTCTGTGATAGTCCGATCTTAATGAAATCTTCAGCATGATAAATATCAAGGTATACTGTCCACGCATTTCACTTGTGGATTGTACCTACTTTTTGTAAGAATTTACCAAGAAATAGTACATTGAGTGCAACAGAGCACCATTTGCCATACTAACACCAGTTGGTGCCTTGTTGAATTCAAGAAATGAAATAATGTTCATCCAGATACAGTTGCATCCTTCAAACTTGTATTTATGGGGATATGCCAGCAGCCCTCGAAATTGGCCACAGCAATCAGCACTGCTGTGGTGAATGCTATAGTAAATTAGTTTTACCATGGCACATTAATGCTGTGGTAACATTTTCCCCAGATACTCAATTTACAATATTTCAATAATGTGTATTAGAAATCATGAGCAACGTCCCACCCAAAATACCCTTAGGCAACACTCTTAATTATATAACTCAAATATTGAATATCAGGACTGGCAGTTACCTGCCTGTCCTGATATTCAATGCTTGAGTTTGGAAAGGCTACATGCACTCCTAGTACTTGATTTGTGATGTTCTTTAGTTCAAACTATATTTATTTCCAAGAAGCCAAGTGAGCCAATCTTAAACTATACAAACAAGGCCATGGATTAGACATAAAGCCCAAGGCTTACAACTCATCATCTCCACATAATGTACAGAATTCATTTTCGTGTCTGTGATTGCTCTGACAATGCCGTGGGAAATGGAATTTACCACAGCAATTGATTGCCGTGGTAAAATATTCCTAATTTCAAGGGCTGATACCAGAACCTCTGGTACAATCACTTGTATAAACTTGAATGCACTATGAACATATGTACACGAAATTACACCTCACTAAATATAAATGTTGCGTTTATATAGTTACACTTTATAGAGTTTTCTCCATCTTTCACGTTCTTAAATGACTTGATTGTTGGAGGGCACCCAGCTGTTCTTGCATGTGAATACTGGAAGAAAGTCAGGCAAGTGTATGTAAGAAGAGTGCATGTGGATTTCTTATGTTAACGTTCACATGGGAGCGTGGTGGCTCAGTAGGTAGAGGTGCAGGCTGCAAGCCAAGAGGTCCTTGGTTTGAATCCCACCTGCGGCAACCACGTTGTGTCCTTGGGCAATACACTTCATCTCCATTGCCCGTGTGGGGACACGGTGGCGTTGTGTACTAAGGCGTACTGCACGTCGATGGTGCACTTGTCTTCAACCAATGCTAACCCTGCTTGTGTGGAGTTAGTATGTTGGGGAGCTGACAGTTGCTCGGTGGTTCTGACCGGGTACTCCGGCTTCTTCCACCCATAAAACTTTCATGGTCATGATTAGCCATTGTGCATAAATATGTGACCTTAAACACCAATAAATAAATAAATAATGTTAACATTCACATTTGTTCATGTCTGCATAAAACCTCGCATGTATGACAAACACTCAACCTTCTGAACCCAAGAAAATAAAAAATCTATTTCTCAGGCCCTCCTGCATGGTTCTTTTGGCTGCCGCATGCTCTCTTTTTATAACCAATTTAAACTTAATTAAAAAAAATAAGAATTAAATGGTTTATGTCTGATATTTTACCCAAGTTAAAAAAATTGATGAATTTGTCCCTTGAGTGCAAGAAGGCTTTGCAATGCTTTAGCATTGCAAAGCCTTCTTGCACTCAAGGGATGAAATACACCACCACCCATGCTATTCTGTAGATTATGAGGCCTAAAACTTGAACCAAGAACATGAACTCTTGATGGCAAAGAAGAAATTACTGAAATAAAAAATAAAATAAAAAAACGCTCGCCCGCATGCAATTTCACAAATAATGGCCTGAGAAACAGAAGATCTACTTTGTGTGGCCTTATCTAAAATATTTCAATATGAAAGTATGCTAGAAAAACTGTTTTTTAAAGCTTTTTCCAGAACTGGTTCCCAGGAACCCTGTATGCAAGCATATCAAGGGAAGTAATTTCAGCACTTGACTAAAAAGTTTTCTCACTGCGATCAGATTTGGATAACTTTACCCACAGTATAAATGGTTACAAATACAGATATTTCACAGTATAATACATAGTGTAAATAGAGGATATTCACGAAAATTTGATGAATACCGAAAATATCTCGTGAGTGGCTACAAAGAAATATGAGGATCTTCACGAGCGACGCAGTCGCTCGTGAAGATCCTCATATTTCTTGTAGCCACTCACGAGATATTTTCGGTATTCATCAAATTTTCGTGAATTTTCTTTTTATTTAATGCTCTACGACTACAAACTCTCCAATTTGTGGCCTTTATTTGCCATTAAGGCGCAAAATTTATGTGCCGAACCGGCGTCCATACAAAAATTACAACAACCAAACTCCAACCATTGGAATGTGTGAATATCCGCACAAAAAGTAGTCCCGTCCTATTTCTCCCCTAACTTTACGATTTACCAAGGCTGGCGAATTGAAATAATCGCAATGTGTTTCGAAGAAATAGAACAATAACAAAAAACACCACTTTCTTATTTTCAATAACAAGACACGTCATTTTATTTTTTTTGAACTCGATGCACTGAAGACGTGTGAAGTTGAACTGAAGAAATTTGAAAGTGATTTCGGCTTTTCGCTGGAAGGTGAATGAGAAAGTCAAACTTTGAAACCGCTGATTTAATGAATTGATTTAGTCACTGTCACTATCAATTTTTCGAATTCGTTTGTATTTGGGACTCTGGAATTCATTACTGATGTGCTGACTCGTTTAAAGTACATGTGATTCGTCATCCGAACCTACGATGAAATATCGATTTCTAAATATCATTTTGATATTTCGTTTTGCCGACCGACAGGGGAATATGACTTAATTTTTCAGCGTGAATTGATGCCTGAGCATTAAATAAATGTTGTTTTACTCTCTTCGAGTGGTCGTCAGCTAATTAAAATATTCACTGATTAAAATTATCAACTCTCCTTGGTGAAATAACTTATCCATAAATTGATCATTTAAAACAATATTGTATATTTTTACAGCCAGATTTTCTTGTTTGCACTTTACAGTCACCATGGACAGGTGGTAATCCATGTGTGGGCATTTGCTTTCTACATTGTGTTTGATATCTTGGCATAAATTAGTTTTTAATTGGGTAAGTTACAATTTAATGTTGTGTGAAACTTTTTATATTACAGAGGAATTTATTGTTGGCCGTGTTATTAAGGCAATGAACAATAGCTGGCATCCAGATTGCTTCCATTGTGAGCTGTGTGATGGACCTCTTGCTGATGCAGGATTTGTTAAAAATGCAGGAAGGTACAAAATCATGCTTATTCTTTCAAAATGTTATCTTTGTTTTGAGTGAAATGACATTTATCTGTTATAATTTAGATGTATATGAAAAGTGTACATGCTTGAAACTTGTATATCATCGGCTGGCTTCCACAATGTCGTATCTCAAGTTTTCCAACTTTTCAGGAGAGACAGAAAACTGAATAATTCCAAATGTAGGGAGTAACTGTGGCTCCTCAAATAGAAAGCCACATTGGTTGTTTCCGATAACATTTAGAGTCTATTAGATTGTTTTCTATGAAAAAATGACTTTTAGGTGATGATTCGACATTTTGAGAGTTCATTTACTGTCTCTTCAATGCAGGAATTGGTTTGTCAAGGTTTCCCACCCGTTTCATTACCAGCTCTCAGAAACAAGCTGATTGCCTCCATTCACAAGACAGGAATTTTACAGGGTTCACACTCTCAATGAAAAATACTTAAATTTTGGCCCCTACCTTCAAAAGTGCTTGAATTTCTATCTAGCCTTGAAAAGTACTTGATTTTCCACCATCAGCCTTGAAAAGTACTTTATAATTCAGTTTACCTATAAGCTCATGAAACAAGAAGTTTTATAATAACCCCCCACACACACATTCGGTGTCACAAAATCAGTCAGGAACCGCATCTTATCGATCTCTGTATATCATTCCTTGAGTGGACAAGGTGTCATCTGCAATACAGGGACGATCTATATCTAAGTCATTGGGTTTTCCAGAAATCAAGTTCTCGAGGTTTAAATTCTTTGGCTGTCCATGATGTTGAAAATTTAAATGCATTTTATAATAGTCCTTGAAAAATTGTAGTCAAGAGTCCTTGAAAAGTGCTTAAGTAGTTCTTTACCCCTTTACCCAACGCAGACAATTTCAAAATTTATTATTTTGAATATCATTTTTAAAATTTAAAAAAAAAATTTCAACAAAACCATATCATGTGACCCCTCTATGGAACGAGCTGGACGAGCTCGTTCCAAAGAGGGGGTCACATGATATGGTTTTGTTTTTCAAAAAATAATATTTTTTCATCTGCTGAATTTGCATATTACGTGGGGAGGATGCAGGCGATTCATTGAGTAAAGGGTTAATTTGATTCTCCAAGATCAATAGGAACTCTGTTTAGAGTTTTGACATTTTTTATCAGAACTCCCGATTTGTTTAAAAATGTTTTGAAGATACATACAGATTATCATGGTAATGTGCATGTCCTGTGATTATAATAACCCACCAAACACACATTGCCGGCGAGTTGTGATCCCATTCTGGACACCACTGAGAATCTGATGCAAATCACAGGACATGCACATTATCATGATAATTCATTTATCTAACAATTCTGGCATATAAACAGATTAAATCTTAAATTATTAATACACTTTTGGGACATAATGTTGGTCGAGAAAAAGTTTTTAAAAAACCAATATTTTATGGAAAAATAATGTGTGCACTTTAACAAACAATGAGTAATGCGATCACCGCAAATTTTCAAAGTCGCATTGTAAAATTATTCACTCTCAAGTAATATTTAACTGTGCAGTTTCTGTTTATTGTGGAGGGGGGGGGGGGGGGGGTAATTGGCTATTAATAGTTCTGTTGCTAACTGTAAGGAATTGTGTTTTGTTTTGTAAGCAATCACCTGAGTCGATCACTGAAACGCACATATAATGTATTCATGCGCTTATTATGATAGGCCATTGCGTTTTTGGAAATTAGTCGTCTATATGATACGCAATCAGAATGAGTCGTCTATGTGATACGGAATCGGAACACATTATGTGATACGTACTGTTTCTCGTGGTTTTCAGGCCAAAATCTATATGATTGTTAGATAAACCGTTAAGGAACTATGTATGAACATTACAGAACAAAAAATGCATAATTCCCCCAGATCAATTGCTTCTTGTGCATCTTGTGTAGTTGGTTCTGCAGATTCTGAATTTGTGAAAAGGTGTTTCACGCCAAATTGGGAGATACAAATATTTGGAAGCTCACCTATGATATTGTATTCAGGCTTGTTCAAACTATTTCATTCATCAATTATTTGCCATTTGAAATGCCCAGGTTGACCGATTTTTTATTTGCCAGCATTAGTAGCACTAATCCCTCATTCAGCTGGATTGCTAGAATATCAGCGAAAAACTCTTCAACTGAATCTTCTCTCTTTGATGACATGAAAGCTGTTTTGCTAGAACTGTACAACAACTTTTACTTCAGTGATGAGGACAATTTATGCTGACTGGGGTGATGCAAAATCAATCATTGAATCCAAATAAGATGACTAATTGAGACAAAGCTGATAAGACAACCATGAGAATGACAGTATGAGAACTTAACCCTTTACCTTACATGAAAAGCAGATGACACTCAAGCCAGAAAATAAGCAGACTGTCATCTGCAAAATGAGGTCCCCAGAGGGTGAATTTAGTGATGTTTCCCTGCACAGCAGGGTCGCATCCCAAAATTTACCCTCTGTGAACCTCAATCTGAATCAGGGTCTCCAAACAAAACAGAAAGAGGTACCCAGAGGATAAATTAGCCCACTGTATGGAATAGCATCATCAAATTCACCTTCTGGGAACCCCATTCTGGAAATATCAGATTGCTTATTTTCAGGCCTGATGACACTTGCAAAAAAATTTCTTGAACAACTAATTTTTTATCTCAAAAACATAGGTTATGAACCTCATTGGAACGAGCTCGATGAGCTGATTCCAACAAGCGGTCATGACCTGTGTTTTTGAGACAAAAAATGAAATTTGAGACAAAAAATGAAAAATTAATGAAAATTAATTGTCGATTTTTGAGAATAGCACTGGCCGGTTTGGGCCGTTATGTTGGATAAATAGACAATAAACATATAGTGTGTTTTTATATCTGTGTTATACAATGAGTTGAAATATGGTTTATTTTTTCGAGGCTGGCCGGTTTGGGCCGTTATGTTGGATAAATAGACAATAAACATATAGTGTGTTTTTATATCTGTGTTATACAACGAGTTGAAATATGGTTTATTTTTTCGAGGCTTCGCCGAGAAAAAATAAACCATATTTCAACGAGTTGTATAACACAGATATAAAAACATACTATATGTTTATTGTTTTTATCTGATAACAAACAGACACCCGCCTCGTGCGTCTACCCGACTTATATATACTTCCCACGGGCCTCCAAAGAAAACCAGTCTACGAGACAAAAGAAATAGGACAAGATGCATAGAGTTGTGTCCCTTACATTACAAAATCGATGACGGCGATTGTAAAGTGCGATTGCACTTCTTGCATCATGTAACTGCGCTGGAACAAAATAAATTTCACCTATTTTATTAACAGTAACAAAACGGTGTTTCAGTAGAGTTATTCTTTTTTTGACATAGTTCCAGTTTTCTTCCGTGTTTTATGCTGTAGTCCCAATATAACAAATAATTTTGCATTTGTTTACAATTTTTACGAAGTGTTTTTTTTTCAGTTAGAGCAGACGAACTTTTAATTAGCGCAGTTCCGCGAGTACTTTTGATCGAGGCTGTGACTATAAATAGTTTGCAGTCGCCGCATACTAATTACTATTAACATTCAAGTAATTTCTACAATGTTTTGAAGCAAAATTTTAGGTTGCCTTTATTGAAGCAAAATAAATAAGAAATGACACCATCAGAGGATTTTGACAAAGTGCAATAAGCGTACACTTAAAACCTGCCCTGTGATATAACGATGTTTCATGAATGAATGAATGAAAATGGAATTGAAAGAGGTCATGGTTATCAGATAAAAGGTTAATATCTTCCAGCACATAATCGCTACCATTATAAAGATAGAGATTTTCTGATGAAACTGTAATGATGGAGTCGACAGGAAGACGGCCAATCTGGCCATGCTGTCTACCAACAGAATGTCATTGTTTTGTATCTTACTTTTTTTCTTGCTTATGTGATACGCCTGTAAATGTTGTATTCTGTTGAATAAATTTACTTACTTTTACTTACTTTATTTTGCAGCCAGCAAAGTATATTCTTCACAACACAATCTGAGATTGCGAGGTGTCGGAAAATTGATAACTTTCAAAAAATCATATTTATTGAGCATTGTCTGTTTATAGCAACAATTGCCCCCTGCCCACCCCACCCCCACCCACCCCCCCCCCCCCAAAAAAAAAAAATGGCACAGATGAGATACTTTTTAATAAAAATAAGACATTTTGATGTCTACATTGATTGAAGGTTTTTATCTTACAATCAACATGTATTTTGTCTGTATTAACTCCACAACTGTCGTGTATCCAACCCCCTGATACAGATGTTTGTATCAGGTGGTCGGATACAAGCACATTCGTTTCGCGTGAGTTCCATTTTTTTCATTTTGTTCATCCGTACGAATAAATAGTTCAATATGTATTCATGTACATTCTTGACTTATCCCCAATATATTGTAAGATAAAATGATTATTACCATTATGTGGATGTACAAAATATATATCCAGGTTCTAAGGGTAGATCACGACTCGTCTTCGACTTGTCGTGATCTACCCTTAGAACCCGGAGCTCGACTCGGATACATATTTTGTACATCCACATAATGGTAATAATCTCTTTGTAACAGAAGAATTATTGATCACTAATTCAAACTAACCAAATTAATTATGCATATAAACAGTTATTGAATTACAATAAAGATATATATGATATATCAATAGTTTGTGATATTGTTCGTGATTAATAAATATTTTTTTCTTTCAGAGCTTTATGTAGAGAATGTAATGCAAAAGAGAAAGCCAAGGGAATGGGAAAATATGTTTGTCACAAATGCCAGTATGTATTCATAAGCTACTGTATAATTGTGGTCAAAATATCACCTCTCTGTATCAACTAATTAAACGTATATTATTATGCCTCACGTTTGTAACATCAGCCGTGATTGGTTAATTTGACACCTTCTAAAAGCCATTGTACTGGAGTTTTAGGGCAAAACACGGGTACTATTGGAACGTTCTTCTCTGGAGACAAGAGAACCAAGAAAATGTAAGCTCCACTTTCATTGATCAGTGTCGATTATGCACGCTCCGATAGGAATTTCTCAACACCAAGCGCTGGCTCCGTGTCCGTTTAACTTTTTTCGTCACCGATAGACACAAATTTACCAACAAATATGTCATCTTCAGTGGGTGTGTTTTCAATTTTAACTGCAAACAATGAATTCAAAAGAATCAGAAATATTAAAAACTTGCGTGTTGTTCACCACTTCAGTGAATCCTGAATATGAGTTATGACTTCAATCAATTATATTTCCACAAGTTTAGTACTCCTCGACCTCACTGAGTCTCTGCCTCAAGTTCAAAATAAATTGTTTCACTCCACTTAATTCTAACAACTGTCGTTGTCCAAGAAACATGAATTTATATTCCATTAATTTATACCACTTATCACAAGCATTAATAATGAATTATAACATAAACAGCATGATGCAGTTGTAAACACTGGCATTTGGTGATATAGAAACTCCCAAAACGGCGGCACTTGTGACAAGTCATTTTCGAAGTAAACGTCATTCGTTCGAATTGACGTCATGTTTTTGGATTCGACTACATTGTTATTACAAGATTGATGGCATGTTGCAGTTAACGCTTAACAATGAAAGTTATTTTTTGTTCGGCATAATAGAATAATAATAAATAATTAGAACATTTCTTTTCATGTTCTATCGGTCGATAGTACCCTTCGCTGCTTCAGGTTTTATTTCAGAAATCACACAAACTCAGGTACTATCGACCGATAGAACATGAAAAGAAACATTCTAATTTGCTGCTTTGGGTTTTATTTCAGAAATCACACAAACTCAGGTACTATCGACCGATAGAACATGAAAAGAAGTGTTCTAATATTATAGTACAGAGAGAGGGAAGTTGCACTGACATAGTGTGATCAGTTTCCACAAAATATTATGCTCCCAATATCCGAAGGAGGCTTTTAGGTGGAGATGGGCAGTATTGGAATTATGAATTTGATGTAACTTGGTTAAGAACAGATAAACCTGTTGATGTGTGCTTCCACAAAGAAGCTGATATTGGCAGTTGGACCGCCTGACCCGCTTACAATAGGTCGGCCTGGAATTTTGCCCTTTTCAAGGCACTTGTGAATTTTGGGTAGGAGATACAGCTAAGGTGTTCTAGTGTACCTAGTTGTTAGGCCCTGGTGACATTTGTCACTAATTTCACCTTTTTGGTGTAATTCATTGAGGACTGATGTAAAATGTTTGTTCTATAAATCCTCACTAATCTTACTGTAGAAAGTGGAGTTGCTGGGTTGCCTCTGTGCCTCTTGGATATAATCAGTTGTATTCTGGATTACAACCATGGAGCCTTTATCTGCCTTCTTGATAATAATATGTTGGTTTGCCCTAAGTTGAACAAGTGAGGTGCTTTCGGCTTTGTTGACGTTAGTTGACCGGAAGTGACTTCCTTTGAAGCGGTGTAGTGCATTTTGAGTCATTTTGGCCCAAAAGTCGAGGCAGGCATCATCACCTGGTTTAGGGTCCAGGTGCTCTTAGGAGTGAATTTGATATTCAGTTTTCTATCAAAGTCCATGGCCGCATCGCACTTGTTATGGAAAAAACTAAGGTGCAAGCAGCATATGAACCTGTCAAGGTCCCTTGAGAGTTGGGTTTGGTCATTTCTCAGAGGCGTAGGGCTAAATGTTCAGCCCTTACTCAGTACAGCCGTTTCAAATTCAGAATAATTTGAGATGTTGACAGTAATTCTTTTCTTGGTTTCAGTGTTGATATGTTCCATGCGATTATAGCTTATTTAATCTTTTGGCTAAATCAAGGATATATGCTAAAACCTGATCCTTATCCGAGTTCTTTTTGTTTGTATTCTGTTTGGGGCCGCCTGGCCAGCTACCTAGGTTTTGTTTCCTGTTCCTGTTGAGTCTAGGTTCCGATTTCCATTTCTGGTCCTGTGGCGGAGCGGAAAACATGGGGAGTCCTTCTGCACATCTAAAAGGTGAGCAATTTTCCTTCCAGATCACTTGTCAAGTGAGGTCACTAATCTGTTGATCAGCTTAAGTAGAGCTATATTGGCCTCACTCTTCTCATCCGGTGTTGCTACGGACTCCCACTCCTGTTATTTATTTATTAGGGTTTAACGACACATTAACAGCCAAGGTCATATCATGTCTGTGACAGTTTTATGGGTGGAGGAAGCTGGAGTATCTGAAGAGAACCACCGAGCAACGACGAGCAGCTGCCAGCTTCCAACATCGTAACTCCGCACTGCAGCACAGGCAGGGTTAGATTGGTTGAAGACATGCACTCCATCGACGTGCAGGACGCCTTAGTACACAGCACCATCGTGCACCCGACAATCGGGGTGAAGTGCCTTGCCCAAGGACACAACACGGAAGTCCAAATCGATCACTCAGACGGTCACCCGTCCAAGGACTAACTGAGCTCGACGTTGCTTAACTTCAGCCCACTCCTGTTTGGAATGCATAAAGTCTGAGCATGTCTTCTCATCTCGATAATGCCAGTTCCTTGTGGAGATGCATTAGTTTGAGGGAACAGTTCCTCAAAATCTCCTTTTCCTGATCCGCAATGGCTGCGGTATCATGTCGGCTGGCGTTGTTGAAGCGGAGCCAGGGCCCGAAACGAATCAGCTTATCCTCCAAACACTTCTCCAGGAAATGGAGATGGTGTTCCAATTTGGGAAGCTTGTACCGGATGTTGCTCACTTTACGATAAATCTCGTAGTGGTCCTGCAAGATTTTGGGTTTGACAAGTTTGTCTCGTGTTGTGGTCTTGTCAGAGTCAATTTTCCTCTTTTTTCTGAGCCTGACGGCTATTAATGGAGAAGTCAGATGATCTGCCATAATATGTGGCTACACTACCATCTAACAACCATACATTACTAGACCAACTCGTTGGTGATACGTTTACCATAACCTTCGAAAATGGTGTACTAACAAGTTAAAAAATAAAATATATATAACGGAGGTTAGCTCAAAGGTTATTGTGTTGCTAAGTTGAGCTTTTCTGAGCCAAGCTAGTTTCGAACTGTTGCGTTCTTCTTCAGTGGCATGAAAGCCAGAGGTCACTTGCTTGTTCCCTTTTATACCTCCATGAGAGGGTGTCATGTCCCGGGTAAGTGAGTTCTGTAACCAGTCATAGAAAAGCAGTGTTTTCTCGTATGGTATTAATAAACGACTCAAGATTGGATGCACGTGATGTGGAATTCTCCAATGTATTTGTAGAATTTACCGATTTATTTATAGGTCACTGGTAGAAATAGTCCATTAACGTGTGCCTCGTTTGAGACAGGCATGATAACATTCTGGAAAACTTGGCACTCTTGTTTTCCAGAAAGCTGGATTTGATGGGTAAACTACAGTGGTATTGAGGGGATATTTGTGGTAGTCGTATAATAAAATAATAAGAGTTTATTTATTTAAACTTTCAGTGCTATCATAGAAGAAGGTCACATAAAATTCAAAGGAGAAGCTTATCATCCCTATCACTTCAATTGTAAATCCTGTGGGTAAGTATTATTATTTCATGTTTATTGTATTTACAAAAATAATAATGTGAATGTAAATGTTAGGAGGCTGCAAGTATTAAAAATAAGATAAACAACATATTTATTGGGAATTTTAATTTATTTTTTGTTAAGGAAAATTGGTAACTGAAGACTCACAAGTTTGTTTTCATTGATTTTTTTATTCAGTATTTGTTTGGAAAGCTTGATCAGATTTGTTTAATCCATTACCTAAAGAATCACTGTCATCCACCCGCGTAATTTGCAAATTCAGCAGTTGAAAAAATATTGTTTTTCAAAAAATTTCAACAAAACCATATCATGTGACCCCCCCCCCCCCCCCCTCATTGGAACGAGCTCATCGAGCTCGTTCCAAAGAGGGGTCACATGATATGGCTTTGTTGAAATTTTTTTTTACATTTAAAAAAATAGTAATTAAAAAAATAAAATTTAATATCGTCTGTGTTGGGTAAAGGGTTAACCACCATTCACCACTCTTTTAACTAGTTGAATGTAAACTATTTTTCAAAGTTGATTTGTAACATGAGCATATTTTTTTTCAAAGATTATAATGCTTCCAAGAAGGGGAGCCTAAATTTAGCAAGATTTTGTTCATAAATAATTGATTTTTACAATTTATTGGAGAGTGCCTTTTGGCACTCAATAAATTGTAACAAGACAACTTTATATAAAGTTTTTGTTCTACTGCTGAGCAAATGTATTGTTAATTCATACAGTGTGATATTTAAGCAACATCGAGCCCGGTTAATCATTGGATGGGTGACCATCTGAGCGATCAATTCGGACTCCCGCGTAGTGTCCTTGGGCAAGGCACTTAACCCTGATTGTCCACATGGGGGCACAATGACGCCGTTTACTAAGGCGTACTGCACGTTGATGGTGCGTATGTCTTCAACCAATCTAACCCTGCCTGTGCTGCAGTGCGGAGTTACGATGTTGGGGAGCTAGCAGCTGCTCGTCATTGCTCGGTGGTTCTCTCCGGGTACTCCGGCTACCTCCACCCATAAAACTGTCACGGTCATGATTAGCCATTGTGCATAAGTATATGACCTCAAACACCGATAAATAAATAAATAAATACAGTGTGATGCCACTAAAATGGCTTCCAGCACTTTGCAATAGAACCACGATAGTGACTTTTAGCACTCAAGCAGTTAACCCTTTACCTAAAATGAAAGGTAGACGACACTTGCAAACAAAATTCTTGAATAGGCCTCACAAAGTAGATCCTCTGTTTCTCAGGCCATTTTTTGTAAAATTGCATGAGTGAGGGCGGCTTTTTATTTTATTTTTTATTTTTCTAATTATTTTTTTGCCATTAACCCTTTACCCAATGCAGACGATATCAAAATTTATTATTTTAAATGTAATTTTTTAATTTTTGTCCAAAAAATTTCAACAAAACCATATCATGTGACCCCTCGTTGGAATGAGCTCGACGAGCCCGTTCCAACTAGGGAGCACATGATATGGTTTTGTTGAAATTTTTTGAAAAATAATATTTTTTCAACTGCTGAATTTGCATATCATGCGGGCGGATACGGTCGATTCGTTGGGTAAAGGGTTAAAAAGTTTATGTTCTTGGATTGTTTTATGTTTTAGGCCCCATAATCTACCGAATAGCATGGGTGGTGGTGTATTACGTCCCTTGAGTGCAAGAAGGCTTTGCAATGCTAAAGCATTGCAAAGCCTTCTTGCACTCAAGAGACAATTTTATTAACTTGGGTAAAATATCAGACATAATCCATTCGATTTTGATTTTTTAGTCGAGTTGTGACGAAGTCAAACTCGACTTATAGTTTGGTGAATGGCGGGCGGGCGGGCGGACGGGCGGGCGGGCGGGCGGGTGTGGCGGGCGGGCGGGCGGGCGGGCGAGCGGGCGGGCGGGCGTAAACAATTGGTTTCCGGATGATAACTTGATAGTGGTTCAACTCACATTCATTAAACTTCATACATAGGTTGGTCTTGGTGGGAGGAAGAACCCTATTGATTTTGGACATGCTACGTCGAAGGTCAAGGTCACAGTGACCTTGAACATAGTAAATCTTAAACAATTGGTTTCCGGATGATAACTTGATAATGGTTCAACTCACATTCATGAAACTTCATAGGTAGATTGGCCTTGGTGAGGGGAAGAACCCTATTGATTTTGGACGCGCTACGTCAAAGGTCAAGGTCACAGTGACCTTTAACATAGTATATCGCAACAATTGGTTTCCGGATGATAACTTGATAGTGGTTCAACCTAGAGTCATGAAACTTCATAGGTGTGTTGGCCTTGGTGCGAGGAAGAACCCTATTGATCTTGGACTCACCAGGTCAAAGGTCAAGGTCACAGTGACCTTGAACATAGTATATCGCAACAATTGGTTTCCGGATGATAACTTGATAGTGGTTCAACCTAGAGTCATGAAACTTTATAGGTGTGTTGGCCTTGGTGCGAGGAAGAACCCTATTGATCTTGGACTCACCAGGTCAAAGGTCAAGGTCACAGTGACCTTGAACATAGTATATCGCAACAATTGGTTTCCGGATGATAACTTGATAGTGGTTCAACCTAGAGCCATGAAACTTTACAGGCGTGTTGGCCTTGGTGCGAGGAAGAACCCTATTGATGTTGGACTCACTAGGTCAAAGGTCAAGGTCACAGTGACCTTGAACATAGTATATCGCAACAATTGGTTTCCGGATGAGAACTTGATAATGGTTCAACCTAGAGTCATGAAACTTCATAGGTGTGTTGGCCTTGGTGCGGGGAAGAACCCTATTGACCTTGGACTCGCCTGGTCAAAGGTCAAGGTCACAACTCGACATTGGATCTGTGATCCTGAGCGGCATTTTTTAAGTTTGGATTGGTTATAAAAAGAGAGCATGCAGCAGTCAAAAGGACCATGCGGGAGGGCCTGAGAAACAGATTTTTATTTTTTTTAGGCCATAACTAAGTTTTTTCATTTTTTGTGTCAAAAACTTAGCTTATGACCCCTCATTGGAATGGGCACAATGAGCTTTTTCCAATGAGGAGTCATAAGCTATGTTTTTGAGACAAAATATTTAAATAATGAAAATTGAACTGTGATTTTTGTGATAAGGCTGGCTGGGCGGTTTTGGCTTTAACATTGGGTAATGGGTTAATAAAAGCAATAAAACATTAAGGTGATTTGGGCGGGGAGGAATCTTGTCTCACCCCACTGTTCAGAGTCATTCATTGTGACAATTTTTCCCTTGTTGTAGACCTATACAAATATTAGAAATTAACCTGCATGAGATTCAAGGGACAGAACTTGTTTTTTAGTCAAGAAATTGACACAAAAATGTTAGTATGTGTCAAACTCTTGAGTTGAACATTTTCAAACGGGCCTTAAATGTAAAGTTGAGAGACCTGTTTTCTGGTGAGCCAAAATTGATGAGCAGACAGCAGTATTGAAGATTCTTTTAGTGTTTTTAGTCATATCATAAATATTATGAGAGAGAATTAAATCTGACTTTTATGTTTTCAGCATTGAATTGAACACTGATGCCAGAGAGAAGAATGCTGAACTATACTGCCTTCGATGTCATGACAAGATGGGCATACCAATATGTGGTGCTTGCAGGTTAGTTTTAGTATTGTATTATTGTGGAAACGAATATTTGAATTTTCAAATCTCTTTTTTGTGAGGCATAAATAATAAATTGACTCTCAGTCGCCATTCCTAAAGCAAACATTGTTTATGTCTGTCAACTCATGAGGTTGCAAAAGTAACATAACACATGATTTGCAAGCATGTGTATTTGTATCTTTCCAAGGGACATATTTTATAAACTTTATTGAACTCACACACTGCTGCATATCCCCAACACAGTAGCATATCCAGGATTCTGGGTTTTTGGGGGAACCACATTTCACTCATTGGTCTTTAGATTAAACATATTTATTTGTTTCAAAAAGGTACAAAAAGGATTGGATACATAGACAGAATGTGATGGGTGTTTTACATAACGAATTGGAATGGCCTAGTCATATTTCTCGCGAGCCGTAGGCTCGAGCAAAATATGATTACGCCATTCCAACAAGTTATGTAAAACACCCACCGATTCAAACACACATAGCGTCCTTCACAACACATGCATTAAAATTCATTTAAATAAACAGATTTTAATTATGATGTTTAAACCCAAAGGTGAAGAGTCTGTTTGTTTTGACCGAAGTTGTACTGATCAAATGGATCGATAAAAAATCAAAGCAACCTTTTCGGAACCAGTGTTAGTTGAAATTCATATCGCTGTTTCTCTTCGTCTGGTGCCCATTCACGCCTAACCATTTGGTGTCTATTACTGTTAGTAAAAATACAAGCACAAATTTGTGCTGATTTGCAAACAGTTGGAAGAAGCATTTTTAAAAGAAATTCGAAGCATGTCAAGATGTACGAAGATTTTCCGAAATAAAGTTGACCAATTATGATATAACTGATCCACAAAACGAGACGGCCACGGGACTGGGTTAATGTTCTGGCTGGAAATGATTGGGATTTTTTTAAAAATTTTACCTCACTTTTGGTTAACTAATTCTTTGTGAACCGAATTTATTATGCTTTGGACGTTTTCATTTTTCGCACTATGCGACAGACTTCGATAATTGTATAACGAAATTTGGCAACTTTTTGGAGCGTAACTAAAGACTCGATGGGAAAGGAACTAGTATGAACGGTGCTGGGAAAAAAGTTCTGGCATGTACATCAGCCATTGAATACAGAATCATTTATGTCATAGCGGCCATTCGATTAAATACAAGGGTTTAAAGTTGAATGGATGTGTAATAAAAGTGCTTACCACTTTGGTAACTCAACTCTCCTTTGACATATTAGTTAACAAATATATACAGTTAAAACTAGAAGTCCTGTCATAAACTGTGCGCTTATCTAGGCTTAATTGCACGTAGGAATTGCGTGCAATCGCCATATTGAATGGTATCCAAAGTACGGCAGGTTCTCCTGCTTACTCATAGCAAACACAGGCAATGATTCTGCCAATGGACCTCCGGGTTACCCGGAGGTCCATTGGCTAAAACATTGCTTATGCACAGACCTTATGTACAGAATTTGATAGCCTTACTATGGTCATAACGTGTAGATTAACGTGCAGATCGACGTGCTATTTGTGCACATTTCATGACAGGACTTCAAGTTTTAACTGTATATCACCTGACTGCAGTCCGGTAATTTCAAGATACATAACACAGAAAAAATAGGATTGAGTAGTTGTTTTTTTTACGGAAAAAAGGGTGGGTTGGGTGGGAGGTGGTGGCGCTTTGGGAAGTGTCTGTCATGTCCATTCGATATGAATTCATTATATTGTTCGCTAATTTAGGCTCTGTTGAATAATGATAATAGTGATAATGATTGCGGAAATAATTATCAGTTGGGAGTAAAGTTTCAGACGATACACATATGATAATCAAGCTAAAAATTTATCCTTCACCCCACTGACCACACCAATTTCAGCCTCACAGAAAATTATGTTTGGGTTGATACTACCTGTGATGGGCAAAGAAGCATGTGCTCACCCTGTACCTGCTCCAGAATGCTGCTTATTACCAATTAAATCTCTTGAGTTGCCTGAATGTTCTTAAATATGAGTCTGTTCGCATTGTTTGGCAATTCCATGTCACAATACATACATATTATCATAACAGTGTGTTGATCTGTGCCGTAGTATCACATCGAGTTGAGGTGGCCAGATTGTAGGATCACACTCGTGTGATCCGACAATCTGGTCACCTCAATGAGACGTGATTCTACGACACGGATCAACACACTGTTATGATGATAGGTTTATTATATGACTGACACACTAACAGTAACTTAATTTGTTTACCTCGATTTACTTATTCCCTTAAGCCAAACATAAAAATAGCAAACGAAACTTTGTAAAAAATGGCAATGGATTCCCTAGTTATGAAGTCTATTTTTAATGGATAAATAGTTCAACATTATTCATACGGAAATTCTCGGCAATTACTGTAGGAGTGTGATATGGATTTTTGATCTGGGAAAATCTCACCTGATGTGATCCGACAGTCTGGATAAAATCATCAAACAGTAGTGGTATTTAAGGTAAAAATATCATAGTCATATGCAGTTAAAACTAGAAGTCCTGTCACAAATGGTGCGCTTATCTAGGCTTAATTGCATGTTGGAATTGCACGCAATTGCCATATCTAATGGCATCCAAAGCACGGCAGGTTCTCCTGGCTACTCATAGCAAACACATGCAATGTTTCTGCCAATGGACCTCCGGGTTACCCGGAGGTCCATTGGCTGAAACATTGCTTGTGCACAGGCCATATGTACAGAATTTGATAGCTTTACTATGGCCATAACATGTACATTAATGCGCAGATCAACGTGCTATTTGTGCGCATTTCATGACAGGACTTCTAGTTTTAACTGTAATAAAGAAGAATATTGACTGAATTTATATTGAAATTTGTCAACTCACACATTAGTTGAAGTCTAGGAATACTAAACCATTGGCGTACATGAAGAAGTCTTTATACACAACCTTGTCCAATGGTCCTGGTGATGATGTTGGGGATCAGAATGAGAAAAGGTAGCACACTCTAGTCAGTGACATGGGCAGGGAGGCCCTTCTCATGGCAAATTTTAGAATAAGACATAACGCAATGAAGGTGGAATATAGCAGAAGACCCAGGTAACACCAAATTAAAATATCGTACTTTGGGTGAAACAACATGCCATCGGCAATGCTTTACTTTGTTGCACTCAAGGGATGATACATGGTTAATTTGTTCTCATTTAGGATCAGATTCCATTTAGCACTAAAAACTTTCATTGGCTGCCAAAAATTCATTCAGCCCTGAACAAAACTTAACTTTGCACCAAAAAACACTGGAGGCAAGCAGATTCATCATATAATTCTTAACCCTTTACCCAATGCAGACGATTTCAAAATTCATTATTTTAAATATTTTTTTTAATTTTTTTAAAAAAATTCAACAAAACCATATCATGTGACCCCTCTTTGGAACGAGCTCAATGAATTTTCGAAAAATAATATTTTTTCAGCAGCTGTATTTGCATATTATGCGGTCGGAGGCGGGCGATTCGTTAGGTGAAGGGTTAATAATTGCACGAGTTTCATTTTTTTCAAGAAGGAGGGGTTGCTGTACATAATGTTTTGTTTTGGATGGGACATATCCCAGCCCTCAAAAAGACATATGCAAACTCATCTTATCATTCTTCCCCAGTATCTTTATTAAAATGTTGTTGGCGGGGGTTCGGATAACATGATTTCTCCCCTTTTAATTTTTTTCACAGCTATGTCTCCCTCCTCTCCCACTCCCTTATGGGCTACACCTGTTTGTTTGGTTAGAATGACTCCCTTTCCATCATTATTTATTTTACATTTTCAGACGGCCAATTGAAGAAAGAGTTGTTCATGCTCTGGGAAAGGCTTGGCATGTTGAGGTAATTTTATAAATCTAATAAAGTCTATATTAACTCGTATAAAATAAATGTTTTATCACATAATTACTGTCCAAACTGCTCTGCTGTATTTGTACTTAACCCTTTACCCAACGCAGACGATATCAAAATTTATTATTTTAAATATCATTTTTTAAAATTTTTCAAAAAATTTCAACAAAACCATATCATGTGACCCCTCATTGGAACGAGCTCGACGAGCTCGTTCCAATGAGCGGTCACATGATATGGTTTTGTTGAAATTTTTTGAAAAACAATATTTTTTCAACTGCTGAATTTGCATAATACGCGGGCAGATGCGGGCGATTCGTTAGGTAAAGGGTTAAACAACAATCACTTGAAAAAATTCACCCACTCTCCTTTACATCCTGACTTCTGACTTTTAAGAAGGCTTGGAATATTGACGTAATTTTACAAATCCATTTTAACCCTTGGATTCTCAGATTAATTTTATGAAAATAACTACCGTATATACATGTACACATCTGTAGATGACTCAATAATGTATCTTCATAATTGTTGTCTGACTGTACAGGCAGCCCAATGGATTTCATCTTACCTTGCTGAGAGAAGTTTTGAAGTGCACATTGGAAGATCTAAATCCTCTCCATTGAGCATACATTTCTCTGTATCTCAAGGGAGTATAAATGGACCAATTTATTTCACATGCTATGCAAGTTCATTGGGTTCCTGTCTTAGGAAAAACAGCAAATAGCAGGTTACGCAGATGACCATTCCCTATACAATACGTATCGCGCCGGTCAGGATACGATTGAACAGAAAACAATAGAAAGCATTTCAGAAACCCTGAGTGCTTTTAAAGAATGGATGGTCCTTAATCAAATCAAGATGAATGAGTCTAAAACTGAATTCATCATTTTCGGTAGCTCCCGGATGTTACCCAAAACTAACATAGCTTCTATTGACGTATGTGGAACTGACATTGCATGATCAAAAGAAATCAAACTTCTGGGTATGCACCTGGATGAAAATTTAAATTTTGAAAATCACATTTCCACAAAGGCCAGGGCAGCATCGTATGCTATGTTCAATTTAAAAAAGCTTAGGCCCTACTTGTCCAAACAGGCATGCCTAAAAGTTGCCAACGCCCTGATAATGTCCCATATAGATTATGGCAATAGCCTTTTGATGGACCTGCCGCAAAGCAGAATGAAGCCTTTCCAGAGAACTCAGAGCCTCGCTGCCAAAATCATAATGGATAGGTCAAAATTCTTCAGCTCTACAGATGCCTTGCAAGAGTGCCATTTTCTCCCAATCGCAGTTAGATGTCAACTTAAAGTCCTTGTACTAGTCTTCAAGTGTCTTAATGATATGACACCTGAATATCTGGCGAATTTGATTACCTTCTCCACCAACTCTTATGCCACAAGATCTAGCACTACACTCAAATTGGCACAACCTTTTAATAGGAAAATTACTTTTGCAGACAGAGCTTTCAGCTATGTAGGCCCAAATCTTTGGAATTCCTTGCCAGGTTACATAAAAATAAGCCCACACCTGAAAACATTCAAAAAACTATTAAAACAATATCTATTTAAGAAAGTTTTCAAAATTCACCACACTTCTGTTAACTGTATACTTCTTTTATCATCCTTTAAATATGTAAGTGTAATGTTTGAATATGTTAAATGTGTATTATATGTTTCTGTGAAGTGCCATAGAATGTGGCCCTGTCCCTAATTATTCGGGGCAGTGGTACAATTTTGAGCGCTATACTAAATGTCTGATGTAATGTAACATAATGTAATGTAATGTAATGTAAATACACTGTCAAGATAAATGTATCCTAACAGTAAAGTTATCAAGGAAGGATACACTTGGGACAGCTTTTTCAGAGTAATATAAAAGGGGCTGTTTGTGGCTGCATGTGGACCTAGGGTTAAGTCATATAAAATAGATGTTTATAGCCTTAAAAAATTAAAAATCTGTTTCTCAGTCCCTTCTGTATGGTCCTTTCCGCTGCCACTTGCTCTCTTTTTATAACCAATGTAAACTTTAAAAAAATAAAATTAAATGGTTTATGGCTGATATTTTACCCAAGTTAATAAAATTGATAAATTTGTCTCTTAAGTGCAAGAAGGCTTTGCAATGCTTTAGCATTGCAAAACCTTCTTGCTCTCAAGAAACGAGATATACCACCACCCATGCTATTCCGTAGATTATGAGACCTAAAACATAAACCAAGAACATGAACTTTTGATGGCAAAGAAATAATTACAGAAATAAAAAATATAATAAAAAAACGCTCGCCCACATGTAATTTTACAAATAATGGCCTGAGAAATAGAAGATCTACTTTGTGTGGCCTTAATTACAGTCTAAAATGACATATTGTATTTGTAAACAAACAGCATGTGTTATACTCTCAGTTCATTGATGATAAGTTTCAATATGAAAGCAGTTTCTTATGTTTTTAAACTTTCTGGTTGATGCAGCAACATCTCTTCAACACTGTATTTACGTGATGGATAAAATCATAAATTTTTTGCTTTTATAAAGTGTTCTGTACAAAGTTTATAAATCATGTTCACTGAATTTGACTCGAGGCTTGGCAAACCTTGGCACAAATGGAATTTAGTCAGGGACCGACCTGGGCATGTGCCTGTGCGTATTTGGTTCTGAAACATCAGGACCTGGCTCTTAAATCTCAGAAATAGGCTTCTCAGTTGGCGCATAACTTCTCAGATCATATTTTGATATTCTTTCGATGGATAATCGAGAGAGACACTCTTACATGTATTATATATATGATTATCATTTATCATTGTTGTAGAGTGCTTAAGTTAAAACTTCAAGTCTTAATTACCAAGCATTAATCTTCACTGTGGTTTCTGATCAAGTCTTGGCTGCCTAAATAGGCAGCCAAGACTTGATCAGAAACCACAGTGAAGATTAAAGTTTGCTATAGTGTACTAAATGAAAATGATGAGAGCTATTACATACTTGCAGTGTGTGTTACAAACAGCAGTGTGACTCCGTAAATTGAAATCTGGCGCATGAATTGAAAAAATAGGTTCTGAGGCTAGAGCGTGTTTTAAATAGTCCTGATCGGTCTCTGTTAGTCAAATATTTTCATGAATTCAGTGTCAAATCATGCCTTATTCAATCTTTTTTCATAAATTCTACTTCCCATTTTTTCTTGCACTGATGCTAGTTAGCCTTCAAGATATTGTCTGATTTCAGATTTGTTTACTCTCAATATTGATTTTACTTTGGTAATCAAGTCAAATTAGAAATTGCCTGTAGAGCTGGGAGGTGGTGTGAAATATACTGCTGTTGCAGTTTTACTTTTTTACAGCAAAAAACCTAGGTTGTTGTTGTCGGTTGTCCATGACCATATAGAAACCATCTGTTTTTATCTATTAGATCGGCCTGGGAGTGCAGTGGCTCAGTTGGTAGAGGTGCAGGCTGCAAGCCGCGAGGTCCTCGGTTCGAATCCCACCTGCGCCAACCGCATTGTGTCCTTGGGCAAGACACTTCATCTCCATTGCCCGCATGGGAGCACGGTGGCGTTGTGTACTAAGGCGTACTGCACGTCGATGGTGCACTTGTCTTTAACCAATGCTAACCCTGTTTGTGTGGAGTTGGTATGTTGGGGAGCTGACAGTTGCTCGCCGTTGCTCGGTGGTTCTCTCCGGGTGCTCCGGCTTCCTCCACCCGTAAAACTGTCACGGTCATGATTAGCCATTGTGCATAAATATGCGACCTTAAACACCAATAAATAAATAAATAAATTAGATTGGCCAATGCAACATCTATAAACAACTAATAAGGCATCATCTGTTGATTGTATCAGTTGAATAAATAATTACAACATATCCATGGTTGCCTTGTGTTGTACTTATGCCCCTCCCCCCAAAGTCAGTAATTACTACTATTTAATTGGTTTTTTTAACCCTTTACCCAATGCAGACGATATAAAAATTTATTATTTTAAACATCATTTTTTCAAATTTTTCAGAAGAATTCAACAAAACCATATCATGTGACCCCTCGTTGGAACGAACTCAACGAGCTCGTTCCAACGAGGGGTCACATGATATGGTTTTGTTGAAATTTTTTGAAAAATAATATTTTTTCAAATGCTGAATTTACATATTACGTGGGCGGATGTGGGCATTTCGTTGGGTAAAGGGTTAAATTCAAGATATTCTCCATCAACTCTAGTCAATATAGATATAAATATTTGAATCAGCGTTATCTTCCTTGAAGACTTGCATTCAGAAATGATGCAATCTCCAAAACTAAGCAGCCTTAAAAAAATATTGTTTTAAAAAACCTTTGAATCATTGTACTGACATCTTACATCATTGCTGAATATTCCAGAGAAAAAAGAGGGATGATTTGATGATTTAGGTTCTAAAAATACAGGTTACTATCGGTGTCTTTTTTATGGGTATTCCAGGCTTGTCATTTTGAGGCGGGCTGTCGCACCGAGCCGCAGTCACCTGCCTGAGTTCAAAATTCCGTGGACAATAAATGTCCTCCTATTCCCGATTTCAGTGGAAGGCACCTCAAAATCGGTCGCGTCATACAGCATTTTTCACAGCTTGAAGGAGGTACATGTAACAAAATCGCAGTTTGTGAAGTTGTAGTGTGTCTTCAATGCAGACACCTAGAGACAATAAGTAACTTTCCAAATATACATTACATGATGATGTACATCATAATTACACAAGAGTGTATTATCACTTAATCACCCACAGAGTGGAGATTCAACCCAAGCAATAATTGCAAATTTGTTGCAAAGCATAACAAGCACAGGCAAAGTTTCAACGAATGGACCTCCGGGTTAAACCCGGAGGTCCATTGGCTGAAACATTGCTTGTGTTTTTTGTCCATATGTATAAAATTTGAAAGTTATAGTTTGGGTGATAACTTCACTCTGTGGGTAATTTAGTTACAATCCACTCTCCACGTACTGTACCTTCAAATGATAACCATGATGGCCCTCCTGCAGTTTTCAAAATGACAAGCCTGGAATTCACCCAACCCACCACACCCTTCACTCCACTCCTTCTGTATTGTCTTAATGCTAACTCCAGCAAAAATTATAAACAAAATTTATTTTGTATTCGCCTATACTGGGTTGAAGATTTCCTTTGTAACTTCTTAAAGTTTAGTCTTGATCTCACGATCTGTTCATTGAATGCCACACATTTTCTCATATTTGTGTTTATACAGTGGGTTAATGTTTTCTCTACTTTAAGGAATTCATTTCTAAATAATTAAATGGAGGGATTATAGGAAGGTACATTTATGTAAACAAATAATCAAGAAAGAGTAATATTCTTTGGAGTAGGATTGAAATTTTAGAAAAAAATGTGAACCTAAAAAAGTGAGGAGAAATTTCCCCCAATCCATCCCTCTCTCTGATAACTCAGAGTTGTGAGCCATACAGCAGATTATGGACAGGCCAGTCAACCTATAATGTGTATCTTGACTGAAATGAAACATTGAAATTCAAATACAAAGGTTTTTATTATGCCCCCCGACTTAAGTCGGGTGGCATATAGTGATGTGTGTCCGTGTGTCTGTGTGTCCCTGTGTCTGTGTGTGTGCCCCAGCCAATAACTCGAAAACTGTTAGGGCCACAGTCATCAAACTTCACACAATTATAAAGGACCATGGGAGGATGTGTCACACACCATAGTCGGGTTCGTACCTTCAAGGTCAAGGTCACATTTCAAGGTCACACTAAAAATCGGTTAATATTCGTGTCTTAGCCATAACTCAGAAACGAATCATAGTACAATTGTTAAACTTTTTACAAATGTTAAGGACAGTCAGAAGGTATGTCGCTTTAGTTTAGTTTCCGTCGCATCTGCAAGGTGAAGGTCACAGGGGGGGGGGGGGAGGGGGCATGTGTTACCTTAGTAACATTCTTCTTGTTTTTTATTCACTTTATAAATAACCACATTTCTATTGGCTGGATATTATACACATGACTGGTACTCAAAAATCCATGTACACTGGTTTTCCAGTGAATATCAATTTTCTAAATATAGCTTTTGGAAATCCCCCTCTCTAGTTCTATTTCAGTTGACGTAATCTCTATAACGTTGTTGTATATTTTTATGTTATTTTGCAGAAGATAACTATTTTATTGTTAAATAAAAGTATTTCTGGTTGATATAATTGAACTTTTAATTGAAAAATAGAAGATTAGTTTTTTTAGGATGGTGTATATAAAAAAACAGTTACCACCTTTTGTGGTGTTGAATATGATCCTAAAAAATTTATATTGACTGAGTCGTTAGCCGAGGTCAATATAAGTTTTTTAGGTTCATATCACATCATATTCACCACTACAAAAGTCCATAATTGTATAATGATCCCCACCCTGGGCATGGCACTTAATTCCAGTTGCCCACATGGTTGCTCAGTTGGCATTGAACAAATGCGTACTGCATGTCGATGGTGCTCCACTTGCCTTGAACCAGTGTTAACCCTTTTTTTGAAAAGTTAGTATATCAGGGAGTCACGTGATGTGGTTTTCTATAAAATATTTGGAAAAATAATTTTTTTCAACTGCCTAATTTGTGTATTACTTGGGTGGAAGGGAGCACGGTGGCTCAGTAGGTAGAGGTGCAGGCTGCAAGCCGAGAGATCCTTAGTTCGAATCCCACCTGCGGCAACCATGTAGTGTCCTTGGGAAAGACACTTCATCTCCATTGCCCGCGTGGGGGCACGATGACGCCGTGTACTAAGGCGTACTGCACGTCGATGGTACACATGTCTTCAACCAATCTAACCCTGCTTGTGCTGCAGTGCAGAGTTACGATGTTGGGGAGCTGGCAGCTGCTCGTCGATGCTCGGTGGTTCTCTCCGGGTACTCGGGCTTCCTCCACCCGTAAAACTGTCACGGTCATGATTAGCCATTGAACATCAATATGTGATCTTAAACATCAATAAATAAATAAATAAATAAATAAATAAATAAATAAATAAATAAATAAATACTTGGGTGGATACAGCAGATTCAGTAGATAAAGGGTTAATGCATACAGGGGGATAGAATAAATAAAAATCCTCCCCTCTGACTGAGTTAAAAAAAAAAATTCCAATGATAATGTTGGTATTTATTTTTTATGCCCTAATGGATAACTGCTTTTATAGGCCCAGAAGTCAATAGTCTTGTTATTTGGGATTTTCTTTTTATCCTTGTGGAGAATTTGTATCATGTGACTAATTTTATTCTTAAACATTTCTTTCAGCATTTTGTATGTGCCAAATGTGAAAAACCATTTTTAGGAACTCGACATTATGAGAAAAAAGGATTGGCATATTGTGAGATTCACTATCATCAGGTGAGAAAGGGAGATAAATTTCATTTTTTTTCTAGAGATTTTGAATGACATTGAGATATAACCAGTATTATTATTTGATACGTGAAGTATGCTTGTAGAACCATATTGCCAACCGTAGAAGTTAAACTAAACTGCCAGCTTGTATTTGAGTGATTTGTGTTGTTTCAAATTTTATATTAGTTTTTTTCTTTCCAAGGGTCCTGGTGTTGTACTTAGGATACTATTGGTTGTTGAAAGTCCTTGAATTGAGAAATAATTTTCAAGGCTTCTAAACTGATCCATGAGAGTGCTTGAAAACGATATTTCACTTTGCCGATACCCTTTAGGGCTGCACGATATTCAAAACTGAATATCGGTATCGGTATTCCAAAAAATACCGTGGTATACCGGTATATCGAAAACTGTTCAGAAAAATGAACATAAGTACCACAATCAAGGCTTGAGGCGGCACAGTCGTAACGAATTAGCATGCCTTGATGACGCGGTTTGAAAAACTTTTACCAAAGGTAGACAATATCCAAATTTATTATTTTAAAATAAAAGTTGATCAGATTTTCCAAAAACAAAAAAAATCTACAAAGCAATATCATGTGACCCCCTCATTGGAATGAGCTCAATGAGCTCGTTCCAGTGAGGGGTCACATGATATAGTTTTGTTGAAATTTTTAACATTATTTTTTCAACTGCTGAAATTGTACATTACGTGAGCACATGCAGATGATTCCTTGGGTAAAAGGATAATATTATTCATTCGAGTCTACAGTTAAAAAACTCAAGACATCTTGAAAATTAAATTGTGGGGTAAATAAATAATGACGATAAACCGGTATTTTTGTAAATACACCGGTATTCAATCGATATTGGTTTGAATACCGGTATATATCGGTTTATCGATATACTGTGCAGCCGTGATACCCTTTACAGTATTGTTGAAACTCCCTGAGAGACTTGAGAAACTGCCTCGATCAGGTATTCCCCATAAGCAAACTCTCAAAGATAGTAATTTAACCCCTAACCCCTTATCCACAATATCAAAATTTGTTATTTTAATTATTAGCTGCGACTAGCAGCTCTATAAGTGGCAATGTCGGTCTGTCTTTCGGTCTGTCTGTCAGTTGGTCTGTCTGTGACCAACAAGTTTGTCTGTGACCAACAAGTTTCAAAACTCAATAACTTCTGAAATACGTGATGAAATGACTTTATATTTGGCATGTAAGTGTATCTTATTGATGTCTAGCCACTGTTCAATGCATGTGTTGTTCCAAATATTTTTCTTGGAGTTATTGCCCTTGATGAACGTAGAATTTTGTGAGATTGCACCACCCGTCGCAGCTACGGCGTCGATGTCGCGATTTTTAGCTGCGACTAGCAGCTCTATAAGTGGCAATGTCAGTCTGTCGGTCGGTTGGTCTGTCTGTGACCAACAAGTTTGTCTGTGACCAACAAGTTTCAAAACTCAATAACTTTTGAAATACTAGATGGAATGACTTTATATTTGGCATGTAAGTGTATCTTATTGATGTCTAGCCACTGTTCAATGCATGTGTTGTTCCAAATATTTTTCTTGGAGTTATGGCCCTTGATGAACTTAGAATTTTGTGAGATTGCACCACCCGTCACAGCTACAGCGTCGATGTCACTATTTTTTTTCAACTACTGAATTTGTAAAGTACAGTGGACCCCACTTAATTGGATATCTCTTAATTGTATATCCCTGTTAATTGAATATAATTTTCAAACACAAAACCATTTACCATACCTTAAGTACAAATTTGATCTGTTAATTGTCTATGGGTTGTAGAGTAAACTCCTGTTAATTGTATATAAATTTTTGTAATATATCGAAAAAATTACTGTGACATGCACCAAATTCCCCTTATTTATCAACCTTTTTGGCCTCGCTACATCCAATACAGGCATTTATTCTATTATATCTTGTTTGACAGAGCAAACAAGATATAATAGAATAAATGCTCAGTTTCAGGGTAGCCGCGGCTCCTTGAAATCCTTGAAAGTCCTTGAATTTTAAAAATTTGTTCAAGGACCTTGAATCTCCTTGAAAAAAGGTCTAAAACCTGGGAAACTCCTTGATTCCGTCTCCGGGTTCCTTCCCGTGTCCGTTACCAGATTAGACTTTTTTTATGCAACCGAAACTTCAAAGGTGCCTAGTGCATTAATAAGCTCCATTCTCATTGGCTATTTGCTTTCTCTCTTCCATTGAACAACACAACTATTCGTCCAATCAGCGTGTCGCATACAAAATGAACAGAACCACCTCGTATGTTTTTAAAAGTTTTCTGTACGCTTCAGTTGGCGTGAATTGAATTGTTTTCTCTCGTGTTTGAAATAAAAATGCCTGGAGGGAAATGTAAATTCCAGGACAGGTGGTATAGCGATGAAAAGTACAAAGCATGGATAACTGCAGTCCCAAATGATAGAAATTCTGCGCGTTGTAAACTGTGTAAACGGAACATAAATATTTGTACCATGGGCGAATCGGCTCTCCGGTCACATTTAACTGGCAAGTTACATACACAAAATACATTACTCAATCGGCCAGAAGTTACATTTAAAGACTTTTTCATCCTAAAATTTCGACGTCATCGGAGTGCACCAGTGTTCAGCCTACATTATCAACAACGACAACGGTCAGCTCCCAAAGCGCGTTGGTGAAAGATGCCTGCAGCACAAACGACGTCCACTCTGCTGAAATAATATGGACACTAAAGTGCGTCCAATCGCACTACAGCCTGAATAGTTCTGAAAACACGGACAAATTATTTGCCAGGATGTTTCCTGACAGTGCCATCGCCGGAAAATTCACTTGTGGCAGGAATAAAATTTCATACTTAATGAACTTTGGTAATTCGACCATATTTACAAAACTTGCTATTAGACACAATAAGTAAGGAATGAGCATTATTTTGTGAGTATTTTTTCTTATTACCATATATTTTGGTACTTTGTCCAACAAAAACATACAGATATGGATATAATTGGAACTGGCCCAATGAGCCAGTTCGATTTATAGCAATATTTGTGTCTGTTTTTGTTGACAAATTGTCAACTTAATGCTCAGCTAAGCAGACAGACACTTGATTCTAAAATTTAGACATAAGCACATAACAGTGATTTCCATCCAAGATTTGTCCTGAACCTCCTTGAATCTCCTTGATTTGGGGCCTAAAACCTCCTTGAACCTCCTTGAATTTCATCTGTCCAATTGTGGGGATACCCTGATTACCTCCAAAACACAGGATACTGACCAAATCCCTGTTAATTGTATACGCCTGCTAATTGAATAATTTTCACTGGCAAAATGGAGATTCAATTAAGAGGATTCTACTGTACTCGGATGGATATGGCAGACTGGTTTGGGTAAAGGGCTAAAGACCTGGGGATTTTTCATACATTTTTGATACACAATGACGGTTTTGTTCTATGGCTTGGCAGTTGTGTCCATGCAAGTCTTGGTTGCATGTTTAGGCAGCCAAGACATGTCTAGGAACAACTGCCAATGTACTTTATATTGCAAATTTACCCAGAGACTGCATTTTGCTGATCCTGTTCTAAGAAATGTAGTAAAAATTGTCCAGAGAGAAATTAACTTTTAACCCTTCACCTGCTTATTAATTTAAAAAATAATTTTATCAAAGCTAGTCATATGAAGCAGTTATGGCTAGATTTGATGAAATTAAAAAAAAAAATTAAGTCAAGAAATCTTTGTACAAAATGTTTATTCAATTTACAAGAGAAAATTTGTTTAATCCTTTACCTAACACTCAAAGCAGACGACACCTTCAAACAAAATTCTTGAATACCTATATTTTTTCATTTTTTGCATCAAAAACATAGCTTATGACCCCTCATTGGAACGAGCTCGTTCCAATGAGGGGTCATAAGCTATGTTTTTGAGAGATAAAAAATGGAAAAATAAGGAAAATTGAATGGTGATTTTTGCGAATAATACTGGTCGGTTTTGGCCGTTACGTTGGGTAAAGGATTAAAATATCCAAATTATACTAACCAGTGGATGACCCATGTCAGGCATTGTGTTTTGATAGGTGGCATTAGATGGCATTTAGAGTTATCTTCCTTATACTTTAGAATGCACCAAATCATAAGACACAATCTGTCTAAAAACACAATTGCCCATTCTCAGTAACTAATGCAAAATATTGCCACCAAGCATTCCATTTAGTTACATAGATAGAAATCCACACACCTGCCGAGTTTGAAGACTGTTGGGCCTGTAGAGTCTAAAGAGACAGGGCATGTCATGACAAAAAGAAACAACAGACAGAAATGACAAACAGATTAACTCAAATTATAGTAAGCTTCTTGGGGTACAAGGCTTACCAGGCTTGTTATTTTCAAAATTTTGTGTAACCCATTTATCGTTCACCTGCTCAGAGCTTTGGTAACTTATCATTCGTTCCCCTGTACATGATTCAGTTTGGGTGGTGCAGTGGCTCAGTAGGTAGAGGTGCAAGCTGAGAGGTCCTCGATTCGATTCCCACCTGTGGGAAATGTCTTGTGTCCTTGGTCAAGACACTTCACTCCCATTGTCCAATTGGGGGGCACCGCTGCGTTGTGTACTAAGGCGTACTGCACATCGATGGTGTACTTGCCTCCAATCTGTGCTAACCCTGCTTGTGTAGCATTAGTATGTTGGGGAGCTTGACAGATGCTTGCCATTGCTTGGTGGTTCTCTCTGGGTACTCCGGCTTCCTCCGCCCATGAAACTGTCCGACACGTGGTGACCCTGGCTGTCAAAAATGTTTTGAAACCCCAATAAATAAATACTTGATTCAGGTAACCTGTTAGGTAACCTAAAAATAAAAATGTATTGCAACTATGCTGATATATGAACTGTTGTATCAAAGCCAAGTTCTTGCTCTTATGGACAATATCCTTATGAATCAAGATGAATCCTCAGGAACAATAATGAGGTCATGCTGCAGCAATTCAGATACAAATTAGTTGCAATTACAGCCTAATCTTAGCATGGGTCAGCAAGCAGCAGAAGAGTATGGCATCCATAATCACTATTTGTGGGGAGTGTGGTGGCTCAGTAGGTTGAGGTGCAGGCTGCAAGCCGAGAGGTCCTCGGTTCGAATCCCACCTGCGGCAACCACGTTGTGTTCTTGGGCAAGACACTTCATCTCCATTGCCCATGTGGGGGCACGATGACGCCGTATACTAAGGCGTACTGCACGTCGATGGTACGCATGTCTTCAACCAATCTAACCCTGCCTGTGCTGCAGTGCGGAGTTACGATGTTGGGGAGCTGGCAGCTGCTCGTCGTTGCTCGGTGGTTCTCTCCAGGTACTCCGGCTTCCTCCACCCAGAAACTGTCACGGTCATGATTAGCCATTGTGCATAAATATGTGACCTTAAACATCAATAAATAAATAAATAAATAATCACTATTTGTGGCAGAGGCATGAATTACTGCCATTTCCTGATTTTGTACCTATGTTACATCTTAAGATGATCAACAGTTTAAAATGATGTTGAGCATCAACCAATCATCAGCATAGGTGTTTGCATCTGCCTGAAGTATAGCTGCCCTGTTGGCCAATAATTGACCAACAGAGCAGCTATACTTCAGACAGATGCAAACACCTTTGAAGTTTATGATTGGTTGATGCTCAACATCATTTTAACTAGATAATTCAACTTGGCAAAAATTTTGTACGATCCGACGACAATTTGGCATTGCCCGTGTTTTGTTCGTGTGTTTTTCATTTTAGGTAACCTTCACACGACCCAAACGGCCATTCACCTCAAATTGACAGGCCTGACTTACTGTCCTGGGCCTGAGTTATCATTAACTGCAAAAAATTAATTTGAGGAATCATGTCTTCAGATGACTTAACTTTTACAAAATTCCCAAACAAAATGTATCAGGTACATAAAATAGATTTAGTGAACAGAAATTAATATGTTAATTGGCGAATCTTTTCCCAATACAGTCCAATCAACACTGATTAGTGAGTGGATGTCTGACATTATGTAATTACACATAACACACTCAGTCCATTTTTGGATAATTTTTTTCGTATGGAGTGTACACGTAATGTATGTCTTCATATATATCTGAACTCCCTTAACCTTGAAGTCAAACAACCTACAATTAGCAGCCGCAGCTGGTTATAAGAGTATTAGGAATATAAACTATTTTGTTTGTCAGAGTTCTGCTCTCCCTACAGTGCTTTAGAATCTTACTTAACCCTTTACCCAACGCAGACGATTTCAAAATTTATTATTTTAAATATCATTTTTTAAATTTTTTCAATAAATTTCAACAAAACCATATCATGTGACCCCTCGTTGGAACGAGCTCGACGAGCTCATTCCAAAGAGGGGTCACATGATATGGTTTTGTTGAAATTCTTCGAAAAATAATATTTTTTCAGCTGTGGAATTTGTATATTACGCAGACGATTTGTTGGATAAAGGGTTAAAAAAACAATGTGAGACCATTAAATGTTCATTCGGTCATCATTCCGCAGTATATTCTCAATAAAATGCTGTCATTGATACTCCAAGAAGAGGTGCATTGCTTTTTTACTGTGGTTAACAAGACATTGGGCCCTGGAAACCAGCTGGGGTTGAAGTCCCAAGTGGGCAACATATGTATAAATGATTAGCTAAACTTGTGGTTAACAAGACATTGGGCCCTGGAAACCAGCACCTGGGGTTGAAGTCCCAAGTGGGCAACATATGTATAAATGATTAGCTAAACTTGCCTTCGTCATGATACAGCCATAGACAGTGAAAGTGATCTTAAACACCAATAAATAAGAGAATTTTTATGAAATCAGGATTCTGTTTTGTAAGTTTAGTGTGACCACATTGTGATGACTAGTGTATGTTCAACTTAAATATATCTTTTTTCTTTCAGTTGTTTGGTAATATATGTTTTGTGTGCAATCAAGTCGTTGCTGGAGATGGTAAATATCTTAGTTTTAAGTTGAAATTAGAAATCGAATACATTGTCATATATTTTATGTCTTCCATTGTTATGTTTGATGCAAGTGCAAGTTTTAAGGACCCTGCGAATCCCCAATTTATGGTCAAATTGAATTCCAAATTGAATCCAGCAGAGGATTTTGAATAAAAGCAAATCAAATCTAATCTTGAATGTAATCTCGTTGCACCTCAAGTAGTTGATATTACACCTTCTTATAAACATAAATATTGTCAGTTTCCGCTCAGGTGTTCTATTCATTGGCAACAGATCTAGGCAAATCAATAGAAAAATCAAATTTTTCTGAATGGATTGAAGGCAGTTTTAGAAGGGGAACCTCCTTAACTCTTTATCCAACGCAGACGATATCAAAATTTATTATTTATTTATTTATTGGTGTTTTAAGGTCACATATTTCTGCACAATGGCTAATCATGACTGTGACAATATAATGGGTGGAGGAAGCCGGAGTACCCAGAGAGAACCACCGAGCAATGGCGAGCAACTGTCAGCTCTCCAACATACTGACTCCACACAAGCAGGGTTAGCATTGGTTGAAGACGGGTGCACCATCGACGTGCAGTATGCCTTAGTACACAACGCCACCGTGCCCCCACGTGGGCAATGAGGGTGAAGTGTCTTGCCCAAGGACACAACGTGGTTGCCGCAGGTGGGATTCGAACCGAGGACCTCTCGGCTTGCAGCCTGCACCTCTACCAACTGAGCCACCACACTCCCCCCCCCCCCCCCCCCAAATTTATTATTTTAAATATCATCTTTTAAATTTTTTCAAAAAATTTCAACAAAACCATATCATGTGACCACTCTTTGGAACGAGCTCGATGAGCTCGTTCCAAAGAGGGATCACATGATATGGTTTTGTTGAAATTTTTCTAAAAATAATATTTTTTCAGCTGCTGAATTTGCATATTACTCTGGCGGATGCGGGCGTTTCGTTGGGTAAAGGCTTAACTCTTCTTATCTTGTACAAGAGACCTGACTATAGAAGAAGAGATACTTGGTTAGATTCTGAGAACATCTCAATGATTCAAAAATTCCTGAATTGGCGAATCTCGGATTGAATTGAAGCAAATCAAATCATTGGAGCGATTTCATATCATATCCCAAATTTGAAATGACGCAGGTCCCAAACAAGTCTTTATTTGCACAGTGTTGTATTAATATTCCACTTGTTCTGTAGTACAGAATGTAAACAAATATGTAGTGATTAACCAATGTTTGGCAATCGCATCTGACATCGGCTGATTTTAAGCCATCAGTTGACCATCGGTAGAAGTGTTTGAACATCAGTTCGTGCCTATTGTTACTTGGAACACCATTTAATCAAAATTGTTTGTATTTATGTTTGATTCACGATTTCATACAAGCAGTATCAAGCTTAATAAGTTGCCACAATGATTGGCAGGAATCATGATTGGTCTTATCGCATTGATTGGTCTGATCTTCCCCATGATAGCTGCACAAGACACAATTGCAACATGTCGTGATGACTCTATGAAATTTGACATCAGCAGAATCAAGTTAACCCTTTGCTCGATGTAACGGCCAAAATCGGATAGTGTTATTTACAAAAATCACCATTCAATTTTCATTATTTTTAGCTCAACTTTGACGCAAGTCAAATTTGAGCTAATGCCGTGGCCAGTCCATCTGGCCATCTGTCCGTCCTGTCCATCAACAATTCAATATGGCTCAGGCTAGAGGCCGTATTTATGAACCAATCTTTACGAAACTTCTTTTGTTATCACCGTGGGATGAGAACGAGTGTTTTTGGGTGTGGTCCAAAATTCAAGATGGCCACCAGCAGCCAATTTGTACCAAAATTAGTGCGATCAGTTTTTTGTACAGAACTACTGTATGAATGTTCTGATTTGAATAAATTTTTGTATGAATGTTTAGTAAAATGGAATACATCACATATAGTACGAGTTTTTTTCTTGTGCAGAAATTATGCAAATTAGATGAACTTTGATGTATTCAGTGCTACTTGTACACAGTCAGTGCACATGTCAGTATGGCTCGGGTTAGAGGCTGTATTTATGAACCGATCTTCACGAAACTTCTTGGGTACCTTTGTTATCACCTTGGGACGAGAACGAGTGTTTCTGGGTGCAGTTCAAAATTCAAGATGGCTGCCAGTGGCCATTTTGTATCGAAATTAGGTCCAATCAGTTCTTTGTCACATCTTCTATACAGCTCGTATTTATGAACTGATCTTCACAAAACTTCTTGGGTACCTTTGTTATCACCTTGGGACAGGAACGAGTGTGTTTTGGGGTGCCTTTCTTATCACTGTGCTATGAGAACAAATATTTTTGGGTTCAGTCAGACCCACTCTGGGACTCAAAGATTTCTTTTCTAGTTTAGCATCTGACTGTCACCCACATTTACAATACTTTACCTATACATTTGTTACAGGCTACGGTCGGTATTTATGTACAGACCATTACAATACTTTATATGTACCTTTGTTATCAGGTCATTACCTATATGTTTGTCTTTGCTGTGTCACATACTATACGTGCACATGTCTTTGTCTTGACAAGTTGAGCTACAGTGTCATTGAAACTTTCATTTGTCTTAAAAACATAGCTTATTGGAATGAGCTCGATGAGCTTGTTTTAATGAGGGGTCATAAGCTTTGTTTTTGAGACAAAAACAAAAATATTTAGTTATTCAAGAATTTTGTTTGCGGGTGTCATCTGATTTTTACCTGCGCCGCCAGCGGCAGAGCAGGTCTAGTAACCGCTCGACTCAGTCCGTCCGTCCATCCGTCCGAAACGCTTTTTCCGTCAAGGTTTTCTTGGCTTCTATGAAAGGGAATGATTTTATATTTGGTCTGCTGCTTCATAATGATGAGTTGTATCGTGTAAGCAATTTTCAGATCTGCCGTGCAGCCACTTCCTGTTTGCCGATACTTTGAAATTTTACTGTACCCACTGAACATTGAAATTTTTCGTCAAACTTTTCTCGGCTTCTATGCAAGGGGTTGATTTTATATTTCATCTGGAGCCTGATAATGATCAGTTGTATCGGGTATGCAATTTTCAGACCTGCCGTGCAGCCACTTCCTGTTTGCTGTTTCAATTGCATGCAGCGACGCAGGTCCAGACCCGGTATTGGTCTTGGCTTGTTGTGTTAGGTAAAGGGATAATAGCATGGCATCTTTGATCATTGAAAGGGAAAATGAAATAAAAATATGATCAGAGGTGAAATGTCTTTGTATTTCTATTTCGACAGGTGATAATTCCAGTGCTTTGGACAGGTAAGTGGATAGAAAAATTTGTTGAAAAAGCCCTGGACTTGAAAAAACTGAAAAATTTGTCAACCTCCAGGGTTCATTCCCACTAGATCAATTCCCTTTAGACCAACTCCCACCAGACCAATTCCCAAAAGACCAATTCCCATTAGACCAATTTCCCTAAGACCAACTGATGTGTTCTACTTTCAAAATAATGTTATATCGATAATTTGAGTTGAGTGCAAGAAACCAATATAGGTGCTTTCAAAAACAAGGGATACCGGAGCAAAAGCCAGTATTTTCCTTTCTTGTTTTTCACCCTTGGTCAAATGCAAATAATATTTTGTTTATATAAATTTGTCTTGTTACAAATTATTGGAGAGTGTCTGTGGGCACTCTCCAATAATTTTGTAATAAAACAAATTTCATGAACAAAATTACACCACCAAAATGATCTAGCTCTCGACCAGTTAATAACAATAAATAGTTGGTCTAAAGGGAATTGGTTTCATGGTAAAAATTGAAGAAAATTAAGAAAACTGAAGAAAATTGTGAATTTGAAGTAAAAAGGTATATATATTGATGTTTTAAATCTATATTTTTAGCTCAACTTGACAAAGTCAAGCTGAGCTATTGCCATCACTTCTCGTCCGTCGGCGTACGTACGTACGTTAGTACGTTAGTACGTACGTCCACAATTTCCTTTGGCACACCTCACAGGTCGCATTTATGATCAAATTACTTTGAAACTTGGTATGCTTGTTTGGGGTGACCTCTAGATGGGAGCTATCGATTTTCTTCAATTTCAGTCAAAAAATGTTGCCGCGGCCAACGTTCTTAGAACTTAGTTTAGTCAAACCACAATATTTCCCTTTGGCACACCCTACAGGGCACATTTATGATTTGATTGCTTTGAGACCTGGTATGCTTATTTAGGGTGACCTCTAGATGGGAGCTATCGATTTTCTTCAATTTCCGGCAAAAAATGTTGCCACGGGCAACGTTCATAGAACTTAGTTTAGTCAGACCTCAATATTTCCCTTTGGCACACCCTACAGGGCACATTTATGATCAGATTGCTTTGAAACCTGGTATGCTTGTTTGGGGAGACCTCTAGATGGGAGCTATTGATTTTCTTCAATTTCCGTCAAAAAATGTTGCCGCGGCCAACGTTCTTAGAACTTAGTTTAGTCAGAGGACTCAATATTTCCCTTTGGCACACCCTACAGGGTACATTTATGATCGGATTGCTTTGAAACTTGGCATGCTTGTTTGGGGTGACCTCTAGATGGGAGCTATCGATTTTCTTCAATTTCTGTCAAAAAATGTTGCCGCGGCCAACGTTCTTAGAACTTAGTTTAGTCATACCACAATATTTCCCTTTGGCACACCCTACAGGGCACATTTATGATTTGATTGCTTTGAAACCTGGTATGCTTATTTAGGGTGACCTCTAGATGGGAGCTATCGATTTTCTTCCATTTCCGGCAAAAAATGTTGCCACGGCCAACGTTCGTAGAACTTAGTTTAGTCAGACCTCAATATTTCCCTTTGGCACACCCTACAGGGCACATTTATGATTAGATTGCTTTGAAACCTGGTATGCTTATTTACGGTGACCTCTAGATGGGAGCTATCGATTTTCTTCCATTTCCGTCAAAAAATGTTGCCATGGCCAACGTTCTTGGAATTTAGTCTAGTCAGACCACAATATTTCCCTTTTGTACACCCTACAGGGCACATTTATGATCGGATTGCTTTGAAACCTGGCATGCTTGTTTGGGGAGGCCTCTAGATGGGAGCTATCGATTTTCTTCAGTTTCTGTCAAAAAATGTTGCCAGTGGCAAAAAAAAATGACATTGGTACCAATGATCTTCAACTTTGCCATTTCATTTATAACTTACCAAGTTCAAGTTTGTCAAGTTGAGCTACAGTGTCATTGACACTTTCATTTGAATTTGGGAAATTGAGAAAATTGAAGTAAATGGGTTGAGAAATTGAAGTAAAATGTTATATGTATTGAGCTGTGCTGAAATGTTATAAACCAATATTTTTTATATGTTATGCATATAAATATTTTTTTATTAAATAAAGTGCTTTTCAGTAAATAAATATTTTCCTTATTATCCTTAATCAATAACAGTCAATAGTTGGTCTAAGGGGAATTGGTCTTTTGGGAATTGGCCTCGTGGGAGTTGGTCTGAAGGGAATTGGTCTAGTGGGAAGACACCACCTCCAGTTCTTTTTATTCACCTCTTATATGAGTATCAGATTTATCGGGGAAGTAATCAAGCCAGAAAATAAGCAGACTGACATCTGCAAAATGAGGTCCCCAGAGGGTGAATCTAGTGATGCTACCCTGCACAGCAGGGTAGCATCACTAAATAACCCTCTGGGGACCTCAATCTGAATAAGCGTCTCAAAATTAAACAGAACGAGGTACAGAGAGGATAAAATGGCCCACTGTATGGGACAGCATGATCAAATTCACCCTCTGGAGACCTCATTCTGCAAATGTCAGACAGCTTATTTCCAGGCCTGGAAGTAATGGAACTAAGATGATCTAGAAAAATATTTCATTAAGCTGTCTATTTATTAATACCCAGACACCTGAAGTCGAGTCTACTTGCACCTCAGTGATTTGATACAGTAGGTGCTCTGCTACTGTTGGTCTGGCAAATAGTGAACAGGAAAGTTGTATAATCTGAGTAGGTGTTTCAGAGAAGTGTTATTCTCCTGAAACAAGCAGACATTTGTCAAGAAACACCTGTATGTGATGTTCAGTAAAATTTACCCTTATTTTCTAGGCTTGTGTGACAAGTATTTTCCAAATTCAATTTGATTTCTTAGCAAATCATTGCCAAACAATCGAATCCAGTTGACCATAGTGATAGTATGAAGAGTCTTTCTATTCAACAGATGAGGAAAGTCAGTAAACGAACAGCAATATTTTGCCTATCAAAACAAGCTGCTTATTTATAACTCAGAGCCCCCCCCCCCCCCCACCAAACTCAGTCTTCTGTCTTTGTGGGTAAATAGAACATGTATGATGCACAAATATTGACCCGACATGATGACGATTACATAATGGTCCTTCTCATCATCTCATTTCTATATATGTCACAGAGGGGGCGCAGTGGCATTACGGTAACCGATTCTCGTCAGATCACCAAAGTTAAGCAACGTCAAACCCGGTTAGTCCTCTGAGTGATCGATTCGGACTCCCACGTTGTGTCCTTGGGCAAGGCCCTTAAGCCTGATTGCCCACATGGGGGCACGATGACGCCGTGTACTAAGTTATAATGCACATCGATGGTGCGCATATCTTCAACCAATCTAACTCTGCCTGTGCTGCAGTGCAGAGTTACGATGGGGAGCTGGCAGCTTCTCATCGTTGCTCTGTGGTTCTCTCCGGACACTCTGGCTTCCTCCTCCCATAAAACTGTCACGGTCATGATTAGCCATTGTGCGTAAGTATGTGACCTTAAACACCAATAAATTAATAAATATAGTTCACAGAAGGGAAGGGGTGGTGCCATGGTACCCTGCTCTCATATTTCCTCATTAGTAAGAACGGTATCAAATGCATACATGTTTGTTGAGATTTTGTTTGCAAAACAGGCTATAAATTTCCAGTTTGTTGACTGGCAACTACATCACGTCTTTTAATGGAATACAGGCCATACACTCGGTTTTTCTGTAATTTGAGGAGCAAGAGAGAGAGGGACATATTTCTTAACCCTTAAGGGTGTGGAGATTTTTGTAGTTTTACCACACTTTTGACAGTCTGCTTCCAGTGGCTTTGCAGTTGTTTTTAGGCAAGTCTTGGCTGCCTATATAGGCAGCCAAAACTTGCCTAAAAACAACTGCCAAGAATGTAACTTGGGAGTTAACCCAGATACTGCATGTTGGGACACCTGTTCTGTTTTTGTAAAAATGTGATCCAAGTTAGAATTAGATCTTTAAGGGTTAAGGAAACTGCCACAATCAGGGCCATCCCTCTATTTCTAAAAGTCCATAACGTTTTTATTCAGCTGATTAGTTCTAGAAAAGAATCGTGAATTTGTTGCTTTGAAGTCAAATTTCTGATGTGGAGTGTGTTTGAATTATTAAATAATCTTTTCCTTTTGCAGTGTTCAGTGCCTTCAACAAATCATGGTGTGTCAGTCATTTTGCTTGCTCCATTTGTGATAGGAAGATGAGTCAAAAGTAAGTAGGAAATTTTCAAGCTTGTATTTTTTTCACGAGACTGATAATCACTAATGTCGAACATTTCACTTCATCAAAGTTGAATTAACTTTAAATGATAATGGGAAATGTGAAAGTTTTTCTTTACATGTTTGCTAAATTTTTACCCATTTTTTCACCAGATTGACAATCACTAATGTCGAACATTTTCATTTTTCAAAGTTGATTAACTTTAAATGATAATAAGAAATATGAACGTTTTTCTTAACAAGATTCCCCCCCCCCCCCCCCCCCCAAATTTGTTATTACAATTATTGTTTTTCAAATTTAAATTTTTTTTTTTAACAAAACCATATGTGACCAATCATTGAAACGAGGTCTGTGAGCTCATTCCATTGAGGGGGTCACATGATATGATTTTGTTGACATTTTTTGAAAAATATATTTTTTCAACTGCTTAATTTGAAAATTGTACAAACGGTTGTGGGTGTTTCGTTAGATAAAGGGTTAATATTTACTTTGCCTGCAAAGAACATTTTCCTTTTTTCTCTTCAAAAGAAATACTTTGTTTCCTTTTTGAAGTGCAGAAGTAGTCCTTTAAACACTGATTTCATGATGGAGGACTCGGTTGAATTTCTCAGCAAATCAAGCCATGGCTACTTTACAGCAGCCATGACTTGATTTCATGAAAAATTCAAGAAAATACTACACCTAACTTACAATAATTTTGGTTCTTAGAACAGAAGTATTTCTTTTAACACCAATTTTTTATGCCAGACTCTTGAATTTCTCATGAAATCAGGTCATTGTTGTTTCACAGCAGTCATGACTTGATTTCATGAAAAATACAAGAAAATGCTAAACTGGAACAAGTTAAGAGTTAAACTAACAGCTTCATTGTACAGGGTCCTGCAGATGATATATTTTCTGTTATTATGGGAGCTATTGGAACATTCTTCCCTGAAGATGTGAGCACAATAAAAATGTAAGCTCAGTGCATTCCTGTGGGAACCTCGGGAAGTGAAGCATTACTTGTTTACTGTTGTACACAAGCTCTGTTATAATGGGACTTGACTTTATCCCCATGTTGCAGTCATGATTACCTACCGTATTTACTCTATGTATTGGGACAGCTAAAAATAATTATTTTCACAGGTGTCCCAATTCTTAAAAAATGGGGAAAGAACACAGCCTGGTCTTGATTTGATGCTGAATAAAGTTGCGTGTGATTCGTTTTCCATCACTATATACGAAAATCGCCATCCAATTTTTTTTTATATTTTCATTTTTTGCTTCCAAAACATAGCTTATGGTCCCTCATTGGAACGAGCGCATTGAATGCGCTCGTTCCAATGAGGGATCATAAGCTATGTTTTGGAAGCAAAAAATGAAAATTTTTAGTTACTCAAGAATTTTTTTTATGAGTGTCGTCTGCTATTAGCGACGGGCCAACTGGAAACAAATCTTCTGAATGTCCCAAACTTTGGAGCATAAAAAAAAATATAGTTTTCTGGAAAAAATGTGTGTCCCAAATCATAGAGTGTCCCAATACATAGAGTAAATACGGTATTGTGCAAAAGTATGTAACCTTAAACACCAATAAATAAACAAATAAATTAATTAAATACGTGCCATTGATTACAACAGATAAAACATCAACTCGGGAAACAAAACTTATGACGATGGTTTGCTTTTTAAATCTTTACTGCAAGTGGATTCAAGATTCATGAGAAACCTGCAGTGCTCGATTTTTAATGAGTGTGTTGTCACCTTTTACAGGGGTGCGGTGGCGTCATGGTAACTGATTCTAGTCAGATCACCGAAGTTAAGCAACATTGAGCGCGGTTAGTAGTTGGATGGATGGCCATTCCAGCAAATGATTTGCGCTCCCGTGCTGTGTCCTTGGGCAAGGCACTTAACCCCAATTGCCTACATGGGGGCACGATGAAGCTGTGTAGTAAGGTGTACTGCATGTCGATGGTGCGCATGTCTTCAACCAATCTAACCCTGCCTGTGCCGTTGTACAGAGTTCAGTGTTACGATGTTGGAGAGCTGACCACTGCCCATCGTTGTTCGGTGGTTCTGTCTGGGTACTCCGGCTTCATCCACCTATAAAACTGTCACCGACATGATATGACCCTGGCTGTTAATATGTCGTTAAGCCCTAATAAATAAATAAATGTCACCTTTTACAACATGAAACAGTGAGTTAAAATGAGAAACTCAGTGATGAATATTAACCCTTTACCCAACGAATCGGTCGCATCCGCCCACATAATATGCAAATTCAGCAGTGGAAAAAATATTATTTTTAAAAAAATTTCAACAAAACCATATCATGTGAGCCAATGACATAAATTTTAGCTTTATACACCAACCGTGGTGAACACGCCAACAATGGGATTTCAATAGTTAAATTTACACCTACAGTGGAACTACATCCTAGTTGACCTTTAGTGATGTCGACTTGAATGCAAACTTGTCTAAATTTATCGCACGTCGCCTCGTGAAAAGTGACAATTATTTATTATGTTTGTAAATACTAAAATGCCGAAAATTAACATTAGCATTGTCTCATGTTAATAAAGCATCCATAACTCGAAACAGTATGTTATGTTATTAAAATGAAAAAGGCCCTGTTTCTTTTTCTATCTCGTTTTGGTGATAAAATTGACGCCCACCGATGCTCATGTAAACAAACGCAAATTCGCACGTATGTACGTCTCCTTTCTCAGTAAAATCAAGAAAAAATAATTGCAACTCTTAATAATCTGACGATCAGGGTATAAATAAAATATACCCAAAGTAGCTTGGTGTACCAAATGTTCACCACTCATGGTGAAGTGGTATTAACCGTGTGCCAAAGACTCGTGGTAAACATTTGGTACACCAAGCTACTATGGGTATATTCTATATATAATTGATGCCCTTATCCTCTGCACACTGATGTCAAGTTGACTTTAAGTTGCAAATCTTTCCCATAATACAACTGACAATTTAACCAATTACATGAGGGCACGGTGGAGTTATGTACTAAGGCATACTGCTCGTCAGTGGTGCCCTTTTCTTCAACCAGTGCTAACCCTGTGTGGACAGGTTTATTTTTTAAAAAAGATGAATAAATAACAAACCAAAATAAACACCTCCCACCTTCATTGATTAGAAAAATTAATTGCTCATGAACCAAATGTATTTTTTGTTTAATCTTATTGAATAATTATTGGCGACAGTCTGGTTAATCTTTCTGTGGCGTTTTGTCATACTTTGGTGATACTAAATTTTACAACTTTATTTTTGTGATAATTCACAGCTGAGTGTACAATAAAACTTTTTATGTATTTTCCACCAGGTTAATTTATTTCAAGATTATTTTGCTTTTCTTTAACTGGTAGAGTGCTGGAAGCCCATATTAGGGCTTTATTCTGAAGTGTTGGTACCACAACTTAAAGGCTTCATATTCAGTGGATGTTTTCCATATCACCTTTGAAGTGAAATTATTTAGTCTGTGAGGATTTGTCTTGTTACAATTTATGGGAGAGTGCCTGAAGGCACTCTCCCATAAATTGTAACAAGGCAAAGATATGTGAACAAATTTTGATGACCAAAAATAATTCAGCACTCTACCAGTTAATGTCAATTAATTTTTTATCTCTTTTGCAGAACAAAATTTTTTGAATTTGATCTGAAACCAGTATGTAAAACGTGCTATGAGAAGTTTCCTGGAGAACTGAAGCGACGACTAAAGAAGGCTTATGATGAAGCACAAAAGAAGTAAATGAACAATCAAAAAACACTGGCTACAGCTTATTATCTGTATCTATACTTATCTTTCTTTATATCTCTATATCACTGTCATTACATCATTTCTAGTATACTGTAGAATTAATCCTCTCTTATCTCAATCTATTCAACGTTTCATTACTCCATCACAGGCCTGGCAATCTAGAAAATCAAGGAGTGCAAAACAGTTGCCCTCCTCAGATTGCCTGGGAGTGCAATTGCACCTGAAATTTTCAATGCAAGGCTTGTATGCTATTTTGATTATATTCACTTCAAGGTATTAATATTGCGACTGAAAAATTGTACTACATTCAGCTACATAAAGAAAAAATTGGCACACACATCTTCTCATTATTCAAAATCTTGCATTCAATTCTTATGTGACTGTCTTCTACACTTAAAATGTATTGAAATGCAACACAGTAGGCACAGAGAACACACTGGAACTCAGGGGACGAAATGATAATAGATTTTAAAGGCCGTCCCAAACAGGTCTGGCATTCCAGAAAATCAAGGGGTGCAAAAAATTGCCCTCCGCAGTTTTTTCTAGGCGTGCAGTAGGCATGCAGCACTCCTGCACTCCTAAAGAATGCCCGGCCTGCTATCAGAGTTGAACGTTTAGGGCCCTCTTTACAAATCTCAAATTTTGGGGTGAATTAAATCTCAAATTGGATGATGGAGAGGATTTCAAATTGAATCAAATCTAAAATTGAATCATATGTTTTAGATATTACACCCTCAGTGTTAACAATCATATGTATTGTCCATCTTTACTTAAGTACAGTGGAGCCCACTTAATTGGATATCTCTTAATTGTATATCCCTGTTAATTGAATATAATTTTCAAACACAAAAAAAAAACATTTACCATACCTTCAGTACGAATTTAATCTGTTAATTGCATATGGGTTGTTGAGTAAACTCCTGTTAATTGTATATAAATTTTTGTAATATGTCGAAAAAATTGCTGTGACACACACCAAATTCCCCTTATTTATCAACCTTTTTGGCCTCATACATCCAATACAGACATTTATTCTATTATATCTTGTTTGACAGAGCTCTAAGAGCTCTGTCAAACAAGATATAATAGAATGAATGCTCAGTTTATCTCCAGAACACAAGAAACTGACCAAACCCCTGTTAATTGTATACTCCTGTTAATTGAATAATTTTCACAGGCAAAGTGGATATTCAATTAAGAGGATTCTACTGTAATATCATGAATGGGACTGAGAACCAGCTGTGTTCAAGTATGTCTTCAAAAGTTATTGCCCTTGATGGACTTAGACTCTCTTGTCATCATATCACCTTGCATATCATTACATTTGGTGGCACGGTGGCTCAGTAGGTAGAGGTGCATGCTGCAAGCTGAGAGGTCCTCGGTTCGAATCCCACCTGCGGTAACCACATTGTGTCCTTGGGCAAGACACTTCACCGTCATTGCCCACGTGGAGGCACGGTGACATTGTGTACTAAGGCATTCTGCACGTCGATGATGCACCTGTCTTCAACCAATGCTAACCCTGCTTGTGTGGAGTTAGTATGTTGGGGAGCTGACAGTTACTCGCAGTTGCTCAGAGGTTCTCTCCAGGTACTCCGTCTTCCATCTCCCGTAAAACTGTCGGGGTCATGATTAGCCATTGCACAGAAATATAGGACCTTAAACACCAATAAATGAATAAATATCATTACATTTCACAGTAACCCATTTAAGATTTTTTTTCACAAATTTGATATACAGCTTTTTATAATAATCTCATGAAGAGGGTTGCAAACCAGCAGTGTTGAAGTATTTCTTTGAGAGTTATTGTTCCTGTTGGAGTTAGAAATTATTCTCATCACATTACCATTTCTTGTCATCAAATTTGAAAGGGAACTGTTCAAGATTTTTTCTCTATTTTAATGTTTAGCTTTTTGGTGATAATATCATGAACCAGCTAACTCTAAGTACTTATTTGAGAGTTATTGCCCTTGTTAGACTTTGGTGGTAGGGCATTGGCCATCCCATCTCATTGGAACTATTCAGACTTTAGGTGAACATATAAGTTACCTTGTAAAAACCATGGCTGTTGTTTTTAGCTTAACTTGACCAAGTCAAGATAAGCTATTGCCTTCACGCGTGCGGAAGTCTGTTCACATTTTCCTTTAGCACAGGCTACATCCCGTAGTTCTTGTCCGACCATCACAAAATTTCATATGCAGGTTTGGGGTCATGTCTAGATGAGAATGTCTCCTTTTGGTCGCTATCGGTCAACCGTGATGGCTGCCTGAGCCCAAAACCCGAAAACCTTTAGCACAGTCTACAGATTGTATTTATGAAGGGATTTCATTGTAACTTGGTAGGATGCCTCTGTATAATATCTAGATGAGACCTTCCCCATTTGGTCGAGATCTGTCAACCGTGACGACTGCCCGAGCCCAAAACCTAAAAACCTTTAGCACAGGCTGCAGGTCATATTTAATATGGAGGGATTTCATTGTAACTTGGTAGGATGACTCTGTATGATGTCTGAATGAGAACTTCCCCATTTGGTGGTGATCTGTCAACCGTGACGACTGCAGAACCCCAAAACCCGAAAACCTTTAGCACAGTCTACAGGTCGTATTTATGGAGGGATTTCATTGTAACTTGGTAGGTTGACTTCATATAATGTCTAGATGGGAACGTCCCCTTTTGGTCGTGATTGGTCAACTGTGACAGCTACAGGGGCCCGAAGCCTGAAAACCTTTAGCACAGTCTACAGGTCATATTTGTGAAGGGATTTCATTGTAATTGGGTAGGATGACTCCAGATAATGTCTCGATGAGAACGTCCCCTTTTGGTCGCAATCATTCAGCTGCGATGGCTACCCAAGCCCAAAACCGAAAATCTTGAGCACAGTCTATAGGTCGTATTTATGGAGGATTTCATTGTCACTTGGTAGGTCGACGCCATGTAATGACTAGATGATAATGTCTCCTTTTGGTCATGAATGGTAAACTGTGATGGCTACAGGGGGCCAAACCCCGAAAACCTTTAGCACAGTCTACAGGTCATATTTATGAAGGGATTTCATTGTAACTTGTTAGGATGACTCCAGATAATGCCCAGATGAGAACGTCCCCTTTTGGTCGCGATCATTCAACCATGACAGCTGCCTGAGCCCAAAACCCGAAAAACTGTAGCACAGAATACAGGTCGTATTTATGAAGGGATTTCATTGTAACTTGGTAGGATGCCTCAGTATAATGTCTAGATGAGGACATCCCCTTTTGGTTGCGATCGGTCAACCATGATGACTATACAGGCCCCAAGCCCAAAAACCTTTAGCACAGTCTACATGCCGTATTTATGAAGGGATTTAGAGTTAGAATGTTGGGGAGCTGACCGTTTCTCGTCATTCCTCTGTCGTTCTCTCTGGGTACTCCGGCTTCCTCCACCCGTAAAACTGTCACGGTCATGATTAGCCATTGTGCATAAGTATGTGACCTTAAAACACCAATAAATAAATATGAAGGGATTTCATTGTAACTTGATAGGATGACTTGTTTTGGAATAATTTCACTGTAACTCAGTTTAAACAATATTTATTTCAGAAAAGCATGTTGAAGAACAGATTACATATTAACACAAAAGTACATAAACTGAAATGGATTCAGCAGTAAGCTTATTTAGCTTATACAAGGCTGTCTCCGAAACTTGGTAACTGTTGTTGACATACATTAATTGTGAGGGCCACATACATTAACTGTGAGGGCCACATACATTAACTGTGAGGGCCACATTAACCCATCCCTCAGTTCTTTAGTCTACACATCATATTATTTTTATTGAAAACATATCATACAGGGAACAGAAATTAACATATTCCCAATTACCACAATTCTTGTCTTATTTCATAATCCTTTCATAAACATTGAACATTATCCTTTTCATCAAACACAACACACAGATAGGTTAAGCTATAATGTTATTGACACTTTCATTAGGTAAGGCTTGGCTGCCTATATTGGCAATGAAGTGCAGTAGTCCTTGTTTACTGTGTTAAGTGAGCTTTCTTTTACAGGTAAAATAAGACACAGTCACCAATGCTTGATGTGGAAGTCCTTTAAAATGGGCAATATGGGAATAAACAATTTACTAAACTTCACTTTATCTCCATGTTAAGGTCCCGAGTAGCCATTCATTGTGTACAAATATGTGACCTTAACCCACCTGTCAGTCACTAACAGGTTTTTTAAACTCAGTAACTTTTAAAATACTTGGTAGATTTATATAATATTTAGTATGCAAGTGTATCTTATTGATGGCTAGTCTCATGTTCAGTGCTGGTAATATTCAGTGATTCCCCAAAAGGAACTCCTAGAAGTGAAGCAGTGCTTGTTTACTGTGGTAAACAAGCTCTATTTTACTGGTTAAATAGGACCCAATCTCCAGTGCTTGGATTGGAATTTCTTTAAACTGGGCAACATGGGTATAAACGATTGAGTAAACTTCACTTTATCTTCATGCTGTGGTCACGATTAGCTTTTGTGTAGAAATATGTGACCTGTTCTACCAACAAATAAATAAATTAAAAAAAAAAATAAGTAAATAAATAAATAAATTCAGTCTTTATTAGTCAGAGTTATTGCCCTTTATGGACTTGGCATTTGTTTCATATTTATCATCCGTTGTAGCTTACAGTTAAAACTAGAAGTCCTGTCATGAAATGCGCACAAATAGCACGTTGATATGCACGTTAATGTACGCGTTATGGCCCATGTAAAGCTATCAAATTCTGTACATATGGCCCATGCACAAGCAATGTTTCAGCCAATGGACCTCCGGGTAACCCGGAGATCCATTGGCAGAAACATTGCATGTGTTTGCTATGAGTAACCAGAAGACCCTGCCGTGCTTTGGATCTCATTCAATATGGCAATTGCGCGCAATTCCAACGCTCAATTAAGCCTTGATAAGCACACCATTCGTGACAGGACTTCTAGTTTTAACTGTAGGTGTGATCTCACATTTTTTTTTACTCAATTACGAATCTTGTATTTGTTTAAATTTATATAAAAATGGCGTTTGGGACCATTTTCATGTGAATTCTAAAAACTAGAATGCCACCATTATTCTACAGGATATTGGTCATATTCAAAGATATAGCTTGACTTTCATACCTTTACCTCTATGCAGATGTGTTTTCAACTCATTTTTGTTCCTCGTGGGAACCAAGATAAAATTTGACCTGGTAACCAATGCTTGCAGTGGAAGTCCTCTAAAATAGGCAACTTCAGTATAAATGACTGGCTGGATTTGACTTTACATCCATGTTAAGGTTACGATTAGCTCCATTGTGCAGAAATATGTGATCTTACCAAGCCAGAAAATAAGCAGACTGACATCTGCAAAATGAGGTCCCAGAGGGTGAATTTAGTGATGCTACCCTGCACAGCAGGGTAACATCACTAAATTTACCCTCTGTGAACCTCAATCTGAATCAGGGTCTCAAAACTAAACAGAACAAGGTACCCAGAGGATAAATTGGCCCACTGTATGGGATAGCATGATCAAATTCACCCTCTGGGAACCTTATTCTGCAAATGTCAGATGCCTTATTTTCAGGCCTGGATCTTACACACCAGTAAATAAATAAATTTATTATCATGGGAGGGATATAATAAATAGCTCCATCTGTCGGCCCATTGGATAATCTTTCTGTCCATATGTAAGTTTGTGTATGCGATAACTTGATCAATAGTTAATGGATTCTAATTAATTCCAGTATACTGCTTTGTATTAACATTGTCTTGGACAATTTTGATCACCAGCATCATTCCATGAAAATCTTGGGAGTTATTGCCCTTTTTTATGAGAGTAATCACACTCTTGCATATACCCATTTGAAAAATGAAAATATGTAATCAGTCTGTACATCTGTCTGTCCAACCGTTAACATTTTTGGTTTCTTAACGATAACTCCAATTTGAATTATTTGATCTCAACCAAAGTTTGTATGTGTATTACCCAGGTAGTAATACAGGCCAAGTTCGAATATGGGTTCCGTCCAATTATTTTTACATGAGTTACATCCCTTTTTCAACTTATAATTTTACTGTCTTTTAACATTTTTTTATTTTGAGGCAGTACAATTCAAAATGTCTGACAGGTGTATTTAGCCACGCCCTGTTGGTGTCAAGATAAAACACCAAACATATATCACATGTATATGAAAAAAATAATTACATGAAAATCTTTTACTCTTTTTCAGTCCAAGTGCTTGAATAAAGTTTGTCACACAAGAGACAAGACAATTAGGAAACTCTGCTGATTGTTGAAGGATGTGTATGAAATTTTTATTGGAACATAACTTATGTACTCTTATTATGTCTCCACCTTTACTACTGCCATTGGAACTGAAAGATGTGTATTGATGCCGATACGGAGCACTGATCTAGAAAACAGAAAGAATTCAGCATTATAGTTTTATATTTCTTCAGTTTTTGTTTAAGCTTGTCTGATGATGTTGTTTTAATAAATTATCTGATATAATGCTATTAAAAAAAAATTTCCTGTTTCTCAAGCACCTCCCTCATCATAGAAAATCTGCCTCATCATCTTTTTTTTTACTGGAAAATCTCTTTTTTGGCACTATTTTGACCTTGTAGGCCAAATATTTAACCAAAAATAGCTTGCTTGACAGAGCTCACAGAGCTCTGTCAAACAAGATATAGTTGGTTAAATTTTCAACTACATTAAGGAAAATTTTCTCTGCTGAAAACATTGCTTTGTCACATAAAAACGTAAGTAGTTAAATTTCTGATTTCAACTATTTTCAGAATTGTTTTGGGAATAAACAGGGGGCGCGGTGGTGTTGCGGTAACCGTTTCTCGTCATATCACCGAAGTTAAGCATCGTCGAGCCCGGTTAGTCATCGGATGAGTGACCGTCTTAGCGATCAATTTGTGTCCTTGGGCAAGGCACTTAACCCCGATTGTCCACATGGGGGCACGATGACACTGTGTACTAAGGCGTACTGCATGTCGATGGTGTGCATGTCTTCAACCACTCTAACCCTGCCTGTGCTGCAGAGCGGAGTTACGATGTTGGGAAGCTGGCAGCTGCTCGTCATTGCTCGGTGGTTCTCTCTGGGTACTCCGGCTTCCTCCACCCGTAAAACTGTCATGGTCATGATTAGTCATTGTGCATAAGTATGTGACCTTAAACACCAAAAAATAAATAATAATAATTGGGAATAAACAATAAAAAAAGCCTCCCTCCCTCCCTTATCATAAAATTGAGGAAAAATTGCCTGAGAAACAAGAAATTTTGTTTATAGGCTTAAATAATCTGATATAAATTACCTCTGACTGGTCTAAAAAAAAAAGGATGGATGGTAATTCATAAAATAGGACCCGGTAACCAATGCTTGGGGCAGGATTCGTACGGGTCTTGGAATCTTGGAAAAGTCATGGAACTTTGGAAAAAAATTCAAGGGCCTTGAAAAGTTTTGGAAAATGGGCTGGAAGGGTTACAATTTTGGAAAAGTCCTGGAATTCGTAACCAGGTTTAAAAGGGATTCATTTTGTGTAAAAATTACGCTCAACTTGCGCAAAAATTATGCAAAAAACGAAGTGTTTCTGTTTGGGTGCGAACTAACCCAGTCATGGAATTTTTTTGAAAAGTTTTGGAAAAGTCATGGAATTTGATTTTTTGAAAAGTGTATGAACCCTGTTGAGGTGGAAGTCTTTTTAAATGAGCAGCATAGGCATAAACAATAGCAAATCTTGCCTTTCTACTTGTGTTGTGGTGATAATATGGCAATAGTTGCTGAAAGTGATGTGAAACTCCCAATAAATAATAATAACACATCAGCTAAATCCACCCAATTCTCTCCACTAGAATTGCTCTTCAGTGTTGTTAACCCTTTACCTAACATGAAAAGCAGACGACACTTGGAAACAAAATTCTTGAATAACTCATTTTTTGTCTCAAAAACATACAGTTAAAACTAGAAGTCCTGTCACGAATAGTGCGCTTATCTAGGTTTAATAGCGCGTTGGAATTGCGCGAAATTGCCATATCAAATGGCATGCAAAGCACGACAGGCTCCCCTGGTTACTCATAGCAAACACATGCAATGTTTCTGCCAATGGACCTCCGGGTTACCCGGAGGTCCATTGGCTGAAACATTGCTTTTGTACAGGCCATATGTACAGAATTTGATAGCTTTACTTGGGCCATAACGCGTACATTAACGCGCATATCAACGTGCTATTTGTGCGCATTTCATGACAGGACTTCTAGTTTTAACTGTACATTATGAACCCTCATTAGAGGGAGCTTGATGAAAAAAATAATGAAAGATAATTGCCGATTTTTGTGAATAGTGCTGGCCGGTTTTGGCCATTATGTTAGGTAAAGGGTTAATGTTTCAGTATTTGCTTCCAAATCCTTGCTTCCAAATCTCTGATTGAAATCAACTCTTTGAGCCTATGAAACAATGAGGAGGATTATAGGGCCACACAAAATAATTTAATTGATTCTCGGGCATATTTTTTTTCAAATCAGTGAGGTAGGGAGTGTTTTATTTTTATTTGCTGATGATATCCCATACAGTGGGCCAGTTTATCCTCTAAGTACCTCTCTCTGTTTAGGCCTGAGGCCTTGATTCAGCCTGAAGTTCACACAGGGTAAATTTAGTCATGCTACCCTGCTGTGCAGGTAGCATCACCAAATTCACCCTCTGGGGACCTCATTCTACAGATGACAGTCTGCCTATTTCCAGGCTTGGTGGTGGTGAGAGAATGAAGTTCAGTCAACTGGTTGTTTTGGCAGACACACCCACCCAACATAATATGTCTTACCATTTATCTAACAATCATATAGATTTTGGCCTGAAAACCATGAGAAACGGTACGTATCACATAATGTGTTCTGATTCAGTATCATATAGACGACTTATTCTGATTCCGTATCATATAGACACTAGTGGAAGAGCACAGGAAGTACAAGCAGATTCAGCTTGTGGACCTCCAGGTTCAACCAGGAGGTCCATTAGTTGAAACTTTGTGCTTCCCATTTCCTGTGGGAACCCCACAGAATTTAAGCAGTGCTTGTTCAATGTTGTAAACAAGCCATGTTTTACCGGTAAAATAGGACCTGGTAACCGATGTCTGGGGTGGAAGTCCTCAACAATGGGCAACATGGGTATAAAAGATTGGCTGGACTTGACTTTATTTCCATGTTGCGGTCAAGCTTAGCCATTGTGCAGAAATATGCGACCTTAAACATCAATAAATTGTGCTTCTTATCTTTTCAAACAGTGTAGGTAACCCTTTACCCAAGGAATCGGCTGCATCCGCCCGCATAATATGCAAATTCAGCAGTTGGAAAAATATTATATTTGCAAAAAATTTCAACAAAACCATATCATGTGACCCCTCGTTGGAACGAGCTCGTCGAGCTCGTTCCAACGAGGGGTCACATGATATGGTTTTGTTGAAATTTTTTGAAACATTTGAAAAAATGATATTTAAAATAATAAATTTTGATATCGTCTGCGTTGGGTAAAGGGTTAATGTCAGGGTGGAAACTTGACTCTGAGAATGTTTTAGTACTGCACTCTCTATGAACTGTAAAATGTATATATTTTGTATCATTTAAATTCTCACGAATGTATTCTGACACCCAAAATTGAAAAAACTGCATTCTTCCCATCATTCAAATTGCTAAAATATTAAGCAGAATATGCCCACGGTCAAGAGGGTTTTCAGGCTAAAAAAATATTGAACAGGAAACTGACCTTTTGTTGGGAACTGGGTGAAGTGCAACAGTGGTTGAATTCTGCAGTTAAAAATACTGTTTCAGTTCTATACAGTAAAACCTGTCTTGAGAGACCACTGTCTTGAGAGACCACATCTACCAGGCACCAATTGGTTTTACTCTATAATGGACCTGCTATGGGAGACCACCTGTCTTGAGAGACCACCTGTCTTGAGAGACCACTGTGACCTGGTACCAACTTGTATTTTTATGCCATAATAGACCTGTCTTGAGAGACCGCCCCTTTGAAGACTGAAACCATGACAAAAACTTTCTACCTGTTCTGGAATTGGAAAATCCATTGTGGTTATACTAACATGATTAAAAGTATTAAAAACTCTTAATTGGGTTTCAATTGCTGACTCATTACAGATTGAGATGTTTTTATAAGACCCCTGTGAAAAGATTAGGATTATTGCTGAATAAACAATTTCATACATACCTGAAATGGGATGTTCTCACTTACCCAGCAGCTATTGTTTTGAGTATAGGTGTTGAAAGTGGTGACATCAAAGGGTCGCCGCTTATAGTCCGTATTATTAATTTTTTGGGGAGTTATGAACAAGACGTAGATTATCATTAATTAAATTTATTACCGATTAACCATTCAAACGCCAGACAGCAACAATAAATACATTAACTCATACCCATAATTTCAGTATTACAATGACAGACAGCAAGAATACATAAGAATAAACACAAAGTCATTCAAAAGCCAGTATTGTGGCCCACAGCATCTAAGAATTGAAGATTGTTCATTCGCCCCTGCAAGTACATTAACTTTAAATGGTTGAGTTTGTTGTCAATTTGGACATATCGTTGTTGCCGAGGTCTGCTCCTGGCCCTATCTGCAGTTTGTATGATAGACACTTCTTGATAGGCTTGCTCTTGTCTGAGAAATTCAATTAATGTAAAGATGTTTGGCTTTGACGAAATGAACAACTGGAGCTTTCTATGCCATCCCTCGACGTGATTTGTAGTTCGCGGCCCCTGTGTTTCATGATGATTCCACACTTGACGTCCATGAGCTCCCTCCACCCAATAACTTGTCATGTAGTCGTTAAACTTCGTGACAATTTTCAGAAAAAAGTTTAATGAAGAAATACTTACTTGCTAGTTCTTCTTGGTATAATGTACTGATTGGTCTGCTGTTTTCGCGGACTAATGTCTTGAGTTCTGCCAGGACAGTTGCTACAACTATTTTGGAACTGTCAGCTTCATGGTTGTGAACATTTCGCGATGATGTCAACAAGTCGTTCTTAGTATTAACAGTTGCATTACAAGTTTTTACACAACATTTCCAATGAACAGAATCATTTCGCCGAGTCTTAATACTAAACTTGAAGTTATTAAACACAAGATATCTACCACCTCTGTCATTTGGGATGTAATGAACGTTTACTTGAGCATTAGCCATTTTGGAATGATATCACTGGAGGAACGCAAGACTTATATGGGAACTAAGTCCTTGAACATCTAGCAAACAATGTGAATATATATCAGGGCGGATGATGTCGGCTACATTGATACATAAAAACAGTGACCAGATAACAGGTTGATTACTGTCAACTGTGAACACGGTGCAAGAAGCAAAGGGTGCGTCAACTAAAACAACAATACTGGGTAAGTGAGAACTTCAGTAGGCAATTAAGAAAAACAAACTATAGCCATCTCTGATCAGCACTGTAATTGATGTCGACTGGGTATGTGAGAATAAGCCCCTGAAATGTGACAGAGAGGAATAAAAATAAATTTGTGTTGAAAATCTTTTTGTAACAAATTGAAATGGACTGTTATAAAAATTATAAAAATAAATTAGTGTTGAAAATCTTCATTGAAGATTTTCAACACTAATTTATTTTTATAATTTTTATAACGGTCCATTTCAATTTGTTACAAAAACTTCATAAAAAAGAGCAACAACAAAGTAATTACAAAAATCCATTCTTCTCCATTTCTGAATTTTGTGGTTGGTTATTCACTGACTTGAGAAAACCTGAAACCTGTTATGAGAGACCACCTGTCTTGAGAGACCACTTTTGTGTGGCCCAAAGTACGCTCTCTCAAGACAGGTTCTACTGTAATAGGATGTGGTAACAACATCTGGGGCGAGGGTACCCTATAAGTGGCATCATATTTATAAACTATTGACTGAACTTGACTGTATTATTGTGCTCTGGTCACAATATATCTATTGCTGCTGACAGTGATCAAAAACTGGAACAAATAAATTCTAGACAGCTAATGAAAAGTGGCCCTGATAGTCTTTCCTTTTTACAATTTCCTGCTGCATTTTTCTGAATGGAGACATCGTCTTTATGTATCTTTGTTTTTGATGATGTAATGAAATGCCATTAGGCCCCAAAAAGTTAAAAATCTTTCTCGGGGGCCCTCCCGCATGGTCCTTTTAGTTGCTGCATGCTCTCTTTTTATAACCAATGCAAACTTAAAACAATAAAAATTAAATTGTTTATGTCTGATATTTTGCCCAAGTTAATAAAATTGATAAAATTGATAAATTTGCCCCTTGAGGTGCAACAAGGCTTTGCAATGCTTCAGCACTCAAGGGACGAAATACACCACCACTCATGCTATTCTGTAGATTATGAGGCCTAAAACATAAAACAAACTAAGAACATGAACTTTTGAAGAAATAATTACAAAAATAAAAATTAAAATAAAAAACTGCCTGTCCACATGTAATTTTACAAAAAATGGCCTGAAAAACAGAAGATCTACTTTGTGAAGGCCTTATTTGACACATTGTTGGAAAAACCTATCTGAACCCTTTCCAACTGTGTGCCAACATAACAGCACAGCATCTGAGGTAATGAATGAAACTCCAGAAATTGTTTTTCTTTACTGATGAGAGTAACAGTGGCTTAAGAACAGAAATGCGTGAGCTCTGTTGAGCCGAGTTTTGTAGGATCGTATTATTGATGTATGTTATTCTAGGTATATTTAAATAGTAATAACGACTAGCATGCTTTAGATGTATTGTTTATTCTATAAATTATAACTATAAATAAAACTTGTTACTGCCATGTTCATCATCATTAGTTGTTTATTTAATCCTTAAACAACCTGGGCAAGTATCCTGAATTCCTACCAGTCCACAGCCTCTATACATCCAGTGACTTTGCAGCGATTTCTTTTTTTAAGTCTTTTCTGCCTTAACAACCTAATTGTCCCCTGAAAAAAATATTTCGGGGGACTATTAAAATAGCTGATGTCTGTCTGTGCATCCATCCACCCATTTGGTTTCCCGATGATAACTTTAGTTATAGTTGGCCTAATCAAATGAAATTTAGTATGTAGGTGTATCAACATAAAATACACGACAAGTTCGAATCGGATTGTGGTCCAACAATTTTTGCCAGAGATATGCCCCTTTTTCAACTTCGAAAATTCATTTTTAGCTCAACTTTGGCGAAGCCAAATTTGAGCTTATGCCATGGCCTGTCGTCCGTCTGTCCGTCTGTCCGTCAACAATTGGATACGGCTCAGGCTAGAGGCCGTATTTATGAACCAATCTTTACGAAACTTCTTGGGTACCTTTTTTATGACTGTGGGACGAGAACGAGTGTTTTTGGGTGCGGTCCAAAATTCAAGATGGCTGCCAGCTGCCATTTTGTACCGACGATGCAGAAATCTGTTTTTTGTACAGAACTTCCATATGAAAGCTCTGATTTGAATAATTTTTTGTATGAATGTTTAGTACCATGGGATACATCACATATAATACGGGTTTTTTTCTCGTGCGTAAATTATGCAAATTAGACTAACTTTGATGTTTTGGGGTGTTACTTTCAGCACTGTAAGTGCAAATGCCAATACGGCTCGGGCTAGAGGCCGTATTTATGAACCGATCTTTACGAAACTCCTTGGGAATCTTTGTTATCACCGTGGGACGAGAACGAGTGTTTTGGGGTCCGGTCCGAAATTCAAGATGGCCGATGGCAGCCATTTTGTACGAAATTTGGTGCATTCAGATTTTTGCACAGAACTTCCATATGAAAGCGCTGATATGAATAATTTTGTGTTTGAAAGTTTAGTACCAAGGGATACATCACATATAATACGGGTTTTTTTCTCGTGCAGAAATTATGCAAATTAGATGAACTTTGATTTATTCAGTGCTACTTATACACTGTAAGTGCACATGTCAATACGGCTCGGGCTAGAGGCTGTATTTATGAACCGATCTTCACAAAACTTCTTGGGTACCTTTGTTATCACCTTGGGACGATCGCGAGTGTTTCTGGGTGCGGTCCAAAATTCAAGATGGCTGCCAGTGGCCATTTTGTACCGAAATTAGGTCTAATCAGTTTTTTGTACACAACTTCTATACGGCTCAGGCTAGAGGCCGTATTTATGAACCGATCTTTACAAAACTTCTTGGGTACCTTTGTTATCACCGTGGGATGAGAAAGAGTGTTTTTGGGTGTGGTCCGAAATTCAAGATGGCCACCAGCAGCCATTTTGTACCAAAATTAGTGCAATCAGTCTTTTGTACAGAACTTCTGTATGAAAGTTCTGATTTGAATAAATTTTTGTATGAATGTTTAGTAACATAGAATACATCACATATAGTAGGGGTTTTTTTCTCGTGCAAAAATTATGCAAATTAGATGAACTTTGATTTATTCAGTGCCACTTATACACTGTAAGTGCACATGTCAATACGGCTCGGGCTAGAGGCTGTATTTATGAACCGATCTTGGGTACCTTTGTTATCACCTTGGGACGAGAACGAGTGTTTCTGGGTGCGGTCCAAAATTCAAGATCGCTGCCAGTGGCCATTTTGTACCGAAATTAGGTCTAATCAGTTTTTTGTACACAACTTCTATACGGCTCAGGCTAGAGGCCGTATTTATGAACCACTCTTTACGAAACTTCTTGGGTACCTTTGTTATCACCGTGGGATGAGAACGAATGTTTTTGGGTGTGGTCCGAAATTCAAGATGGCCAACAGCAGCCATTTTGTACCAAAATTAGTGCAATCAGTCTTTTGTACAGAACTTCTGTATGAAAGTTCTGATTTGAATAAATTTTTGTATGAATGCTTAGTAAAATGAAATACATCACATACAGTACAGATTTTTTTCTCGTGCAGAAATTATGCAAATTAGATGAATTTTGATTTTTTTAGTGCTACTTATACACTGTAAGTGCACGTGTCAATACGGCTCGGGCTAGAGGCTGTATTTATCAACCGATCTTCACAAAACTTCTTGGGTACCTTTGTTATCTCCTTGGGACGAGAACGAGTGTTTCTGAGTACGGTCCAAAGTTCAAAATGGCTGCCAGTGGGCCGTGGCCATTTTGTACCGAAATTAGGTCCAATCGGTTTTTTGTCACAACATCTATACAGCTCGTATTTATGAACTGATCTTCACGAAACTTCTAGGGTACCTTTGTTTTCATCTTGGGACAGGAAAGAGTGTGTTTTGGGGTGCCTTTGTTATCACTGTGCTATGAGAACAAATATTTTGGGCTTCAGTCAGACCCACTCTGGGACTCAAAAGATTTCTTTTCTAGTTTAGCATCTGACTGTCACCCACCTTTACAATACTTTACCTATACATTTGTTACAGGCTACAGTCAGTATTTATGTACAGACCATTACAATACTTTATATGTACCTTTGTTATCAGGTCATTACCTAGATGTTTGTTATTGCTGTGTCACATACTATACATGCACATGTCTTGACACCTTGAGCTACAGTGTCATTGACACTTTCATTTGGGGTTTCCAGATGATAACTTTAGTTATAGTTGGCAAATCAAATGAAATTTGGTGTGTAGGTGTATCAATATAAAATACAGTTCAAGTATGAATTGCGGGTGTTGTCCGACAATGTTTGCCAGAGTTACGCCCCTTTTTCGACCTCGAAAATTCATTTTTGGGGGGTTTCCTGATGATAACTTTAGTTTTTGTTGACCAAATCAAATAAAGTTTGGTCTGTATGTGTATCAAAATAAAATACAGGTCAAGTTCAAATCGGGGTTTGGTCCGACATTTTTTGCCAGAGTTATGTCCCTTTTTCGACTTCGAAAAATTCTATTTTTTTCAAATACCTCGAATTGAACGCTGTCTGTTGTCAACAAGACCTCCTCATGATGCAGTGTTAGAGGCACCTGTTCTGAGGTCGTAAGAGTCGGAAATAGGCCTTTAAGAGTAACATCTTAACTGGTGGAGTGCAAAATTTTTTTTTTTTAAAGATATCATACTTACAGCAGGGGGAGCTTTAGTTTAACAAGATATTGTTCATAAATAAATGTTTTGTTGACATTTATTGGAGAGTGCCTTGTGGCACTCTCCAATAAATTGTAACAAAAGAATAAATTAAAAAATACCTAATTGTTTCTACCGCTATTGCATACAATGTAAAGGGGGTGCGCGGTGGCTCAGTAGGTAGAGGTGCAGGCTGCAAGCCGAGAGGTCCTCGGTTCGAATCCCACCTGCGGCAACCACGTTGTGTCCTTGGGCAAGACACTTCATCTCCACTGCCCGCATGGGGGCACAATGACGCCGTGTACTAAGGCGTACTGCACATCGATGGTGCACTTGTCTTCAACCAATGCTAACCCTGCTTGTGTGGAGTCAGTATGTTGGGGAGCTGACAGCTTCTCGTCATTGCTCGGTGGTTCTCTCTGGGTACTCTCTGTCACGGTCACGATTAGCCATTGTGCATAAATATGTGACCTTAAACACCAATAAATAAATAATAGAATACAACGTAAAGCTACTAAAGTTGCTTTTAGCACTTTTAAATAGGGCCATGATAGTGGCGTCTAGCACTCAACCAGTTAACCAGTGAGATGTGTCAGAATTTCTTCAGCACAACCCGACAATGTCAAGCATGAGATATTGGGATAGGTTGTGATCCATCGTCCATCCACAGTTCCTTTAGCACAAGACACATCTCTCACCTGATGAGATTCACATTTCATATGTGGCTTTGGGGTAATGTCTGTACCTGGTATGGGAACTATCAAATTTTTCCAAATTTCATTAAAAAAACATGGCCACCGGTTGCCATGTTGGATTTGGCATATAAATTGTCAACAATTCTAATAGCACTCCCTATAGACTGCATCTCTTGCCTGATCTTTTTCAAGTTTCATATGTAGCTTTGGTGTGATGTCTAGATGGGAGTTATTGGTGCTAAGGAATTTTTTCATAAACGTGGTCGCCAACATCCGTCTTGGGATTTGGCATATAAATTGTCAACAATTCCTTAACCCTTTACCCAATGCAGACGATATCAAAATTTGTGATTTTAAAAATAATTTCACATTTTTCAGAATATTTAAAAAAAAAACATATCATGTTACCCCCCATTGGAACGAACTCATTGAGCTTCTTACAGTGAGGGGGTCACATGATATAGTTTTGTTGTAATTTTCAGAAAATTAATTTTTTTTCAACTACTGAATTTGCATATTCCGCGGGCGGATGCGGCCGATTCGTTAGGTAAAGGGTTAAGCACACACACCCTATGGGGTGCATCTCTCACTCAGTCTTTTTCAACACTCTTATGTGGCTTTAGGGTGAAGTCAAGATGGGAGATATAATGTTTTTTAGCTCAACTTGACAAAGTCAAGCTGAGCTATTGCCATCACTTCTCGTCCGTCGGCGTACGTACGTACGTTAGTATGTTAGTACGTTAGTACGTACGTCCACAATTTCCTTTGGCACACCTCACAGGTCGCATTTATGATAAGATTACTTTGAAACTTCTTATGCTTGTTTGGGGTGACCTCTAGATGGGAGCTATCGATTTTCTTCAATTTCTGTCAAAAAATGTTGCCGCAGCCAACGTTCTTGGAACTTAGTTTCGTCAAACCACAATATTTCCCTTTGGCACACTCTACAGGGCACATTTATGATTTGATTGCTTTGAAACCTGATACGTTTATTTAGGGTGACCTCTAGATGGGAGCTATCGATTTTCTTCAATTTCCGGCAAAAAATGTTGCCACGGCCAATGTTCGTAGAACTTAGTTTAGTCAGACCTCAATATTTCCGTTTGTCACACCCTACAGGGTACATTTATGATCAGATTGCTTTGAAACCTGGTATGCTTGTTTGGGGAGACCTCTAGATGGGAGCTATCGATTTTCTTCAATTTCTGTCGAAAAATGTTGCCGCGGCCAACGTTCTTAGAACTTAGTTTAGTCAGAAGACTCAATATTTCCCTTTGGCACACCCTACAGGGTACATTTATGATCGGCTTGCTTTGAAACCTGGCATGCTTGTTTGGGGTGACCTCTAGATGGGAGCTATCGATTTTCTTCAATTTCTGTCAAAAAATGTTGCCGCGTCCAACGTTCTTAGAACTTAGTTTAGTCAGACCACAATATTTCCCTTTGGCTCACCCTACAGGGCTCATTTATGATTAGATTGCTTTGAAACCTGGTATGCTTATTTACGGTGACCTCTAGATGGGAGCTATCGATTTTCTTCGGTTTCTGTCAAAAAATGTTGCCACTGGCAAAAAAACTGGCATTGGTCCCAATGATCTTCAATTTTGCCATTTCATTTGTAACTTACCAAGTTCAAATTTGTCAAGTTGAGCTACAGTGTCATTGACACTTTCATTTTATAATTTTGTTAAAAAACATGGACGCCAGCAGCCATCTCAGATTTTGCTATGAAATTGTCTACAATTCCTATAGCACATCTTACAGGCCACATCTCTCATCTGATCTTTTCAAATTTCATATGATTTTGATAGCCTCCACAAAATCTTTCAAATTTTATTAAAAATATAGCCACCACTTGCCATCTTGAATTTTGAATTTAGAAGAGTCACAGTTCATTTAGCACATTCTACAGGTCACTTCTCACATCAAAATTCTTTCACATTTCACATGTAGCTTCACGCTCACACACACACAAACGTGCATGCACACACACACAGGTATGCACAGTGCTACCATAAGTGATGACTAATGAGTTTTTAACATAACTCTCTGATGTCGTGGCATAATTGCATAGAATGTTTTGTTAGTGTTTGATAAAACTAGAAGTCCTGTCATGAACTGTGCGCTTATCTAGGCTTAACTGCGCGGTGGAATTGCTTGCAACTGCCATATCGAATGACATCCAAAGCACTGCAGGTTCTCCTGGTTACTCATAGCAAACAAAGGCAATGTTTCTGGTTACCCGGAGGTCCATTGGCTGAAACACTGCTTGTGCACAGACCATATGTACAGAATTTGATAGCCTTACTATGGTCATAATGCATAGATCAGCATGCAGATCGATGTGCCATTTGTGCACATTGTATGACAGGACTTCTAGTTTTAACTGTACAGTGATACACAATTTTCTCATGAACTATGCATCGTTTAAAAAAAACTTTGCTGAGAATTCAATGTTATTGATGGAAATTAATACTGTAAGTCCATTGAGAGTTTATTAAGTGATTCTCGGGCAATTGCTTTTTTCAAATCGATGAGGATGGGCTGATTTTTTAGCTCCCCTTGATGAAGTCAACAATTCAACAAAACCATACCATAAGTCAAGCTGAGCTTATATAATCGCTCTCTATCCGACGTCCATCAACACTCTTGTTTCGGACTTCTCCTCCAAAACCTCTGGGCAAGTTCAAGTGACAGTTTGTGTGAGAGATAGTCTGGAAAGGGCATTGCATTTTTGTTCAACTCAACAGTCCCAGCCCCATAAGGAGAGGGTGGGTGAAAATTCTCCAAAATATTTCAAAAGTCTTCTCATAAACCAGTGGGTACAATGACTTGATGTTATGTATGGAGCTTTCTTTTGAGGTGTAGAATCAAGTTTGGACAAGCGAAGTCCGCGGATCAATATTTGCCTTTGTAATTGGAGGGGCAAGATTTTTGCCCCCTCCCAAATTTTCTAGTTTCGGAACTAACGGTCTTATTTGAAAACAAATTTTGGTATGTGGTATTTGGGTCATAAGTACTTGACTCATGCCCAAAAAGTTTTCTTTTCCCATGTCCTTGTGGGAACCCCAGGAGCTAAAAATAGAAATATTTTCAAACATCCATATTTCCCAAACCACATGGAACAGAGAACTGTTATTTGTTATGAAGCATCCTTCAGACCAGCAGAATTATTCAAACCAAGTCCTTAGGTTAATATCTGGGCTTTCAGTGGTATTGTTTGTTGAATTTTTTATTTTTTTCAATTGCTCTGTTTGTAAATTACATGGACGCAGGTACCAGCCTAGGGGGGAATTTTAGGGAGACTTAATGTCTCCCTCCAGAAAAAATAGGGAGACTGCAGAGTCAAGAAGGGAGTCTTCATAGGCAAGTAGGAAAAATTAAGAATATTTATGTATCATCCCCTGCCGCCCCTTCATATTTTCAGCTTGTGGTCCGCCATTATTCATTAATGCCCGATTAATCCAGGTCCAGTTATCTATGATGCATCTATGCCAGGTTAAACAATCACAAAGTAATTATTGATTGAAAATCCCCCACTGCTACCTTCTCCTTCATGATGATCCCTCCCCTCTTTCCAAGGCCAATCCCCCCAGCACCCTCCTGTGGTTGCCTTTCACCAAAGTCTACTAAGCTAATAATTTCCTAAGTGTGAAAGTGTGAACAGGACCAGATGTAAGAAAGTTGCTTGGAAGGTACTTTTTCCAAGATCATTCATATGCACACTTGCGCCCTGTACAAAGCTTTTCTTGTTATCACTAAAGCTTTTTTTTTCACGTGTTCAATTCCATTCGTGTTTTTCTGGAAATAGACGGTCCAACAGTTAATAGTCGTCAGAAAAAGGAAATAAAAATAAAGTGTTAGAAAATACGTCTGTTGTGTATACATTTTCAACAGAGAATTTTTGGCATCCTAAGCGACGTAGCCTACTTTCAAACTGGGTTATTTTGTTGAGGCGCGTAAGTCACCTGCTTTCATTTCGACACTTGAAGTTCCGACTGAAACGGAACAAAATAGAAATAAAACAAATCTGCAAAAAGCGACAATGGACAATTGATTCTGTGATTTCAAATAAATGATCGCTTATTTGACGAATGAAAATGCCCATTTATCACACTCAAACATATTCGATTCTTGAAAATAATTGTTTTATGTAAACCTCAGCCTTTCCTCATTTTGGCCAATTTTTTGAGGGCGACTTGTAATCACCCCGACAATTTTTCTAGGCGACTTTGGGCTTAGAAGAGTGACATAATCGCCCTAGTCACCCTCATGGCTGGTCCCTGCATGGGCAGACATGGCTGATTCATTTGGTAAAGGGATATTATGTCCTTGAACATTTTCATGTGACTGGACAGTGGAAAATCTCTCCTGAAGAATGCAATGTTTCTGCAGTTTCACTTCAGGCTAAATGGGTTAAAACAGATTTTTTTTTGCTGCAACGAGGAGTTCTATATGTGACAATGTTGGATGGTTTGTCTGTCAGTCGGTTCATTGATTTAAGAACAGCAAGTTTTTAAACTTAATAAATTTTAAAAATGCTTGCTGGAATGACATCATATTTGGATTGCATGTGTATCATATTGATGTCTACAGTATGGTCACTGTGGACTGGTCACTTTCCATGGAGTAGGCAGTATTTCCACGGACCAAATAATATTAGATTCCAAACACTAATTATAGGAATAATCATCAACAATTTAATTAATGAAGCACCAGGTAATACCTGGTGCTTCATTAATTAAAATTTTGCTGCTGATGATTTTTATTACCTGATAAACACATGAGTGGACACAACTCTCCACGCCTGAATTACGTCCAGTTCACGTCTACTGTACTGCAGCCTCATGTTCAATGGAAGTGTTATTCAGAATATTTTTGTGGGAGTTATTGCCCTTTATGGATTTGGAATGTGTTTTATTTTTACCATCTGTCGCAGCTCAGGTGCAGCCTCGCAATTTTTAGTACAGGTGTGTGTTTTTATTTATTCAGTGCTTGCTTTCAGTTTAGGTTTGTGAAAAAGTGGTTTTCAATTATATTTTTATCAGTTTTATCAACCAATACATGGTTTCAAAAGATTGGCTGAATAAAATAAAATAACTTTCAGTGTCACAAGAAATAGGTTTGAAGGTTGACTCTCACCATGCTGGAAGTCAGTACAGTAAAGCCTGTCTTGAGAGAACACATCTGTCAGGCACCGATTGGTTTTACTCTATAATGGACCTGCTATGGGAGACCACCTGTCTTGAGAGACCACCTGTCTTGAAAGACCACTGTGACCTGGTACCAACTTGTATTTTTATGCCATAATGGACCTATCTTGAGAGACCGCCCCTTTGAAGACTGAAACCATGACAAAAACTTTTTACCTGTTCTGGAATAAGCTAAGCTAAAAGAATGGTTTTAGCGCGCCGAAGGCGCGCTGGGACGTTATGGGGAAAGCCCCTTTCGACCCTCGATTACGGTATGTTATAATTTCGTTAATTTTGAGACAGCGTCTTCAGCATCATGTCTAGTCGGTGTAAAAGAGGAAGAGGATTGGAGTTGATGTTTCTAGTTGTTATTCTTCAGGCAAGTATGGTCTGTCGCTTGTGAATTTGTGGTGGAGATAGGCCTTCATCGGCAAGTATAGTCTGCCTTGGGCTCTTAGCTGGCGTGTATGGTTTCGGTGATTGACAATTGAAAGAAACAAAACGGATCTTAACAAGGTGCCACCCAACCTGAACATTCCTGGTTCAGGTAACAGGCCTGCTATTATCATTGGGTTGGGACATGCTGTGCGCTAGAGGAGCACTTTACAAAAAAGAGGCCAAGAAATCGGGGCGCAGGACCAACGCTCGCCTCCCTGGGGGTGGATGCCCACCTCCTAGGATGGAGTGACGGATGTGCTGAAGCCATAACAGTAGTAGTGTATGCACGTTTCAGGGATCATTTGGGGGACCTCGGTGGGGGACCTCGGAATTGACGTCATGTCACGTGACCTCGTGCCGCCATGTTTGGTTGTCATGGTAACCCGCGTGAGCGGCCATCTTGTGACGTCATCTCCATAGTGATACGTGGTGTTAGTGCACACGCGCAGCACGTGTTGTTAGGGTGATACGTGTTTCGTCGTCCATTTTGTATACTGGAGGCCGCCATCTTGGTTTCTATGGTAGCGCGCGATTGCTATGTCACCTAAGGCCTACAATAAGACGGGGTATGTTTTGAGGGTATGTTCGATTGAATCGGAGTATTTTATGGAGCGACTTCCCTGGATAATTGCCACAAACAACCCGACAACTTGTATTATTTCGAATTCTTCCAGAATTCTCTGCTTCTATCTATATATGCAATAGTTATCGTTTATCTGGCCATGTTCCTTTATTCTAGAGTATACTCCAGTAGCGTAGAATAGCCTACCAACCGGAACAGTTTACCTTATTATTGCTATATTTAGCAATTTCTGGTCTATTCTTGTTAGTTCTGACCCTATTCTAAGTACTCTTGTTGTTTCATTTATATAACTAACCAATCAGATTGCTTGATTTCCCATAATCTGTATACAGGGTTATCTCCCTTGTGTATAACAAAAGTATTCCCAAATCCAATAAGCAATCGAGCAGTTACTGATAAACCATTGCTCGAATGACTCGAATCCCACCGAGCAAATGAGCTTTAGAGTAATTGCTCGATCGAGTGACTCGGCATATTGCTCGAACGACTCGAATCCCATCGAGCAATTGCTCGATCGAGTGACTCCTCGAACGACTCGACGACTCATTTCAGTAAAAAGGGATTCCATAGCCACAGGCGTTTTCGAAAAAGGGATTCCACAAATGGGATTCCAAAAAGGGACTCGCAACTATTGCTCGAACGACTCGAATCCCATCGAGCAAATGAGCCAACGAGCAATTGCTCGATCGAGTGACTCCTCGAACGACTCGACGACTCATTTCAATATTTGAGGATACCTATGACATGGTTACGTATCAATTGAGGATACCTTTTGAGGATACTAAATTGAGGATACCTATGGCCTGGTATTGTATTATTTGAGGATACCTATCGAGGATACCTATCGAGGATACCTTTTAAAGGATACTTATCTGAGGATACTATATAGGCTGTACATGTCCTTATAGGTCTCTTGTTGGCCCTTAGTACTATTAATCCACCTGATGCTTTATGTTATCCTATGACTGATATAGGTAGTATGCAATGCTAGGCATAGGGGTATTGTGGGTAGGGGTACTGCCTGGTAGTTTAGAACGGTACTATAGTATGGCGGTATATACATCTATAGGCCCCTGTTAGTGCCTGGTACTATTAACCAACCGATTGTTTTGTATTATTATATGCCTGGTATATGTAGTACGTTATGGTAGACCTAGTGATTTTGTGGGGATGGAGGTAATGCTTGGTAGTTTAGAACGGTAGTATAGCATAGGCTGTACATATCCCTGTATGTCTCTTGCTGGCCCTTGGGACTGCTGATCCGCCAGGTGCTTCATATTATTGAGCGGTATTCTGGGGTGGGGTCAATGCCTGGTAATACAGAACGGCAGCAGAGTATGGTTGGTATATTCCCCTATAGAGCCCATCCTAACCGTTGATAGTATTAACCTACCAAATGCTTTGTATCATCCTGTTACTGGTAAGGAGGTACGTAATACCAGTAGTTCCTACCTTATTCCGAGTACTCTTGTTGTTTCATTTATCTAGATCATTTATATCAATTATAATTAACCAATTAGATTGCTTGATTTCCCATAACCTGTACTTAATCGTACAGAGTTATCTCCCTTCTGTATAATAAAAACCTATATCAATGGCAATTTCCCCGGCACCCCAATTTCGGCACCCCTTTTTTGAAAAGCATATGGCCTTCGGCACCCCTTTTTTCTGCAATGAGGATAAGAGTCGTATTAAAAATCCATCAAATTGGGGTGCCGGGCATGCACTACTACTCATAACGGTTATTGCGTTGCCATAACGGTTATTGCGTTGCCATAGCGGTTATTGTTATCCATAGCGGTTATTGGGGAAAAGGTAGAGTCTGAAAGATAGTAAAAAAACTTAGACTAAAAGCGGTAAAAGGTAAAGTAGAGAGAGGGAGTGTGTTTTTGTAAGGTCTTTTCTGGGTGTATTTCTGTTGAGTGTGTTTTTGTAAGGTCTTTTCTGGGTGTATTTCTGTTGAGTGTGTTTTTGTAAGGTCTTTTTCTGGTTGTATTTCTGTTGAGTGTGATTTTCAGGCAAGTATAGTCTGCCGCTTAAACGAGTGTTGGAGCTATCAGTGGCAAGTATAGTCTGCCTCAAGCTCGTCTGTTGTTGTTTGTTCTGGCTGTTGTGATGTTGCTTTGCTGGCTGTCGGGGAGTCTTTCTTTCAGCGGTGTCTGGTCTGGCGCGTTTGTGGTGCTAAGTTCTGTGTCTCTGCCATGGCTGAAATTAAAAGGTATAGGATGATTAAAGTCCCCCCCCCCCCCCCCCCTGTTCTCGTGTCGCGTGGCTTGGCTGTGTGGCTGTTCTGTTGGATGTTTTCGTTGTTGATTATCTCTTGTGTTTAGTGTGTTTCTTCGGGCAAGTATAGTCTGCCACTGGATGAGTGTTGGAGCTATCACTGGCAAGTATAGTCTGCCTCAAGCTCTTCTGTTGGTGGTCGATGGGTGGATCCGGGTGGTGTCGGTTGGTCGGATGTCTGATTCTGTTTGTGATTTTTGTTTTCGTTGGGATGTCTGTGCTATGCCTCTGGGTGTTGCTGAAATTAGAAATGATGAGAGATTAGTGAGCCCCCCCCCCCCCCCCACACACACACCTGGTTGTCTTCCCGTTGCCGTTTTGTGGTTTTTCTTACCAGAGTGACTGAGCTTGCGAGGCTGAGAGTGAGTTGGCAGCGGGAGGGTAATAGGTTTAACACATTAAACCACACCCGAGGGTGTTTCTTTCCTGTTGTACCCTTCGCTTGTTGCGACCTTGTTCAGGTTAGTTTAGGTTTATTTGAATGTGCCGGGGATCGCGGGCGTTTATGTGGGCTGACCTTCCGAGGCTGAGAGTGAGTTTGCATATTCAATTCCATAACTTCCATTCGAGCCTGCATGTAGTCCTGGTAGGTGATTCCAGTGTCACACTTTTTCAACTTTGAAAACTCCCTTTTTTTAGTTTCCAACCAATAACTTGAGCAGTAATAATTGACAGAATCAAATAAAATTTGTTGTGTAGGTGTATCAACATAAAATGCAGGTAGGTCAAGTCAGATCAGGGTTTGATCCGACAATTTTTGCCAGAGTTATGTCCCTTTTTCAATTTCGAAAAATTCAATTTTTTGTGATGGGGGTGGGGGGGGGGGGGGGGTGGGTAGCCATGCAGTCTTTTATTTTCTATTATTGGGATTAGACGATACACTTTCAACAGGGTCATTTCATGTCAAGACAGTTTTACTTGTTGAAGAGGGCAGAACAGACATATCACTTGTATGGCTAATATTTCCAGGGGAGGTCAACTAGATTACTGATTAGTGTGGTGTGCCATACTTTTGAACTGTAAATAGTTCCCTGTGAAAAAATGGCTGGACCAGTGCATGCAGTGGTCCTTCCAAAATTTAAATAAACATACAATTGGATTTATTTTTTAAAAAGTTATGACTCAACTGTTGTTCTCCAGTGCACATAGAAAACATATTTTTCAATGTGAGATTCATATTTTAAGTTTTGGTGGCAGGAAGTTGACCGTGAGTTAGGGATTTTTAAAAGCATTTTTTTTGGTGAGTAAATTCTTTTTTTAAAATTTTTTATCACATTTTTGTAATCTATTAGGTAGGAAGCAATCATTCATGTATTAAATAACCATTATTATTGAAAAGTAATGAAAAAAAACATCATGTTTTCGACCTGTCCACTCAAACTACAATCTTCAGTTTAGAATCACCTTAATTACTGGTTTAGAAGTCACGTGTCAATGTTCGGCGTGTCAGGGATATTCCTCATCACCATGCCATAGCCCCTAACTCCTCGTAGGAACGAGCTTACCGAGTTCATTCCAACGAGAGGCCCAGACTATGGCGTGGAGAGAGGAAAGGAAATTCACTGATATTTTATTATTACGCGGAGATTTCAATAGTTTTATTACTCGGACACCTCATTGTCGATAGGGATTTCTATATTTCTAAGATTAAATGATACACTTTCGCTCTCCAAACAACCGCCCTGAACTCCTCATTGGAACGAGCTCGGTGAGTTCGCTCCAATGAAAACCCAAATCACGGCATGGAAGAGGAAAGGGAAATCCATCTAGAGCAAACGACGTCTATTTTTAATTAATTAACATGGAAGAAATGCGCTCACCTCATATGACATTCATGGAACGCGTCCGAGTCTTCCATTTCCTTTCGACAGTTGCTCGACAAGAGAGAGAGAGAAAAAAAGCCTAGACTAGTCTCACAAATATCACATATATATATAAATGCGCTCTAAAATCTATAATAAAAAAAACGCACGCACGCCACACACATACACACGTGCACGCACTCACACTTATACACACCATTGTAGCCACCCCCGCTCCCCTCTCGCCACACACAGCCCGTCCCCGCAAATTTTTATTTCCATCCCAGGTAGATGTATAAACTGTACCCAATTAGTTTGATACGCCTCGTTGACACGGCCCAGTGAATTTGGAAATATGTCCACAAAGCGTAGAAATTGAGTTGGTACTGTATTCACTTTGAGTTCTTTGTTCCGACCTATTGTATGGGTCCGCCGTTTGCGGGTAACTTTGTTTATTATCAAATGGTCACTGCATCTGGTAACTTTGTTAAGTTCTGAAGTTTGCATAACGTGATTTAATGCTAGTATCCTGTTTCGTTATATAATTCTCCCTTGAAGTGTTAGTACTAGATTTGTGGTCGTAGTTATCGTGGTTCTTAATCTTTCCGGCAAGCAATCTTGCTCCAAGAGGATTAATGTGAAAGCTGTCCCTGTATAGTTGTTTGAGTGGTACCCTGTTATTAGACACAAATGCCGTAGTGTGGTCAATAAATATACAGCCTGTTTGATCACAAGACGCATGAAATTTCTGATTGGTTTCTCTGATGGCATCGTTGATGCGCGGGGAAGCCACTGCAGTAAGGATGGAAGATAACTGCACTTCTGCCTCAAGATATTTGGTTTTGATTAAAAAGGGTGTCAATGTCACTTTGCCAAATCAGAATTTTGTTTTTGCATGCATTAATGCCGACATGTGCGGTAACCTTCTTCACATTACTGCAATGATCCGCTTCCTCTTTGAACCTACTGAATCTCCTACAATAAGATGCACTGGGAATTGCTGCCTCGTCCTTATAGTGTTTAGAACTTCTTGGGTCGGCAACACTTCCTATATATAGTACGTGTGTTTTGCCACTTATTCTCCACATTATCAGATCCCCTGCTAACTTGTGTTGATGTATAGGGAGCGTCATCACTTATGTCTAGCAGATTGTTTGGAGGATTATATTTATTTACAATGACGTTTGGTATACTGTCACTATGAAATGTTATTTTTCCGTTTTCGCATCCGAGAAGTGCTGGACTTTTCGTTTCTTGTGTAGAGGGCGTAGTTTTGGGAGAGAATAAGTCGGCTGTGGGATTCAGTTTACTCACAGATTTTGCTTGAACAAATGAATTTTTACTTAGTGTTTTTCTGGAATGGTCGCTTTGTTGTGAGAGATTAGAGACTCAACACATTCAGTTCACCTTTGAGTTTACCATTCTCACGTTGTTGAAACTGCGCATCTCCCAATATTTATTTTTATTTCCAAATCCTCCGAATTAGTACACAACATATTTTGAAATTCACTTCTTATTTCCGACACCTTTTCTGTAAAACTATTTTCCTGTTCTTATTGATATGATTTTAAGACGTGTACTGTATTTTGTAGTCCATCTAGAGCTTTTAGAAGAACTGAAACATCTTTCTGTGTGGACAGTTAATGAGAAGAGTCGAGACTTGTAGCTTTGTCGACTAAAGTACTACGTGTCTTTTTAGGAGTTTTAGATCTTTTGGCGCGACAGGCGACTAAAGTCGACAGACGGCAGACCGCGGAAAGGAACTGCAGTAGTAATTTTAACCAACTGTGTGTGTCCATTTCCAAGTGCCTTTAACCCTTTACCCGACGCAGACGATATCAAAATTTATTATTTTAAATATCATTTTTTCAAATTTTTCAAAAAATTTCAACAAAACCATATCATGTGACCCCTCGTTGGAACGAGCTCGACGAGCTCGTTCCAACGAGGGGTCACATGATATGGTTTTGTTGAAATTTTTTGAAAAACAATATTTTTTCAACTGCTGAAGTTGCATATTACGCGGGGGTGGGGAGGGGAGGGTGGGGGTGCGGCCGATTCGTTGGGTAAAGGGTTGAACAAACATACGTATTCCTATGCTTCGTGCACCATTTATGTCCTATCCATGAACAACGATATCGTCCCTTGAAAGTATAAAGGTGCCATTTAAATATATACAGGAAATCATTTGAAAAACTGTCAATGAGATCATTAGAACATCTTTTAAAATAATAATAACGCTTTGGTCTAACAACCTATACTTTTTGTAAAATTCCTGATGAATATTGGGCGCTAAGAATTCTGTTTCTTAGATTATTCCGCGCCAGAAGAGTTAAACTGCAATTTTTTTTTTATTTCACATGCACCCTTGATTTTTCCTTGGGGATACATGGATTAATTACAGTCTTGGCACTATTTTTTTCATCTCCATTTTCAAGTGCCAGTTCACTCTATGGGAATAACTTCTCGGCGATATCTTTCATATCGCAGTCAACCGCTGTATCGAATCCGAAATTATATACACGAAGAGTCAACTCCTTTACAACCTCAGGTACATTTCACGACAAATTGCATTTCGAACAGTTGAAAGTTTTATTGGAGTTATCTCCCTTCATTTGATGTACGCAGGTTTGGGGAATTGAAGGATGAAAAAATGTTCTCGAAGAAAATTCAAGCAATGAATATAATTCTGATGTCCCGCACCTGTAACTATCCCGTTTAACCATATAAGCAGCAGCGCACTTTTATTTAACCCTTTACCTAACGTAACGGTCAAAACCGGCCAGCGCTATTCTCAAAAATCGCCAGTTAATTTTAATTATTTTTCCATTTTTTGTCCCCAAAACATAGGTTATGACCCCTCATTGGAACGAGCTCGTCGAGCTCGTTCCAATGAGGGGTCATAACCTACGTTTTCGAGACAAAAAATGAAAACAATTAGTTGTTCAAGAATTTTTGTTTGCAAGTGTCGTCTGCTTTTCATGTTAGGTAAACGGTTAAATATTTGTTATGTCTTTGTACTGTTTCTGGGGGCGCGGTGGCTCAGTTGGTAGAGGTGCAGACTGCAAGCCGAGATGTCCTCGGTTCGAATCCCACCTGCGGCAACCGCGTTGTGTCCTTGGGTAAGACACTTCACCCCCCCCCCCCCCCATTGCCAACGCCAACGTGGGGGCACGGTGCATTTGTGTACTAAGGCGTACTGCACGTCGATGGTGCTAACCCTGCTTGTGTGAAGTTAGTATGTTGGGGAACTGACAGTTGCTCTCCGTTGCTCGGTGGTTCTCTCCGGGTACTCCGGCTTCCTCCACCCGTAAAACTGTCACGGTCATGGTTAGCCATTGTGCAGAAGTATGTGACCTTAAACACCAATAAATAAATAAATAATTGTACTGTTTCTAATGGTACCAAGGTTTTGTTCCTGCCATTACGGCCATTTCTGTTTTATGTTATGTTAGTTTTTGTTTTGTTTATATTTTTGAGGTGGTAGGGATGGGGGGGGGGGGGGGGTTATTGGAATACTCGCAATCCGCATCCCCGCCGATGTGGAAATCGACGATGTTGAGTTTAGTGTTGAGTTTAGCGAATGGATAGCGTCTAATTCCTTTTTGAGATCTGCCTTGGATTGTTCCCTGAACTCGCGGGTTTCGGAGGCGATTCGGTTTCCCATCTCAACTGCTCGCCTTCCCATCTATATTATTCTCCTTAATTCTTCGACGGTGACTGCAGACTTAGATGGCTGTGTTGCTGAGATTGACTCACCCGGGCTGTCCGGTAGAGAAGGAAGTGGGGAATGAGGGGTGGGAGGTGGTGAAAAGGCAACCTCCGGTTCCTCCTCAGTCTCCACCAGACGTTCCTCATCCAACAATACCGGCTCAGGAGCTGGCAGTTGGTTGGGTGTACTAGTGGGACTAGGAGGGGAACTGGCAGCTGCCTCCAGGACCTCCATCCTCTCGCTCACCTCTTTCTTCCTATTCCGAAAGGCCTCTAAGCGCCTGGAATCCCGACGCTTGGTGGACGGACTCTTCTTCTTCTTGCTCTTCTTCTTTTCAGGGCCAGGTCCAGGCTTCTTCGGGTGAGGACCAGTGTGAGAGGGGTTCCTCTCACAAAAGATGCTACCTCTCCCCGAAGAAGGTGTGGTGGTGTTGTGCTCTTCAATGACGAACTCCAAGTTCAGATGGACTCTCTTGCCTGTCTCCCGGACAGTCCAGGTGACAGGGCAAGAGATGCCCAGAGCTGCTATTGTTCTCTTCAGTCGCACTGGTAGTTCCAGTGTTTCCATAATTATGGTGTTAATTAAGATGCTCGACCTCTGAGTTCAGAGGTGCGAAGAAAGAAAATGACCATGAATGAATGACATTACACTTGTCAAGTGGTGTTATTGTAACACCTGCCAAGTTCTGGGATATCTACACTTGAACAAAGTGCTAGTTCAGAACTTAGTACGTGTTAAATACAGCACTCCAAGTGTAGTTTTTAACACTTTAGTTTTTAGCGTGTATGACATTTTACTGCGCGTGATGTCATTTAGGAAGCTGCTAAATGGATATTTCTCGATATCCATTAAGTCGATGGAAATCGAGAAATATCTTTTCGATAATTTGTGAAAATTCACAATTCATAATAAATATTCATACCTGAAACCCCTAAAACTGGTTCATGTACTCCTTTCCCGATATTTTGGGGGACATTTTTTTATAGTTACTCCTTCACTTTCTGAGTACAAGAGCCTTTAGAAAGTACTCAGAGTGATCCAGTTGGCATGGAAAGTTAAGTGTTTTCCCATGGAAGACCCTGTTCTATGGGAAATTGACACTCTGCGAGAACAGGAGCGGAGTGGGCCATGAACAGTTATCGGGACATGCACCGGGGGGAGGGGGGGGGTTCAGACCCGGAGAAAATTTTGATTTTCTAACTGAAAGAACGCTGCTTCCCTGAATCCGAGCGATCAGTTGCACTCCACATAGAGGACATTTCGATGGCATATTTGGGGGGAAAGGGGGTGGAGGGGGGGGGGGGGGTTGCTTGACACATCAAGCCAACCATAAGTTTGATTTTTCAAACTGACAGCACTTCCGCATCCTCCCGCGTAATATGCAAATTCAGCAGTTGAAAAAACATTATTTTTCAAAAAAATTCAACAAAACCATATCATGTGAGCCCTCGTTGGAACGAGCTCGTTTCAATGAGGGGTCACGTGATATGGTTTTGTCGAATTTTTAAAAAAATTTGAAAAAACGATATTTAAAATAACAAATTTTGATATCTTCTGCGTTGGGTAAAGGGTTAAATGCCGACTAGACTACTGGTATATCGAAATGTTGGCAGACCACACGGAGAGCACTTCGGTAAACCGACAGCCTATGCAATCAGATCCATTTCGCCTGTTGGTCATTTTCGCAAAATTTCATGCACAAACACGTGTTGGGCTGTCCCAGAGGGACCCCAATAGGGGGCCCACTGGGAATTTTCCCAGGGTACCGTATGGCCAGTCCACCTCTGAGCACGAAGTGAAATATAGCGGGGAAAATGTTTTATGCCCTGCCCTTATTTCATTTCGCCTGGCTACACCTCTGGTGGGACCACCACACACTAAACATCATGTGTGCGTTCCAGGCGATGAGATTAGGTAAGTTTCTCGAAGTGTGCAATTTTGACATACATCTTGGATTTTTAAGGTGGAACATTGTTTAAGAATGGGTCGGAAGTGGGAGAGAGAGGGGTGTGTTTTAAGGGGGGGGGGGGGGGGGTGTTACTAGGTTTTGTTTGATTGGCTACGAGTTCTATGGTAGTATATACTTTGAACAGTCATTTCCTGTTTTGCGCATTTTTAGCCAAGCAAAGTCTGTTGGCACAACTGAAGCCTTACACTATACCAATAGATGTGGTCAGAGAGTCCTCTCTAAATTTACAACTGTACCCACCCCCACCCCCAGCTTACTTCTGAGAATTTTTGACAGGGATTGAAGTGGGGTGGGGGGATAGGGTAGTGAGACACTTGTCAACACCAATCTCTCTTCTTGTCAGATCGTACGTTATGTAGTACTGAAATGATAAACGGATAGCCGGTTTCAATTCAAACCGGTTACCTACCTAACCGATTACAAAAACGTCAACCGGTTATACGAAATATCGATAGTGATCGTCATTCTACGGCTAGAACGTAGTAAATCCGCCGCTTCTCCTTTGGGATAGCTTACACCTCGAAGCAGCGCTGTATATATTGAGAAATAATCGACTTTGGCGTTCAAGGCTTCGTTAATGATCGGCAATTTCCGTGAGTTCTGAGTAACCGAAGAAACTATTCCGTAGTTAGCATACAAACGAACGTTGTCGAGTCCTCGACAACGTTTGTCTGTATACACACTACGGAATATTTTCTGAGAACACTGCTTTCCAATTCCTATAGTTTTGATCCCAGATTCGGTGAAATAAGGGCTACGGTTAATCGGATATTATCCGGTTATAGCTCTCGGTTAGTCGGTTGTGAAAATGAGCCAACCGTTTCAGCCCTAACGTTATGTTATTTTTATCTGCTATTCAATAATGGAGCAAAAAACATTCATGTAAGTGTGAACAATGACAGTATTTTGTTGCCTCCTCTACTTGCTCGCAATCCCTTTTCCGATTATTCGCCCGTCTACTTATATTAACCCTTTACTTAACATGAAAAGCAGACGACACTTTCAAACAATATTTTTGAATAACTATTTTTTTCATTTTTTTTGTCTCAAAAACATAGGTTACGACCCCTCATTGGAACGAGCTCGACGCGCTCGTTCCAAAGAGGGTTCATAACCTATGTTTTTGACACAAAAAATGAAAAAATAATAAAAATCAATTGCCGATTTTTGTGAACAGCTCTTGCCGGTTCTGCCGTTACGTAGGGTAAAGGGTTAATGCCACAAGGATATGAGTTCTCCAGTGTATGGGAATAACCTTCAACTTAAGAGAGTTATACTTTCAGACCTTGTCTCGTTCTACTGTCATTTGCCACTGCCACGAATACGGCACCTCAATAGTAATACAACACTATCCCTTATACTACTACTACTACTACTGTTGATTACTATCCACACCAGTAAGAAGTTCCAGTGATACATATTTAGAAACCTGTTAATTGAATGGCTACTTTACCAGAAAAAAAATATTCAATTAACAGGAGTATACAATTAACGGGATATGGGTAACTTTTCCAACCTCTACTTTCAACCCTTTACCTAACACGAAAAGCAGGCGACACTTGCAAAGCATTTTTTTGAATAACTCATTTTTTTTTGTTTCAAAAACATTGGTCATGAAAAGCAGACGACACTTGCAAAAACAATTCTTGAATAACTACTTTTGTTTTTCATTTTTTTGTCTCAAAAACATAGGTTATGACCCCTCGTTGGAACGAGCTGGTCGAGCTCGTTCCAACGAGGTGTCATAACCTATGTTTTTGAGACAAAAAATGAAAATATAATGAAAATTAACTGGCGATTTTTGAGAATAGCCTTGGCCGTTTTGGCCGTTACGTTGGGTAAAGGGTTAAACTTAGTATCTATTCAATTATATCTTCTTTGACAAAGTTCTTTGGGCTCTGTCAAACAAGATATAATAGATTGAATGGCAATACTGGGTGTATTGAGGCCAAAAATGTCTAAATGGTGAATTCAGTGGATCTCAAAGCACTTCTTCGACATATTTCGGGATTTTCACATCAATTGACAGGAGTTTACTCTCTAATCTATATGCAGGAAACAGGACAAATTTGTACTGAAGGTATGGTAAATGGTTTGGTGTTAGTAAGTTATATACAATTAACATCTGATTAAAAGATATACATTTAAGTAGGTTCCGATGTACTACCGCTAGTATCATCTTCCCTGTGAGAACTCCGAGAAGGGAAGCGGTGCTTATTTACCGTGGAAAACTGGCTCTGTTTTACTGGTAAAATAGGTCCAGGTAACCAATTCCTGGGGTGAAAGTCCCCTCAAATGGGCAACATGTGTATAAACGATTGATTGGCTAGACTTTACTTTATATCCGTGTTGCGATCACGATAAGCCATTGTACTAAAATAATAGCTATTTATATAGCGCACATATCATAATGCAGGAAGGTTCCATGGCGCTGTTTACAGAGATAGTGTCGAGACATTATACATGGTAGTACCTCCGTGGTTATGTGATAATGGGATAACACTAGTACTGAAATGCTTAACCGGATAACCGGTTTCAAAACGGTTACCCACCCAACTGATTTGAAAAAACCTCAACCGGTTATCCGAAATATCGATAGTCATCGTCATTCCACACGGCTGGAGGAAGTCAGAGTACCCGGAGAGAACCACCGAGCAACGACGAGCAGCTGTCAGCTCTTCAACATCATAACCCACGACTGTACTACACACTGCACAGCGGTATTGCGTACTTCAGATTGGCTGAAGACATGTGCACCTCGGCGTGCAGTACGTCTCAGCACAGAGCGTCATCTTGCCCCCACGTGAGCAGTTGGGGACGTTTATTTTGGATTTTAATGGGAGTGTGGCGGTGTCTGAGAACGGTAGTAGAAAATTTGCACGTAGTGGGTGGGTGGGTGGGTGGGTGGGTGGGTGAGTGCGTGTAAAAGTATCCGAATAAAAAATAGGACGTCACGTCTTGCAAATTTTTAGTGCCCCCCTCCCCCTCCCTTAAACGCCAATATATAAATAAATCTTCTCATCTTCTGTCGCCACACGACTTCTAATAGTACAGTATCCAGGCTGTACTACAGGCTTCTAGATTCTCCCACTGGCCTCCTTCGACTCGGTTCTTCTGCTTGTAGCTATTTCCGCGATAAGTATTTATTTCTAGTTGAACTGCTGGTACCATTAAGAACTTTCGTTCATTACCTGTAAGAAATGAATACATAAGGGTTTTGAGGACTAATGAATGTCATCGTTAGAGGACCAGTATATAGATGTGGATCACAATACATACCAGTGAATTTGAGCAACTGCCCAGTTGGGACAAGTATTGTTGCTGATGGACTGATGCCTTTTAGGAATAAAATGACCAAAGTCTGTTATCACTTAGTTTGGCTCTCCCATCACTGATTAACCCATGCAATTTCCCCGCCGTGCTTGCTTGTGGTAACAGGTTCCGTTTTACTGTTAAAATACATCCCTGGTTTGTATCGTTATGAAAACTGACTTTCGATAAAATTATTAGACGAGCGAGGAAGGACAGACAGTTCCATTGGTTCAACTTGGTTTATTCTTTTGTGTTCTTCTCTTCTGCATGATTGCTGTAGTTCCTGTGGTGAGTGGACCTGGATAGATGGTGTCACCTGTTAAACGTCTTTGCTCACTTTAAGCATTGATAGCTCTTGGGTTCCTGGATGGTTCGCTTGTGTAGTAGGAGGCATTTTAAATGACTGAATGATTTTAGGCACTTGTCACAGGTGTGATGTTGACTGATTGCTGGACAGAAGTGAAATAATGTAGTTCGGGTAAGGAATCCCTTTTTTACCCTCGAGATTTTATATCAAATCACGGAACATCATTTTACGGAGTCGGCTAGGAATCCCATTTATGGAATCCCTTTTTAAGATATGGCTGTGGCTACAGAATCCCTTTTCCGAAATGAGGCTAAGAGTCGTATGTGCGAGTCACTCGATCGAGCAATTGCTCTAAAGCACATCTGCCCAATGGGATTCGATTCGTTCGAGTTGTATGTCCGAGTCACACGAGATAAGACGGAATTCCACTTATGGAATCCTTGTTTGGAATCCCTATGGAATCCCTTTTGGGGTATGTCTGTTGCTATGGAATCCCTTTTTCCTGAAATGAGGCTAAGAGTCGTATGTGCGAGTCACTCGATCGAGCAATTGCTCTAAAGCACATTTGCTCGATGGGATTCGAGTCTTTCGAGCAATATGTACGAGTCACTCGAGGTAAGACGGAATCCCACTTATGGAAGCCCTTTTTTGGAATCCCTATAGAATTCCTTTTTAGGGAAACATTGGTGGTTATAGAATCCTTGTTTAGTCGTATGTGTCTATGTGCTAGTGCACAATGTGCCACGTTGTGCGTTTTCACATAAGCACTTATTGGCACATCCAGCATGTGTCACATTGTGCCTTCTCACATTGTGCCTTCTCCAGCATGTGCCTACGTGCTACCGGTAATGTGTATAATAGAACATAAATATGTTTATGGAAGACAGAATAAATAGAACAAAGAAGCCATAACAGAGCTTGTAGATACATAGGTAGATACCGAGAATTTAATGGGAAATCAGACCCAAGGAAACAATTATGGGGTTGTGTGTGATAATTCTACGAAGTAAATATGGATTCTGGGGAAAATCCGAATCAGAAAAACTATTCTAGTTCAATCGAACTTACCCGCGGGGGTCCCCTCGGACCTATAGCACTACGTGCTGCTCTACTACAAAATATTTCAGGGGAAATCCGTACTAAATCAAGTCTATTTTGGTAGTTTTGGTGATTTTGGTGATTTTTCGGGATTGTCTGGTTGTTTGTGGTAATTCCATGAATCGGGAAATTACTCTTGTACAAAGGAACATACCCTCCGAACATGCCCCTGTCTTTTAGGCCTTTGGTTAACATAGCAACCACGTTCTACCATAGAAATCAAGATGGCGGCCTCCAGTATACAAAATGGACAACGGAAACACGTATCACCACAACAACACGCGCTGCGCATGCGCACTAACACCACGTATTACTATGGGGATGGCGTCACAATATGGCCGCTCACGCGGGGTACCATGACGACACAATATGGCGCCACTGGGTCACGTGAGTATGACGTCACATGAGATCCCCCGATGAGAGCCCCCAAATGAGGGGTGAGAACCACATTACATACTACTTACATGTGATGTTTACACATTTTTACACGTTGTGTAGTAGCACACAGACACATCTGGGAGGTCATAACATAGGTATAGAACAGGCCCAGGAATCGTCAGGAGAAGCAGCCAAACGAGGATTCTCTTGGAATCCGAATTAGATAAATTGTTGTCGGATTGTTTATTATAATTGTAAAAAAAAAACCGACGAGGATTCTTGAGGAATTCGAACAAGCAAAGATACGTTGATCGTACACAAGTTTTGGAGATCTCTTGGTTCTATAGTTCTATAACAATTCCTCCTTCGCTTATAAAGCCTACATTATTTTCGGGTCTATTTGGGTAATTACTTTACTTCTATAGCATCGAACGCACCCTCAGAACATATCCCGTCCTCATAGAAAAACAAGATGGTAGTCTCCAGTAAACAAACTGGATGCTGGAAACACGTATCGCCACACCAACTAATAAATCTAAAACTGAACATGCGCAAAAAAAAAACGGATAAATGAACACAAACACAGAGAAAACCTAAGAGGCCAAGTTTGAACCCAAAAACTTGGCGTGTCTTGATGGTAAGTTGGAATATTTTATCAGTCGGGACTTGAGCCATCCTACCCCCAATTTGTCATCGTAACTCCACTTGTGCAGGAATGGGTGTGGTGGGGTTGTAAGCAGGTGCGTAGCTACAGTACGTGGAGAGTGGATTGTAACTAAAACACCCGCAGAGTGGAGTATCACCCAAAGTATCACTTCCAAATTCTGTACATATGGACAAAAAAAAAAACACAAGCAAAGTTTCAGCCAATGGACCTCCGGGTTTAACCCGGAGGTCCATTGGCTGGAACTTTGCTTGTGATGGTTATGCTTTGCAACAAATTTGCAATTATTGCTCGGGTGGAATCTCCACACTGCGAGTGATTTAATCATAATACACTCTCCACGTACTGTAGGATTCTATAATAGGGGGTACTCTAGCCATTTTTTTTTGGGGGGGGGGGGACCAAACATGATATTTGGAAGGCCTTTGGGGAGGAGGGCTGGAGGTCTTCCCTTGTTGTTACAAGTTGGACTCTGGAGAGAGGAGTAACGACCCGAAGGCCCTAGTTTGGACTATAGTCCAAACTAGGGCCTTCTGGTCGTTATATAGGACTCCCCGAGAACATTTTGGACTATTCAGTGCTCCAAGAGCGAATCTGCACCATTTGTTGCGTGTGTAGCCCTGTATTGGATTGATTGGTTGATTTTTATTTAGCAGTATACAACTACAAATGCAAATAGTAGTACCAGTATTGTTAATCACAATAATTTTGGCACGAAAGAAAGATTTTCGGCTTCAGTACTGAGCACTACCTTCATGTTCAACATAACGTGTTATTGGTATACCGCAGAGAGACAACATAGCCAGATTGGCTGTCGTCCTTGTGTCTTCCACGATTGCTTTATGCAACGTTTTAAACCAGACTGTCAGATAGTATTCCATTCAATATATTTTCAAGTCTAGGCTAGTATGATGGAGGGGGGGGGGGGGGGGGGGGGGATAAACATGACATGACATGGAAGGTGTGACTTGGTTCACCTGGTAGCTCGTTACGAAACATCTCCCATCCTGACAACGACAGCCCATTGGAGATCATATTTGGATTCGGAAAAAAAGCTTCTCTTGCGTGTGTGACTTCCACGTGTCTGTGGGGGAAAGAGAAGAAGGTGTGGTATTAACCGTGTGGAAGTCTTGAGGTTATTTGGAGGGGCTCCCTAAGAAAAGAGGTTTTGACGGAGAATTTGTAGGTTTGTCGACAAAAAATGTTTATGCCTATTCGTAGTCTACCAATCAGTTAAATAGCAGTTGTCAGTTGGAATAAACGAGATTGCGTCTTTTAAACGTTTATTAAAAGATATAGGTCTACCACGTCACGTGACAATGCACGCTCACCTAACACAGAAGATAATGCCATATAAATTGGGATCAATGGGATTGCGTCGTTTAAACGTCCATTTAAAAACTATTATCATGCCACCAGTTTAATTTGACCAATCAATGTGCTCTAATAGCATCGGTGGACTATGCGATATTAGGTTATTCAGTGGGAAACAGGTTAAGGGATTGAGTCCACACACTGCCAGGGACCGTGTATGAGGTCATACACCCCCCCTCTGTTGGGTGCCATTTTGTTTCCGAATTCATTTTCGCACCTCAAATTTTCACCTATTTTCGTGCAAATAAAAAACAGTTCATTGTGGCAACATTTTCGACACACGAAACTTGATCGTCGTCTTTTAATTTAAAAATTGATTTGGTGGAGTGATAAATACGTTACATGACGTTTACTTGCCAGGTATGGCGTCATGTGAGGCTCAGCTCGATCAATAGTAGGCTTGGCCTACGGCCTCGCCTAATATTAATCTCACTTCGGCCTCTCCTAATATTAATCTCACTTCGCCTCACATGACGTCATACCTGGCATGTAAACGCCATGTAACTTGTAATACTGTGTTAGGTGACGATACATCCCCACGTAATACGGGAGACAATGCCTTGAAATGTTCAGCGGAAATTAATGATGCAATACATCTGACGTGCCGATGCTGTGCACCGCTCATCACCCCCCCCCCCCCCGAACCTCCTCCCAACACACAATTTGATATTAACTCCTTCGTCCCTGTTTCATGGAATCACACCAGCCCATAGTGTTTTGGTATTAGAGTTGACAAAATTACTTCGCTACACAAACGTGTGTCTTGTTTTGTTCGACGCTTTATCCTTCACGACGCCCAATACGATTTATGGTATACACAGAAATCAAAATTGAAACCCTAACCATACTTACATTTTATGCTTTCCTGGGAACGCGGGGAGAACGGCGTCCCCAAACCCTTTTTTTCTGGAGGCAAACGTAGTTCCTCCACAATTTCAAGACATGGAGTGGCTCGATCTTAGCGAGTATACAACACAGCGAGTTCTCATTCATTTATCTTGCTACACACTAAAAACTAAAGTGTTAAAACTGACACTTTCAAGGTGTTAAACCCATTCTAACTCTTAGGGTTTGATTTTAACACTCAAAGTGCAATGCTTTAAGCACTTAGACATTACAATCGTCAGACATCTGAAACTTGAATGGATGGCACTTCCCATGTGTCTAGCATTGGTGGTTCTTCCAGAATCGTCCATAATTTGATTTGCGCTTGGTGGGTACATAATTTAAAGGACACAACGCAGATGACGCGGATCAGGTTCGAGAGTTCGAGCCTGATTCGCGTCATCTGCGTTGTTTCCTTTTAAGTGTCGCGACATTACACTTGTCAAGTGGTATTATTGTCAACACCTATCAAGTTCTGGGATATCTACACTTGAACAAAGTGCTAGTTCAGCACTTAGTAATTGTTAAATACAGCACTTCAAGTGTAGTTTTTAACACTTTAGTTTTTAGCGTGTAGGTGCTCTAAACCCGTCTTTGCTGTGTTCAAGCAATTCACTCACCATCATAGTATATACAGTGGCGTCACTGGCGTAGCGGAAAATCTTGTGGCCCCGCGAGATAGAGACGGGGGCCCTTTCATAATGGTGGTTGTCTTTAAAACGGGAGCAAATTTAGTGTTGTTACCGTGCACAGCATACAGGATTTCACGTAGTACCTACGCCATAAATTAAATGAAGGTATAGCCTATAGAATCTGTTCTAAAAGTACGACTCATTAGATTTTTTCATTACATGTTTCAAGTTTCACCCCCACCATCCAGCGATACATGCACGCCCAATATGTGTGACGTGAAAGTCACCATGAATGTATATTGTTCATTTCTCACCCCTATCAGTTACAATGATGTAGCGTTCACCTAACCCTTTACCTAACATGAAAAGCAGACGACACTTGCAAAAATAATTCTTGAATAACTAATTTTTTTCATTTTTTGTCTCAAAAACATAGGTTATGACCCCTCGTTGGAACGAGCTCTACGGGCTCGTTCCAACGAGAGGTCATAACCTATGTTTTTGAGACAAAAAATGAAAAAAATAATGAAAAATTAATTGGCGAATTACGTTAGGTAAAGGGTACAAAGAGGACGTCGTGTGGAAGTGAGAGAAATTATGTGTATTTGGAACACAGTCTCGCTGTCTCTCTCTCCCTTTCCCTCTTTCTTCCAGCGTTGGGACGTCCTTCAAGACGCCCCCCGCCTTCTAGCCGGGGCCCTACGGGCCCTGCGGGCCCATCCCCTACGCCACTGAGTATTTACTTATTTATTGGGGTTTAACGACACGTTCGACAGCCACGATCGCCTCGTATCGGACAGTTTTTCGAGTAGAGAAAGCCGGAGTACCTGGAGAGAACCACCGAACAGCGGCAAGCAACTGTCAGGCTCCTATATTAACTCCACACAGGCAGGGTTAACATTGGTTGAAGACAAGTGTACTACCGACATTCAGTACGCCCCAGTACACGGCGCCACGTGTCGAACATGTGGTCAATCGGGATTAAGTGCCTTGCCCAAGGACACAACGAAATTACTCCTAGCGAGGATTGAATCGTGGACTTTTGGTTTGAAGTCCAATGTTCTTACCACTGAGCCACTGGGCTCCCTGCAATCACCATAGGTCTACTGAAATTTATTAGCCCGGTCGGATATTATACAGTACGTGGAGAGTGGATTGTAACTAAATCACTTGCAGAGTGGAGTTATCACCCAAGCTATAACTTTCAAATTTCGTACATATCGACAAAAACACAAGCAATGTTTCAGTCAATGGGCCTCCGGGTTTAACCCGGAGGTCCATTGGCTGAAACTTTGCTTGTGCTTGTTATGCTTTGCAACAAATTTGCAATTATTGCTTGGGTGGAATCTCCACTCTGCGGGTGATTTAGTAATAATACACTCTCCACGTACTGTAGGCTAAAGAGACCACAGGCCTACTGCAATTTATTAGCCTAGTCGGATATTATAGTCAAAAGAGACACATTGGCATGACAACAGTGACACCCTCGGTAAGTTGCGCGCGCTTTTAGTTTTGGTTTGTCATTCAATCCATCATGTCTCACCAAAGCAAGATTTCCACCTTTTCAGTTCCAATAGACAGGCCCAAGCTATTAGGGGATCGGGGGGGGGGGGGGGGCGAACTGCCCCCTACGGCCACCTCTGTCGGGAAATTTCTCCCCCTTTTACTAGAATTTCCATGCATTTTGTATACAAAATGTAGCTAATTTGGTCATTTTAGGGCATTTTCACAATCTTTTCGGAAATTTTCAAAAGTTCGACCCCCTAGAATCTGTCATCATGGACAGTCTGGCTTCGGGTCTGCCATTAGAACAGAGTCAGAGAGAGGACGTCCAGCTGTCTGATCGTAATGGCCAGAGAGGGTGACTTGACTAGACTAGTTCTAATTTTCAGAATATCATGGTAATGAAATTCTCTGAAGAAAATCAATGCGGTGAATTTTTAGTGCTAAATTACAAACTTTTCCCAGGGGCGGCGCCTCCCCTACTCGCAAAGAGGAACACCTCCTCCCGGCTTGAAAACCTCCAAAGATGTACACCGCGTCGATCACCGCCACCCGTTCGGCGCCATTCCACTATTTCTTAATTTCAGAAAGCATTACTGATTTTAACATCCACCCACGCACAAACTTTAAAAGTCGCTATCTGACCCCAGAATGGTTAACCCTTTACCCAACGCAATGGATAAACCGGCCAGCGCTATTCTCAAAAATCGCCAATTAATGTTCATTATTTTTTCATTTTTTGTCTCAAAAAGATAAAAAATGAAAGTGTCAATGACACTGTAGCTCAACTTGTTAAGACATGTACATGTATAGTATGTGACACAGCAATGACAGACATCTAGGTAATGACCTGATAACAAAGGTACATATAACATACTGTAACAGTCTGTACATAAATACTGACCGTAGCCTGTAACAAACGTATAGGTAAAGTATTGTATAGGTGGGTGACAGTCAGATGCTAAACTAGAAAAGAAATCTTTGAGTCCCAGAGTGGGCCTGATTGAACCCTAAAATATTTGTTCTCATAGCACAGTGATAACAAAGGCACCCCAAAACTCACTCGTTCCTGTCCCAAGGTGAAAACAAAGGTACCCAAGAAGTTTTGTGAAGATCAGTTCATAAATACGAGCTGTATAGAAGTTGTGACAAAAAACTGATTGGACCTAATTTCGATACAAAATGGTCACTGCCAGCCATCTTGAATTTTGGACCGCACCCAGAAACCCTCGTTCTCGTTCCAAGGTGATAACAAAGGTACCCAAGAAGTTTCGTGAAGATCGGTTGATAAATACAGCCTCTAGTCCGAGCCGTATTGACATGTGCACTTACAGTGTATAAGTTGCACTGAATAAATCAAAGTTCATCTAATTTGCATAATTTCTGCACGAGAAAAAAACTCGTACTATATGTGATGTATTCCATGTTACTAAACATTCATACAAAACTATATTCAAATCAGAACTTTCATACAGAAGTTCTGTACAAGAGACTGATTGCACTAATTTTGGTACAAAATGGCTTCTGGTGGCCATCTTGAATTTCGGACCACACCCAAAAACACTCATTCTCATCCCACGGTGATAACAAAGGTACCCAAGAAGTTTCGTAAAGATCGGTTCATAAATACAGCCTCTAGCCTCAGTAGCCTGAGCCATATAGAAGTTTTGTACAGAAAACTGATTAGACCTTATTTTGGTACAAAATGGCCACTGGCAGCCATCTTGAATTTTGGAGCGAACCCAGAAACACTCGTTCTCATCCCAAGGCGATAACAAAGGTACACAAGACGTTTCGTGAAGATCGGTTCATAAATACAGACTCTAGCCCAAGCCGTATTAACATGTGTACTTACTGTGTGTAAGAAGCACTGGAAAAATCAAAGTTCATCTAATTTGCATAATTTTTGCACGAGAAAAAAACCCGTATTATATGTGATGTATCCCATGGTACTAAACATTCACACAAAAAAATTATTCAAATCAGCGTTTTAACATGGAAGTTCTGTGCAAAAATCTGATTGCACCTAATTTTGTACAAAATGGCTGCCATCGGCCATCTTGAATTTCGGACCGGACTCAAAAACACTCGTTTTCGTCCCACGGTGATGCCAAAGGTACCCAAGAAGTTTCGTAAAGATCGGTTCATAAATACGGCCTCTAGCCCGAGCCGTATTGGCATTTGCACTTACAGTGCTGAAAGTAACACTAAATGCATCAAAGTTAGTCTAATTTGCATAATAAACGCATGAGAAAAAAAAACCCGTATTATATGTGATATATCCCGTGGTACTAAACATTCATACAAAACATTATTCAAATCAGCGCTTTCATACGGAAGTTCTGCGCAAAAATCTGATCGCACCCAATTTGTACAAAATGGCTGCCAGCGGCCAACTTGAATTTCGGATCGGACCCAAAAAACACTCGTTCTCGTCCTCCGGTCATAACAAAGGTACCCAAGAAGTTTCGTAAAGATCGGTTCATAAATACGGCCTTTAGCCCGAGCCATTTGGACGGACAGACGACCAGACGGACGACGGACAACTGGCCATGGCATAAGCTCAAATTTCGCTTCGCCAAAGTTGGGCTAATGAAAAAATTAGTTATTCAAGATTTTTTTTTTGCAAGTGCCGTCTGCTTTTCATGTTAGGTAAAGGGTTAAATTCATTTCATTTCACCCAGCCCCGTTGTGAAAGCAAAAGCGCCAAAGTCGTCCGAGTCCACATGCATGAACGAAGTGCCGAACTTCAGGTTATTGATCTCAACCGCAGTACCAACAGAACACGACGCTTGAATGCAAAGAGTGTGTCAGTAAACGTGATATACAGTTTAAATAACCGTTCAGCATCACGATAAATAACGTGTCAGACTCAACAAGCTTCGACAGAGCTTCAGAAGTGTGGGTCATGGCCACTCCCGTTATGGCACTTTTATCCTTTGAAAACTAATAAAACGTTCCGCACTGTTTCTTGAACATGAGTCAGTCATCCGAGTACCGACTGATAGTTTCCAACCAATCAATTTATTCGCTTTGACCTATGTGGAATAGTACATTATTTGTTTAAGTAGGTATTGCATATTACAATGCACTTTGTATTTAGTTACGACAACAATTAATGTTATGCTACATCGCAGTATCAGAAATTGAAGTATATATATTTTTTCTGGGAAAGATCCGCAACTAACATAAAGAAACGTAAACCAGTAATTATGGAAATAAATAGTGCAGTAGAACCTTACTTCTCCGCAAAAATAAGTGCGCTCTACCATTAACAACTGACATGTTTGCATATATAATCATCTCAAACGTACACAGAGGTGCACATGTATAAAAGTCTAATATCATTGATGTTTGATAATAACCATTTAACAAATTTTCAAAATGGATACAGGAAGGTTTATGATTTCTCTGGAAGAAAGTCGCCCCCAGTCATTATTGGCGGCACTAAATCGTTTTGTTCAGGCTGTGAATCATATGGATGATACAGTAATGATACCAAGCCGGTTGCAAGACATAGAGATTTCTCCGAGTTCTTTGGAAAACGATGCGGATCCAACAGAAGAAAATAATAATAACAGTGCCATCATTCCAATCACATCTGAAACAGACTTACATAGCTTCTATGAAATGTTGAACGCAGTTAAAAACGAAATTACCTCAGGTTCGAAATACGAAGACATTTTGGAGAATCAGGACGATTCGAATCGGAGCGAAAGTGCCAGAAAGGCGGCTGCCGTTTTCCGACACCATTTGCAAGGATTGTTCTCAGTATTGCACCAACTTACGGAATCTGCAAAATTTCTGTCCAACAAATATGAAAGTGATGTCAGTCAAGCCTCAAATGGCAATATATCAACATTTGCATTGTGAAAATTGACGTTTGATATGCATGGAATAGGACGAGAATTGTGTGATTTTGAGGAAATTGAATGGAATTCAGGGTGGACATTTTCAAATGTCCGTACATTATCATGGAAGGTTGTAATTCACCTGGACTCACTAACAATCGAATTCATCAAATCTTTTTCTCACAATCACCAGAAGAACATCGAAGTTCGAACGGCCACGATTATCATGAAAACACATTGTACCTCAATGTTTTCTTGAGAGAATTTTATCAGCTCTTCTGGACCACAATGAAACTTTTCTTTCTCTTGCATCATTCACAGTACATGAAACTGAACTGAAGATAACAGTCCGGATTATTATTTCGTGATTTTCATATTTGTCGTTTGACAGCCCAAATATATTTAATTTATAACTGCTGACTGGCAGTTGTATCAGTAGCCGCTGAGGAGTAGGGGGCACTTCACCCAGGGACGTGGCGACAGTGTGGGGGGCGTGTCACGCCCCCCAGACCTGGCCAAAATTTTCTATAGTTGAAAATTCGGAGGGCAAGTCATGAGCAGTTGGAAATTTCATCTACAGTACGTGGAGAGTGGATTGTAACTAAATCACCCTTGGAGTGGAGATATCATCCAAGCTATAACTTTCAAATTTTGTACATATCGACAAAAAACACAAGCAATGTTTCAGCCAATGGACCTCCGGGTTCAACCCGGGGGTCCATTGGTTGAAACTTTGCTTGTTCTGGTTATGCTTTGCAACAAATTTGCATTTATTGCTTGGGTGGAATCTCCACTCTGCGGGTGATTTAGTGATAATACACTTTCCACGTACTGTATCTGGATTTTAGAGCTTCTTTGGCGGTGGTGATGTCTCCTTTACTTCCCAATATTCCAACTCGGTTTCAAATCGGCAAAAATTCTAACTGTTACTATTTACAACTATGTACAGTGCACGCAATATCGAGCTTCATAAGTATACCTGATGGCAATCGGTACGCGCTTTCTATAGTACGTTTAATAAAAAAAAAAATCCTAGAAATGCATGTCAAGAAAAGCATATCATGTAAAATCGTTATCCTGAGTTAATTCCATCATTAACAGTTACAAAATGATGAAACATCGAAAATGTTTAGCACATATTCAATTCCTTGAAGAATACCAAATAATAATAACAACCTGATAATTCTATCATAAATCATTTTAAAAAGTGTTGGCATTTCAGTAACTAGGATCAATTTTATGCCCCCTTTCATGGCTTCACTTTCAAAATGTTTCTCGGTAGTGAATTCTCAACTAGGGGAGGGACCGGGAGGGGGCTTTCCCCGTTCCAGTTCCTCCCCCGTTGGAAATGCACTACCCTACACCCCCCCCTCCCAACCGGAAACCTCCAGCCACGTCCCTGTCACCCCTCACTTCTTTGCTAACAATGTTCAAAGTGTTTGAAAATAGTAAACGAATGCGTTTTGACGATGCTAACACGAAACTCCAAGCTAATGTGTTGCATTTAAAGGCTTATTGTTTTACGTATCACCCTTAAGGCCTAACTTATCGAGTGTGCGATTCAGGCCGGGAAATAACTGCGAACGAACTTTTAGGTTTCGTGCGGGTTACCGGTACTTCAGTTTTAAAATACGCGACCAAAAAATTAGGCGAAATACGAGTTGTGAGATAAAATAATTCAGCGTAAATTGAATTCGTATAAATCCTGCATGTTTGCCTGTTCGTCTTGACAATAATTCGAGACTAACTTCGAAGCAAAAGTTACACATTGTATCCACATACGAATTGGATGGCATGCCGATTACACCTCAACATAATTTCCGCCAAAATAAAGAGCAAAAACTAACGCGCGAGATCGCGCTTTCGTTATTGCTATTTTTTCTTTGCGGAAATTTCGTTAACTCATCGAGTGCTAAATTGTTTGGGGGCATCAGGATATGTCTTCGCATTGTTACAATTTATGGAAGAAAGCCCACACGCACTCGCCAATAAACTGTAACGAAGCAAATCCTTACAGACTAAATTTTACCTCAAAGATTAATATGAAGCACATCTACGGAATATTAAGTCATACAGCTGGGGTAAGCTTTTGTACACGCGCTTCTCAGTTTACAAAGTGCAAAAATAGGCTTCCAGCACTCAACCAGTTGAGACCTAAACAGCATGGCTAGCGTACATTAAACTCTGATACATGGCATAACCTGAAAACAGGTTACGGTGAAAGGTCTTTATTTCCTGCGATTATCCGAGTCGGTGCCGACAAGGAGTGATCGCCCAATAGCGTAGCAGATTAGACAGTGTAAGCCTGTTGACAGTTGTGTCGTCTGGGCCATTTGGGGGAATTAATCGTCCACCAGCATCCTGTCGGTGCCGGTTGGCCACGAATTCCCCTCAAAATAGCCCAGAGCGCTTCTCATGTCACATTTTTGTTTATATGAATTTCTGGAAAAGGTCTAGCTTCTCTTGGGTACATTTCCGTCTCCCCATTCTCCAGATTAGAATCCCCTCTCCCCCGCCGACCGCAGCCCTCTGCATCTGTGTTAAGCCAGTATTGTGGTAGGGTGATAGACGATCGAGTTCGGCGATTGACCCCATAAGAGAGAATTAAAGTTGGGCGACTCCTAACCAGGAAGGCCCAAATCTCTTTGGGGTTCTGAGGGGTATCGGTGATGTTCTATGGTGTATCTTTGGATATTGGTAAATCGTCAAAATCGATTAGAATTGTGAAGACATGTCTACAGGATAAGGCCTACATATATATACTATATATTAACTGTTCACCAGTATATTCGTGGAGAAATGTTGAGTCAATAACGCTTCTATGTGGGTGACCCGGTGAAGGGGGGTGGGAGGGGGGCATACATTTAACGCGAGTTTCGAGCTGTTTGGTATTCTGTTATGTATCTACCCACTACTATCCAGACTCGACAATGCATTGGAAATATCTGCAAGAACATCAGAACCAATGAGTAAATTTCAGATAGACTTCCAGGCAGTTTTCAGTAGTAATCCATGAACTAAAATCTGTTTGTTGGTCAATTCTTCAATTCTATGAGAGGCTGGGTGCTACAACTATTAGCACATACATGTACGCTCAAAACAGTGAGAACAATGAGAACAATCTTCTTTGATTTTCGCAGTTGCTCATTTGATTCTTTTCAAAAAAATTAAAAATTTCCTAAAAAGTCTAGAGAATTCTGCTTATCAACTCCCTCACAATAAGGTAACACTTTGACTTGCGGTGCCTAGTGAAGTCTTGGCTGCCTCTATACAGTTAAAACTACATGTAGAAGTCTTGTCATGAAATGCGCACAAATAGCACGTCGATCTGCGCGTTAATCTACGCGTTATGACCATAGTAAGGCTATCAAATTCTGTACGTATGGCCTGTGTACAAGCATGTTTCAGCCAATGGACCTCGGGGAAACCCGGAGGTCCATTGGCAGAAACATTGCTTGTGTTTGCTCTGCGTAACCAGTAGAACCTGCCGTGCTTTGGATGCCATTCCATATGGCAATTGCGCGCAATTCCTACGCGCAATTAAGCCCAGATAAGCGCACATTTCGTGACAGGACTTTTAGTTTTAACTGTAGGCAGCCAGGACTTTAGTAGATACCGCTGTTAAGGTACTGTAACTTCCACCCGAAAGACTACTAGTACCAAACGCCTGTATGTTGGAACGTATGTACAAATTTCAGCATTGGAAAATGATACGTTGCAGGCCTATGTTCATATATTGCCAACACTACTGTACGAGTCCACGCCCTGCAGACTTTGCTTTATAGTCACGCCTGTCAGCTCTAAACCTATAAATCCGATTTTGGAGTATTAAAATATTAATATCCCCTCGTGAAAAATTACGAAGGAGTCACACAGTATTAAATATCACTGTTGAGTACAATAAAGCGCCACCTGCAATGCTAAAACCATTGCAGGTTGCGCCTCTCTGCACTCGAGGGACGATATTACGAACCAACCAGTCTAAGGAATTAGAATATTTAGAGAACGATGCTACACACCTATAATATCAACAGAAATAAGTTGTAAGATAACCACAAGAAAATTTGTGTGACATTTTCCTTTGTTGATAATTCCATTCCCCAACAACAGCTCTTATGAAGCTCTAAGCGAGAGCTACTGTGGTAATGAATGCTATTGAAATCATGTGTTGGAGGTACCAACAGACGAAAAATCGAGATCAAAACTCTTGTGTTTATCCTACAACTTATTTTGGTTGGTGCGGTATGTTGGATAATGCCAGCTATATATAGGTGTATGGTGGGGCATGGTATTATATCCGCGATAAGACATAGACATTCAGTAACCCAGGTGGTGGAAGTCCTTGTATTATCGGGAAGTGAAGCAGTGCTTGTTCACAGTGGTAAACGGGCTTTGTTTTTCTGGTTAAATACATGTAGTTAGTGCGGTATGTTGGATAATGCCAGCTATATATAGGTGTATGGTGGGGCATGGTATTATATCCGCGATAACACATAGACATTCAGTAACCCAGCTGGTGGAAGTCCTTGTATTATCGGGAAGTGAAGCAGTGCTTGTTCACAGTTGTAAACGGACTTTGTTTTTCTGGTTAAATAGGACCGGTAACCAATGGCGGAGTGGAAGTCCTCGAAATTGGACAACATGGGTATAAACGAATGGCTGGACTTGACTTTATACCCACGTTGCGGTCACGATTAGCCATTGTGCAGAAGTACAGTACGTGGAGAGTGTATTATCTCTAAATCCCCCGTATGGAGATTCCACCCAAGTAATAATTGTAAATTTGTTGCAATACATAACAAGCACAAGCAAAGTTTCAGCCAATGGACCTCCGGGTTGAACCCGGAGGTCCATTGGCTGAAACATTGCTTGTGTTTTTAGTCGATATATACAAAATTTGAAAGTTATAGTTTGGGTGATAACTCCACTCCACGAGTGATTTAGTTACAACCCACTCGCCACGTACTGTATGTCACCTTACACACCAATAAACGATAAATAAATTAAGCGTGGGGTGAGGGTATTACATCAAGATAACACATGAATATTGAATAACCAGTACCCCATCATCCCCATGTGGAGGACGTCCTTGTTTTATCGCGAATAATACTGTGTTCCCTGGTCTGGGTGCTTGTGAAAATAATTGAGTAACAGAAGATGAGAGTTATGGGTGGGGAGGGCATGTACCCTGGTGATTAACTCCCTGAACACTGAGGTCAAAATATCCAAATTCCGATCTGAAAAATTAATTTTCACATAATGCAACAAGGATGAGCATGAGCTCTGTCAAACTAAGCAGATATTTATACAGTTAAAACTAGAAGTCCTGTCACGAATAGTGCGCTTATCTAGGCTTAATTGTGCGTTGGAATTGCGCGCAATTGCCATATCGAATGGCATCCAAAACTGTAGTTTCCGAAGAGAAACTCAAGTAACATAAACAAAGTTTTAGCTCATGGACTCCTGCGTACAACACAGTGGTCCGTTCACAGAATATTATTTGCTTTTGGATCAAAGTAATGTTTTTTTCAGGAATCAGTCGGGTGGGAAATTAGGGCCCTACGAAACACATATTTTCGTTTCGAATCGAATCGAGTCTATTATTCGAAATCGAATCGAACCTCGAATCGAACCTCGAATCGAACCTCGAATCGAATACTGGCGTCTTGAAGTCTCCACTAATAAAATGATCCATTCGTCAAAGGAATGCCTTGATGGTGTTGTTGGAATATTACCCAGTAAGGATTTTTGTTCAAAAACCAAAACGGGTGCGAGAATTCTGAACTGATTGCTACGCGGGGCGAGCCGCTATCAACCGCGAGATCATCGTCAATACTGCTTGGGAACTTTAAATTTGCTTTCAGCAGTGCAAGTGACTATAGAAACTGGAATTAGCATGGATTGTGGCATGGGTACAGGTGCTTTTTATGTTAATATAGCTAGGGCTGAAACGGTTGGCTCATTTTCACACCCGACTAATCGAGAGCTATAACCGGATAATATCCGGTTAACCGTAGCCATTATTTCACCAGTATTCTCAGAAACTATTCCGTAGTGTGTATGTATACAAACGAACGTTGTCGAGTACTCGACAACGTTCGTTTGAACACATACTACGGAGTAGTTTCTTCGGTTACTCAGAACTCACGGAAATTGCCGATCATTAACGAAGTCTTGAACGCCAAAGTCGATTATTTCTCAATATGCACAGCGCTGCTTCGAAGTGTAAGCTATCCCAAAGGAGTAGCGGCAGATTTACTACGTTCTAATCGTGGAATGACGATCACTATCGATATTTCGGATAACCGGTTGACGTTTTTTTAATCGGTTAGGTAGGTAACCGGTTTTAAACCGGTTATCCGGTTAACCTTTTCAGTACTAAATAGCGGAAATTACACTGAGTCTTTATTTTCAACATTATTTGTGTACAATTTCTATCTCGGTTATATGTTTTGCGAGACGACTCAGCTTACTGATACCAAGCGAAATTCCAGTAAAAAGATTCGAAGGAAAACAATTAGACTGCCGATTTCGAATCGAACAGAATACCAACTTAAAGTTCGAGATGGGATCGAATCTCGAAGATTCGCAAGGCCCTTTGGGAAAACCTTTCAATAGATGAATGTAGTGGAACAGAAATTCACTCTCCCAGTTTCTTAAGAGCCGTTTGACAGCATAATGGGTTGCATAATTGTACTGTTGACTTGATACTTGTTTATTTGTCGTCGAGTTTTGACGCAATACATACATATATATATATCAAAATAACAACCGATTCGGGTCGAAACAAACTGTTGTACAGCCGCTATGGAAAATCGTTTTATTTCTTTGCAATTGATACCTGTTATCCATACGTTTATAGAATAAAATCGTCCATTTGAGCCCAGTAGTAAGGATTGGAAAAGTCCCTTATCCATATTCAATTTGGAGTGTCAGAACAATTAATATCTTTCGCCTGCCAGCTTGTATATTATAGCTTCAGGTTGAAAATTTTCATTGTTCGGCCTCACAAACTTATGGAGCTCGATGAGCTGTCGTTTCATATTTAACCCTTTACCTAACACGAAAAGCAGACGACACTTACAAAAAAAAATCTTGAATAACTATTTTTTTTCATTTTTTGTCTCACAAACATAGGTTATGACCCCTCATTGGAACGAGCTCGACGGGCTCGTTCCAATGAGGGGTCATAACCTATGTTTTTGAGACAAAAAATGAAAAAAAAATAATGAAAATTAATTGGCGATTTTTGAAAAGAATGCTAGCCGGTGTTTTGGCCGTTACGTTGGGTGAGAAGGCCCTGGTTACCCATGTGCTCCCAACTTCCTCTCTATTCCCACACCTCTTCTCTCCTTTCAACACTCGATGACGAACTGCTTGATGACATCCCGTACCCCATTCTTCCCAATCTCTCCGATAACTAGAGATAAGCATACTAACCCTCTCCTTTGTGTCACCCACCAGTCACATGTCCTTCGTTCTCCCGCCCCACAATATTATGAACCAAGTAATCAAGAGAACCTCATCGAAAAAGCTGGATTCCACCGATGTGGAATGGTCGAGTGGTTTAGGTGTTGGACTGATTGCCAGACGGGGTTGCCGAGGGTTCGACTCCTGGCACAGGATCAGAAACCAATGTTCTAAATTCATCTAAAACGTGATTGTGTCCTTTGAAAAAAAAAACACACACACACAACACACACACTGTCACACAGAGAGAGAGAGAGAGAGAGAGAGAGAGAGAGAGGAGAGAGAGAGAGAGAGAAAGCCCTGAGTGGTTTAATCCAGCGGACTAATATTCCAACTACGTCATCAAGGCATGCCTTCCTTGATGATGTAGCTGGAGTATTGTTCATTTGCGGGTTATAGTTCGAAGCTCAAGAGTTGGCGTGGCTATGTCTCGATGCAGCTGGAATATTTTTTCAGTCGGGACTTGAGCCATCACACTTGGGATGAATGAGATTTAAACCACAATTCGTCACCTTCGAGATATCAGTTTTCAACAGGTAGAATGTTACAATGCTGTGGGTAGGAAATTAGACGGAGAATTTCGACCAGATGTCGACCCAGTCGAAATTCTCTACGATTTTATATTCACCGGTATAGTGAGCACGTGTTTCTAACATTGCAAATTATATATCAGGCTGGAAATACCGCGTATGTGAGTACTGTTGTGGCGCTAAAGAGGGCATGGGGGGGGGGGGGGGAGGGGGGTTTGTCCCAGAGAATAGTCTTTCACACCCACTGCAAACTATATTAATTTTTCACCGTTTAACTGACGCAACAGCCATAACCGTCCAGTGTTATTCACAAGAATCGTCCTTCAAATTTGATTATTTAAAAAATTTTTTTGCCTTGTCAACATAGCTTATGGCACCGTTTGAGCTCGTTCCAGTAAGGGACAAGCCTGGAAATAAGCAGTCTTTCATGTGTAGAATGAGGTCCCTGCGGAGGGGAATTTGCAGAGCTATCCCACACAGTAGGTCAGTTTATCCTTTGGGTACCTCTTTCTGTTGAGGCCTGAGACCATGATTCAGATTGAGGTTCACAGGGGGTAAATTTAGTGATGCTACCCTGCTTTGCAGGGTAGCATCACCAAATTCACCCACTGGGGATCTCATTCTGCAGATGACAGTCTTTTCTCCATGTTGTGGTCATGATTAGCATTGTGCAGAAGTATGTGACCTTAAGCACCAATAAATAAATAAATAAATAAATAAATAAATAAATAAATAAATAAGATGGCAGTCTGCTTATTTCCAGGCTTCGTGACGGACAAGTAAAGTATGTTTTGAGGTAAAATTTGAAACGTTTTAGTTATTCAAGAAATTCTGTTTCATGTGATATCGGCTCTTCATGGTTGGTAAATTGTTAAAATAAATTATAAACATGCCGCCCCCGCGATAACGATTTACCTCACCTTTCTACCGTCCCATAAACAAAAATCTTGTGTTCCTGCGACGTGTGTATCGCGACAAACCACGTTATCAACATTATTAATGAGTAAAACTGCTTGTTCCGAGATTTTAATTTCTGTACTAATTATGTCTTTTGTTGATTGCCTATCACCTTAATTATGTCTTTTGTAGATTACCTATCACCACTCTGGTCCCACCTTTTTATCATTCTGCAATTTGTATTTGATCAGAACAAATGTTGCCAAGGAGAGATATTTTTTTTATTATGGGCGACGTGCATTTCTTAAATATTTTTCCTCATAGCGTGGTCTATAATAATATATTCAGTGACTTAATGGGTCTATTGTGCTGAATTCAATCAGATGTAAGTACACACGCATCAAAAATAGGAATGCGAAACTATTCAGTATAATGTACAAGGTTATTTGTAGCCTTGTCAATCACACGAGGACCACAAAGTTCAAATTTCCTACTTACAACTATTCAGCAACCTCAAAAGTTCACTCGACCTTTATCTTGTTGATGAACTTTCATTTTCAAAATATTTGTTCATGAAATCTAGTCATGGCTGTTGTGAAACAGCCATGACTGGATTTGATTAAAAATGTATCCATATTTAACTCATTGCTCAGAAGTCCATTCTATTTACAGGGGGGGGGGGGGGGGGGGGCATTTGATTAATTGTACCCAAATTGTACTTGTATCAGTAGCAAGAGATTTCGTGTCCTCGGCAGGAAATATAAGCCCGTAGTGTTTGAATGTTGTGGGGTTCAAATAATTCTGTATTTTTGACGGCAAAACACTTAAAAGAAAAAAAAATCAACCTGCTTGTTTTTTGTTTTTGTTTTTCAACCTGCAGCGTGTGCCACTTTACGGGGACGAGCTTGTTAAGCTCGTTTCCCTGAGGTGACATAATAATGATGAGAGATAAAATATCCGAATTTTTCAACAAAAACCATATCATGTGACCCCCTCATTGGAACGATAATAATATTAGATCTGAAACACTAATTATAGGAATAATCATCCAAAAACTTGATTAATGAAGCACACGGTACAAACCGGAGCTTCGTTAATTAAAAGTTTGCTGATGACGATTTTATTACCTGGTAAACGCATGCGTGGGCGTCAATGCCCACGCGTAAATTACGGCCAACCCGCACCGATTGTACTGTATACATGCACAGATACTTGCTGATCCAGAAAGAAATCAAGAAGAACATATTTTCATTTCATCGACCGTCAATTAGGAAATGTGGTCTAGTAACTGAAGACAAATCTTATTTATATGTCTATTAATGACGCAAGTCATCACGCATGTAAACCTTTCCTTTTGGTTGATGTTTTTATCTACTAAATTGATATGTTACCATTCAAGGTACGTTGTTAATGTAGCGGCCACAAAAAAAATAAAAAAAATAAAAAAAAAATCTCTCAAAATAAAATAAGCCTCCGATAGCATTTTTTGTGGAAGCTCTTTCAGCGAACTCTCCAAAATAATGATATGAGAAGCCGATGTTTTCAAGGCAACATGTGACCGATATTTTCTCGTGTTCATCCTACAACATTTTTTCTAGCAGCACTGTACAGTAAGGCCGCCGTGGACTGGTCACTGTCCACGGGTGGGCAATATTTTTACGGACGCAATAATATTAGATTCCAAAAATTAATTATAGGAATAATCATCAAAAATTTAATTAATGAAGCACCGGGTTTAACCCGGTGCTTCATTAATTAAAATTTTGCTGATTACGATTTTTATCACCTGATAAACGCATGAGAGAAAAAATACCCAAATTTTTCAACAAAAAACAACATCATGTGACTCCCCCATTGGAACGAAAATAATATTAGATTCCAAACACTAATTTTAGGAATAATCTAGAGCTGTCACGATTTTTTAATTTAAGAATCGTTTAATCGTATTGAAAAATCGATAATAATCGATTAATCGTACCTAGATGACCCCCTTCCTCTCTTTGAAGTCGTTAAATATGAAGTTCAAGTCAGCTGACATGTCTAAAGTAAACAACGAAGATGATCCTCTTTTAGGTACATTCAAAGATTTGATATTCTGAACTTTTGAACCGTCAGTGTAATAATCAAGACCGGTCGGCAGTTGCGAACTTGCGAAGTTCGCAACTGCTGACCGATCTTGATTATTACACTGACGGTTCAAAAGTTCAGAACATCGAAACTTTGAATGTAACTGAAAGACAAATGCTTCTAACGGCTTCTTGGGTTTTAACGTCGACGTTCTTGACCTTTTACCTTTAGAAACAATAGTTTTTTCAAGTTTTTTAAAATGATTAAACATCTAAAACAGGGTAAAATTTACCGATTCTTCGATAAAGAATAATACTAATCGATTTCTGCGTGACCGATCGACAATCGATTAATCGTGACAGCCCTAGAATAATCATAAAAAATTTGATTAATGAAACGCAGGGTACAACCCGGATCTTCATTAATTAAAAGTTTTCTGATGACATACCAATGCACGGAGACGATACTGTACTGTAATATATATTAATATAACCTATAATTCAGGCCGAATGCACTGAATCCATCTACAGAATGTTGAGGTTGAAGTAGGACCCACCCACATAAGAAATTATAGCAATGGTCCTCCAGTTTGAACCCGGCAGTCCATTGAAACATTGTGTGTTCTTAAACGTTTTGGGTCTGAATTTGAGGAAGCATGTCTGACCGGAAAATACTCTCTGCGCCACTGTGTGTGTTTTCGAGGCAATCCATCCTCCACCTATGATGCCTTGTTGGACAGATTCTCATCCCGGTAACATTATCTTGTCTGTGATACGATCTAAAACATCATACTTTTTCTTCTGTGTATATATAGCGTAGATATATTTTCCATACATTTTGCAATTTTTGTAAATGTTCACTTTGTTTTAAATTATTGAGAAAAAATAAGTATTGAAAACAGATTTTCTTTAACTTTTTCTTTCCAAAGCCCCGAACGACAGATTTGGTACTTCTCTTAAACCCATATGATCATTTCCCATCCACTCACCAAACTCCTCACCGAATGGAAAAAAAACCGTTCAAGTTCATGAAACAGTATGCTCGCCACAGACTCCAAGAAGACCTGTTTACTCAATGATTTATTATGCCCCCGACTTGAAAAGTCAAAGGTGTATCTAGTGTAGACCTCCGTCCGTCCGTACCAACATTTTCCCATGTATCTCAGCCACTGCTACTCCGATTTGAATGAGATTTGGTGTTGTGATAGAACATTATGGGGGAACGATACCTGTATAGCATGAGTTTCTTACACATATTTTGTCCAGAGTTATGTCCACTTTTCACACTTTAGAGAATTTTTGGCTGGTCGGGAGCCTTGGCACACGCTTTGCGTTGCCCCTCTTGTTTATTTATTGCAACATATTTCTACACAATGGCCAATCGTGACCACAACATGGATTTAATGTCAAGTCCAACCAATCATTTATACCCATGTTACCCTTGTTATAGGACTTCCACCCTGGCATTGGTTTCCAGGTCTTATTTACCTGTAAAACAGCTTGTTTACCATGGTAACACTGCTTCGCTTCACGAGGAAAGTTCGTTCGTTACGGAACGTTGAGAATGAAACATCCCCTGCTATATATTCTGTTGCAAACCGTGAGCATAATACGCAAAATTTCAGCCGATGTACTTCCGAGTTTAACTCGGTGGTTCATTGGCTGAAACAGTGCAAGTTTTTTCTTATGATTTTGGCAGAATGTAACCCTTATGAACACCAGATGCCGTTTTTCCGGCCGGGTCATAAGCTACGTCAAAATGTCATTAAGGGGGACGGCTACAAGGTAAATGCGTGGTGTAGACCAATCAATATTTTAAAAAAAATACTACTTGATGACATCCCGTACCCCATTCTTCTCAATCTCTCCGATAAGCATACAAACCCTTTCCTTTGTGTCACCTACTTACCACATGTCCTTCATTATCCCATCCCAAATCCCCATTATAATCCCTGTGAATTTTATTCTGGTAGACTGGTATTTTGGACATTCTAATAGAATGTGTTCCAGGGTCTCCACTGCGCCTAAATTACACATCTGACAGTCCTTGGTTGTCTTTTCCAGTTTTTTCCCCTAAGCTCCCGCGACCTCGACCTCATCTTGAACAACAGTGACCCACCAAAGGCGCCATCATGGTATTCTTCAAAACCTGGCTTCTCCTATACACGAAGGCCATCCAAAGACCTCTTTGTTTTGACGCCCTCTCGCCAACTCATTGGAACAAGCTCGTCGAGCGAAAAGGATAAAACTAAATTTCCTCGTGTAGAGAATTCAGGGATGTGAGAGTTCAGTTGATCAGCTGATGTCAGTTTTTTAGCTCACCTTGACAAAGTGAAGCAGAGCTTATCTAATCGCCGTCCGTCCGTCCGTCCGTCCGTCCGTCCGTCCGTCAACACCATGCTTTGGTCTTCTCAAAAACCACTAGGCCAATTCAAGTGAAAGTTTGTATGAGTGATAGTCCCGAAGGGGCATTGCACTTTTATTCAACTCAACATGTCCAGTACCATAGGCAGGGGTGGTGGAAAGTGCTCCAAAATATTTTTAAAATCTTCTGATGAACCAGTGGGTACAATGACTTGATATTTGTTATGGAGCTTCCTTTTGAGGTGTAGAATCAAATTTGTTCAGTCAAAGTTCGTGAAGCAATATTTGACTTTGAAATAGGATGGGTAAGATTTTTGGCCCCACCCAAAATTTATATTTTCTGAACCGATTATCCGATTTGAACCAAATTTGGTATGTGGTATTATTGGGTCATAAGTACTTGACTTGTGCAAAAAAAAAAACCATTCCCGCATCCCCAAGGGAACTCCAGGGGCTAAAAATAGAAGTATTTTCAAACGCCCATATTTCCCAAACCACACGGAACAGAGAATTGTTATTTGGGTTGAAGCATCCCAAGGACCAGTAGAATTAAATGTTAAAAAACCCATTATGTTAGTGCGTTCTGTAGGGGGGTATCGAAAAAATCAGAGTCAGCATTTTTGAAAAAAATAAAAAAAACCTTTAATCCAGAACCAATGGTCAGAATATTTCCCAAACTGGTATACAGCATCCATGGGATGGGGGGGGGGGGGGGGGGGGGGGGGGGGGGGGGGGGGGTACATCATTGTTACGAGGGTCAGATTCAAATTTGTTCAAACCAGTCCTTATGGCAGCCCAAATTTTAACTTAGTGCAATATGAGTGTGGAGGATAGTTTTTAGCTCACCTGACTGAAAGTCAGGGTGAGCTTTTCTGATCACTTTTCGTCCGTCGTCCGTCGTCCGTCGTCCGGCGTGAAGGTGGTGTTTGGGTCTTTTTCTTCCAAACCACTGGCCGCATGTTAATGAAATTTCATGTGAGTAGGGGTTATATAGCGGCATTTTGATTTTTGGGCAAATTAGGTTTCGGCTCATATTGAGCAGAGGGGTGGGGCAAAAATGCTCCAATTCTTAAAAAATCTTCTTCTCAAGAACCAGCAATAGCAGAGACTTGATATTTGGTATGCAGCTTCCTTTTGAGGTGTAGACTCAAGTTTGTTCAAGAGAAGTTTGTAGGTCTATACTTGGCGATGTTATGGGAGGAGCAAAAATTTTGGCCCCACCCCAAATTTCTATTTTTTAAACCGAGAGGCCAATTTGAACCAAATTTTATGTGAGGGCTTATTGGGTCATAAGTACCTAATTTATGCAGAAATTTTTTTTTCCTGTAGCCCCGTGGGAACCACAGGAGCTAAAAATAGAAAAAAATTAAAACGCCTATATCTCAAAAACTGCACGGCAGTGAGAATTTTTATTTGGTGTGAAGCTTTCTTGGGACCAACAGAAAGGATTGGTAAAAAAAAATTGCTATCGGTTTTATCATAGGGTACTTTTTCGGGACTCTGAAAAAGTGCTGAGTCAGTATTTTTTAACACAGTAGGCAATGGGAAAAAAATAAAGAATTGTTTTCTTCCAAACCACTGCTCTAAAAGCTTTCATATTTTACATATAACATCTTTGGAACATTGATTCACATATTTGTAGAAATCAAATTCCTCGGTCCATATTTGGGTTCCCTATGGGAACCCAAATGTTCAAATTAGTGCAATATGAGGGATATATTTTAAAAATCTTCTTCTTCGGATCCACAAATCAGAATCTTTTGATATTTGCTATGCATCATCCTTAGGGGGGTGAGATTGATGTTTGTTCAAGCCAAGTCCCTGAGTTCATATTTGGACTCCCTTTGGGAACCCAAATTGTAACTTAGTGCAATACGAGGTATATTCTTTTAAAATCTTCTTCTTCGCATCCACCGGTCAGAATCTTTTGATATTTGGTATACAGTATGCTTAGGGAGGTGAGATTCAAGTTTGTTCAAGTCAAGTCCTTCGGCTCATATTTGGTCTCCCTGTGGGAGCCCAAATTATAACTTAGTTCAATATGAGGAATATTCTTTAAAAAAATTTTTTTTTTCAGATCCACCAGTCAAAATCTTTTGATATTTGATGTACAGCATTCGTAGGGGGGGGGGGGGGGGGGGGGGGCTGAGAGTGAAGTTTGTTAAAGCCAAGTCCCTTGGTTCATATTTGGGCTCACTGTAGAAGCCCAAATTATACCAAAATTTTTATTTTCCAAACCAAGAGGTCGATTTGAACCAAATTTGATATGAGGGCTTATTGGGTCACAAATACCTAATTTATGCCATAAATTGTTTTCCTGTCCCCCACGGCAACTACAGGAGCTGAAAAAATTTTTTTTTTTTGAATGCCCATATTTCCAGAACTACATGGCACTGAGAATTTTTATACAATGTGAAGCTTCCTTAGGGCCGGGAGAAAGGAATGGTGAAAAAAAATGCCATTGGTTTTATCATAAGTACTTTTCCAGGACTAAAAGTGCCGAGTCATCATTTTTTAACACTGTAGGTAATGGGAATAACGTTGAATAATCTTCTTCTCCCAAACCACTGCTTCAGAAGCTTTTGTTTTTGGGTTCCCTATGGGAGCCCAATGTATAACTTAATTCAATATGAGAAATATTCTTAAAAAATCTTTTTTTTCTGATACTCCTCTCAGAATCTTTTGATATTTGATTTTTAGTTTTCTTAGAAGCGGCAAATTGAAATTTGTTCAAGTTCTGGTTTATTGATAAAATTGGGCCCAGTAACCAATTCCTGCGTTGAAAGCCCTGTAAAGTGGGCAGTAATAGGCATAAACGATTGACCAAACCTGATATTATAATTATGCCTCTGTAATGATGTAGCCTTAGAAAGTGACCTTAAATTCCAATAAATAAATAGATAAATTATTGAGTACCCAATATGGGGATCTAACATATGAACACTCTGGGTTACTAAGTAGAGAAAACACTTTTATGTTGAAAAACTGATAATAACCACAAGGCAGAATCCCTTGCTATTTTGGTGATATGACTCGGCCAGTATCAGGTGAGCGCCCTCAGGCCCCGTGGGGCCTCTTGTTAAAAATCTTTTCCATATCCACTAGTCAGAATGCTTTCATATTTCGTATACAGCATCTCTACACACTAAAAACTAAAGTGTTAAAACTGACACTTTCAAGGTGTTAAACCCATTCTAACTCTTAGGGTTTGATTTTAACACTCAAAGTACAATGCTTTAAGCACTCAGACATTACAATCGTCAAACATCTGAAACTTGAATGGATGGCACTTCCCATGAGTCTAGCATTGGTGGTTCTTCCAGAATGGTCCATAATTTGATTTGCGCTTGGTGGGTACATAATTAAAAGGACACAACGCAGATGAAGCGGATCAGGCTCGAGAGTTCGAGCCTGACCGCGTCATCTGCGTTGTTTCCTTTTAATTGTCGCGACATTACACTAGCTTGTCAAGTGGTATTATTGTCAACACCTGTCAAGTTCTGGGATATCTACACTTGAACAAAGTGCTAGTTCAGCACTTAGTAAGTGTTAAATACAGCACTTCAAGTGCAGTTTTAACACTTTAGTTTTTAGCGTGTGTGTGTGGGGGGGGGGGGGGGGGGGGGGGGTTCAGATTCAAGTTTGTTCAAATCGGGTCGGTAGGTTAATATTTGGGCTTGGTATGGTAGCCCAAATTTTAACTTAGTTCAATATGAGGAAATTTCATTTAAAATTTTCTTCTTCAGATCCACCAAATTTCTGTCCCGAGTTCACTAAATTCGATCTGAGCCGAGGTTTACCGGGGGTTACCGAGGCTCTGATCGATTTTAGTGAACAATGTTCAGAATTCTCAAGTCAAACCGTGACGAATTTGACATTCCTTTTTTCTACCCCCACTGTGTAAGGTACTGAGACATATATAAAGTCGTGTGAGACAGCTGGGAGAGATATGTCTGTGTCACCCCAGCCACATGACAGCTATCTCATCCCAACCACATGACCAACCTATATTAGCTTATTAGCATATTTAATGAGCGCAGAACTATTATCTTATGTGAACAAATAACATGTTGTCATGTTCCGGAAATATAAACAGACGGACCTTTGTCGAAGAAAATAGAAATAAAAAAACAGGCCGCAAAACCAAGACGCTTGACTCGTTTATTTGAGTTTTTGCATGAAAGCCATTTTGAGTGAAGCGAGTTGCACGAAATTCCCGTCGAAAAATTATACGAATACATTGCAGAATTCATAATATGTCGTCATCGGAATGTGTCACTTCAAATCTTTAACCACCCATGTCAGGGGGCGCGGTGGCGTTGTGGTAACTCTTTCTCGTCAGATAACCGAAGTTAAGCAACGTCGAGCCCGGCTAATCATCACGGATGGGTGAGCGTCTGAGTTCGGACAACCGCGTTGTGTCCCTGGGCAAGGCACTTAACCCCGATTGTCCACATGGGGGCACCATGACGCCGTATACTAAGGCGTATTGCACGTCGATGGTGCGCATGTCATCAACCAATCTAACCCTGTCTGGGCTGCAGTGCGGAGTTACGATGTTGGGGAGCTGGCAGCTGCTCGTCGTTGCTCGGTGGTTCTCTCCAGGTACTCCGGCTTCCTCCACCCGTAAAACCGCCACGGTCATGATTAACCATTGTGCATAAGTATGTGACCTTAAACACCAATAAATAAAGAAATAACTAACCACCCCTGTCTTACCGGCGTTGGACCGGCGTTGGGATTTAATTTTGTGGTATATATCAGTTTTTCTCAGAAATGGACAACAAAAATTGTCCGATATAGCTGCACGTGCCCCTGAATTACTTTTGATGACGTCAGACTGTTTGGGTGGGAGGAGAATTATCCCTAATGAGGGCGGGTGTGAGATGGGGCAATCTCACCCTCGGTTCAAGATATTTGGTCCAGACACTCGGCAAGTCTCGTGTCTGGCCCAAATATATTGCCATCGGGTGAGATTTCCCCATCTCACACCCGCCCCATTAGGGATAATAATAACCACATAATGTGTAATTTGACCTTTTACCTAACGTAACGATTTAAACGGGCAAGTGCTCGTTCCAGTGAGGATACACCAGCTATGATGTCGATAGAAGAAATGAATATATGTAGTTATTCAGGAAATGTTTTCCGCAAATGGTCTCTGCTATTGTTATTAGATGGACAGTTAATGAAGGAAGAATAAGAGATTAACCCTTTGAACACGTGAGGCCGCTTTACCAGCCCAGAGACATGGTACGTCATACATTCATTAAGTAGGATGCCTGCTAAGTTAAGGGTGGGGTAGACCTAGTCCAAACTTGGACCCACAGTCCGTAATATAATTTTTGGCGTTGGTGCGGCCTGTAGGTCCAACGCTCTCGATCTCCGTGGTGTACTATATGGCCAGTAAACGATTTACTTGCTGGTCTATCTCGCCTCGTGAGAACAATATGGCATATCCTGAAGCTTTGTGTTAGTATGTGATCGGAAAAAGAATATTTACTGAGCAATTATATCTATATAAAAACGTGTCGATCGCTTGATAAATTCTAAAAAGTTGTATTTTCACTCGAAAATCCTCAGCTGATCAACAACGGAGGTCGCCATGTTTAAATTGAAATCTTCGGGAGAGTGTTTGACTAATGGAATACCGGACGCATAAAACGGAACGGGCTCGTATCGACGAAGCACGGTTGAATGACGGCGCGTTTGAATCTCGGTGCTTTTCACTTCAATCGTCATCATTTCGAACACAGTCAACGCGCAACGAAATTTCACACAAAAAAATATTGCAACGCACACCCAGCTTCCACTTCGTCGATACGAGCCCATATTGTTCTCACGAGGCGAGATAGACCAGCAAGTAAATCGTTTACTGGCCAAAGAGTACACCACGGAGATCGAGAGCGTTGGACCTACAGACCGTACCAACGCCAAAAATTATATTACGGACTGTGGGTCCAAGTTTGGACTAGGATAGACCAATCAATATTTTCAACGTGCAGCCACGAGGCTGCAAGTTGAAAATATTGATTGGTCTACCCCAAATAATGATAATGGACTCTTCTAATTGCTGCATTTCAGCTGACGTGGAAGATACCACCAGTGTTCAAAGGGTTAATTCAATTCTACTTCTGAAAACAATTCACTCACGTTACCACCACCTCGACTACTGACGTCATTCCGGTATTTCTATTGCGAACGATATTTTCCGAAATGAGCTATTATGATGGTGATTTTGTAATAAATATGATTTTTCTGAAATCTATACAGAAAAATGTAGAAATTTCAGTTTTCTGGGATGAATAATGCTCTCATGCATGGGGATGGACTTTGATGCGCGCTTTGTTTCGCTTTTGTCTTCCATGCCTCATCCGAGATGTGTCTGGCTGAAGTTAGTTGGTAACTATTTTTAACTCCCATCCCTTATACTCATGTTCTTTCACATGCAAAACATGCGGATGCATTGCAATCGTATTTCGTTCAATATTTTTATCATGAACCTGTTGCATTTAAGTGTAAGTGGCTTAAATGACATCCTTCCCGTTCTGATTTATTAGGTTGGAGACCAAGTGTAAATGACATAATAATGCATAGCCCTTCATATGCCGGAAGTAGGGGGAGCGTAAAAACATGGAGTGTTTTCTTATGAGAATTGTATAAATCACTAAAGGTGACACCTTATATTTACTGTAGTATTTTAGTTCTTGTTTTTCCCCGAAAAATTGTTGCCATGGGGAAGTCACAGTACTGTAAGGGGCGGTGGAACTGGGAGATGAAGGAGGGGGGGGGGGGCGGATGTCGGCGAGGTGGTGGCAGTGGCAATGAGATTTTCCGGGGGAGGGGTGTATACCTGGCACTCTGTGTCGGTCGGTAGACGGAGTTGGTTTCCGCTCTCCGATTGAAGTTCCGAAACCATAATTGTTACGTTGGTTGGGTATGGTGAGCTGAAGCACCCTATTTATTTTGGGTTCGTCGTGCAGGAGGACAAAGTCAGAGTGACCTTGAACTTGAAATTTTCCAGTAGTTAGTTTCCTCTCTCTAGTTAAAATTACGCTTGGTTGATCGAAACCAAAATTGAGAGAATGAACCATATTTATTTTGGGATTATTGTATCAAAGGTCAAGGTCACTGTGGCCTTTAACTTAAACTTTTCCTTTAACTTAAACTTTTCCCTTGTTATTTATTTATTTATTGATGTTTAAGGTCACATATTCATGCACAATGGCTAATCATGACCGTGACAATTTTACGGATGGAGGAAGCCGGAGTACCCGGAGAGAACCACCGAGCAACGACGAGCAGCTGCCGGCTCCCCAACATCGTAACTCTGCACAGCAGCACAGGCAGGGTTAGATTGATTGAAGACATGCGTACCATCGACGTGCAGTACGCCTTAGTACACGGCGTCATCGTGCCCCCATGCGGGCAATGGAGATGAAGTGTCTTGCCCAAGGACACAACGCGGTTGTCGCAGGTGGGATTCGAACCGAGGACCTCTCGGCTTGCAGCCTGCACCTCTACCTACTGAGCCACCGCGCTCCCACTTTTCCCTTGTTTCCGATCTCTAAAGTTCCTCTGGGACGATCTAAACTGAACGTGACATGTAGGCGAGGTATGATGAAAGGAAGAACGCTATGTATTTTGAGACCATTCCAAAGGTTAAGATCTTTGACCCTTTACCCAACTTAACGTCCATAACTGGCTAGCGCTATTCTCAAAAATCGCCAATTAATTTCATTATTTTTTCATTTTTTGTCTCAAAAACATAGGTTATGACCCCTCATTGGAACGAGCTCGTCGAGCTCGTTCCAATGAGGGGTCATAACCTATGTTTTTGAGACAAAAATGAAAAAAAATGAGTTATTCAAGAAATTTTTTGAAAGTGTCGTCTGCTTTTCATGTTAGGTAAAGTGTTAAAGATCGAGGCGATGTATGATGAGAGGAAGAACGCTATTTATTTTGAGATCATTCCAAAGGTTACCATCATTAAAGATCAAGGTCACAGTGACCTTTAACTTACAAATTTTCCTGGTTTCCTCGTTAATCAAAACCCATGAACCCAGCTTGACATGTGGGTTGAGTATGATGAGAGGAAGAACCCTTTTTAGCTGGGAGCTATTGCCCTTCATTTGGCGTCCGTCGTCTGTCGTCCGTTAACTTTTGAAACGTTTCTTCTTCAAAACAAATATGGCACGGACCATCTTTGAAGTATACCCTTTCTACTTTGTTCAAATAAAGCTACTGCCATCTTCGGGATGGGGTTAATGCTCAAAAAGCATAAAAATCTTCAAAAATCTTCTCATGAACCACCAGAGAGAATTCTTTGATATTTGGTATGGAACTTCCTTTGGTGGAAAAGATTAAATTTTGTTCAAGGCAAGTTTGTAGGTCAAAATTTGGACTCTTTGTAGAAGCAGGTCCATTTTTGGATGTACCCAAAATTTGTATTTCAAGAAACGATGTGCTGATTTGAACCAAATGTGGCATGAAGTATAATTGGGTCAAAAGTACTTGATTGATGCCTGAAATGTTTTCCCATGTCTAAAAATAGAAAAAATTCAAACGCCTATATTTCAAAACCTGCATGGACCGAAATATTGTGTTTGACGTGTAGCTTCCTTTGTGTACCTTTGGGCCAGTAAAATCAGATGGGGTGCCTTATGGGGGATGCCAATTTTAACATTGTTGGCAATGGAAAAATGCCGAGTCATCATCTTTCTTGTGCTCCATCAATTAATTTGAAATTTGTCTTCTTCTTTAAAACCACTGGGCTAAATTCAAATATTTATGGCACAGACCATCTTTGGGGTTTACCGTTTCTACTTTGTCCAAATAAGGCGGTCGGTAATCAACCAAGGTCCGAATCAGCCCAGGTCCAAACGGCCAGCATTCATAAGTAACCACCTCCACCCCCCTCCACACCTGAGCACACACCTTTTTTCAGTGAGGTGTTAGATCATCAAACAATGAGTCTTAACCCTTTGAACCCGAGCGCCGTTTTCCGGCCAGGGACATGATACATCATAACGTCATAAAATAGGGCGGCTGTTCAATAAATGAGTGGGGTAGACCAATCAATATTTTCAACGTGCAGCCCTGAGGCTGCACGTTGAAAATATTGATTGGTCTACCCCAAAAAATGAATATGGACTCTTCTAATTGCAGCCATTGACCTAGCATGGAAGATACCACTATAGAGTTCAAAGGGTTAAATAATTCTGATTATATAAGTCAATGTGCAGGCATAAATGTAATGCATTATCAGAGGGGCGCGGTGGCGTCGCAGTAACCGATTCTCGTCAGATCACCGAAGTCAGGCAACGTGGAGCCCGGTTAGTCCTTGGATGGGTGACCGTCTAAGCGATCGATTCGGACTCCCGCGTTGTGTCCTTGGGCAAGGCACTTAACCCAGATGGGGAACGATGATGTCGTGTACTAAGGCGTACTGAACGTCGATGGTGCGCATGTCTTCAACCAATCTAACCCTGTCTGTGCTGCAGTGCGGATTTACGATGTTGAGGAGCTGGTAGCTACTCGTCGTTGCTCGGTCGTTCTCTCCGGGTACTCCGGCTTCCTCCACCCGTAAAATGTCACCGACACGATATGACCTTGGCTGTTAATGTGTCGTTAAACCTTAATAAATAAATAGGTAAATAAATAAATAAATAGATGCATTATCAGCAAATGTAGACAAATATAAAACCGTTTATTCCTTGGATTCCATCTTCAGTCTGTTCTCGCTATTTCTTCGGGTTTAACGATACTTTCGACAGCCAGGATCACCTCGTGTCGGTCAGTTTTATGGCTGTAGGAAGCCGGAGTACCCGGAGAGAACCACTGAGAAAATGACATGGAGCTTCCCTACATACTAACTCCACACATGCGGGGTTAACATTGGTTGAAGACAAGTGTAGCATCAGTGTGCAGTACGCCTTAGTACAGATCGCCACCGTGCCCCACGTGGACAATGGGGGTGAAATGTCTTGACCAATCCGTTAACAGTTTACGCTAAAGAACATCGTGATGGATGACCTAAGACAAAACAATGTCGTGATGCTTTTTCGCCTTCTCTGCTTTTGCTACGCCAGCCATGCGGGCTGGTCACATCTGAACAGAATTCCCACCAAAATAAATAGCAAGGACTAACGTGCGATCTCGCTTTTGCGAGACCGCACGTTAGTTGTTGTTATCTATGCTGGCGGAAGTGAACACAGGATGCCACTCTATTCATATGAGGATGCAATGCGCCCGCTTCTCGTCGAGTTAGTCACGAAGGATTTCGAGTTTGACTCGCGAAATCTGCGGGATTAGGAATGTAATTTTTGTTGGATTTTTTTGTCGTAATCTGTAGATCGTTCGTATCTTTTGGTATCGCGGAACTAAATATTGAAATTAGAGTGAACCGCCTTAAAATGTTGCACTCGAAAATGATGCAATCTCTAAAAATAAACAGCCTTGGGAAAATCCATTGTTTCAATAAACGTTTGAAACATTTTATTGACATCTTGCATTATTGTTGAATATTCCTGATAAAAAAGAGGGTGATTTGATGACTTTTGGACCTAAAAAATACAATTTACTTTTTGTGTGTTTTTGTAGGGAATTCCCTGAAAAATATGTGCACGTGACCGGTACTTCCCTTTGTGTCAGTTTTTCTCTCTTATTTGTTGCATGACCCCCTGTTTTCAGATCAGAAAAAGTTGTCTAAAGGGCTATACTTGACAGAGATATTTGAATGCCAAAATTAAAGTGATGCGATCATATTTTTTTCCGCCTGAACGTTATAATGGTCGCCTATGGGAAAATATTTAGTTCTGTGATACCTTTTGCAATTGACGTACACCCACGTAACCTAAACGATTGTTCGCGGGTTATTTCCAGGCCTGCTTCGAGATGAAAAATGGTTGAAGTTGAAGTAATGGAATCTCACTATAGAACGCGTCATGCGACTCCCGGGTACTTGTGTATTTGGTAATAAACGATAAGTACCGCACCAGTGACGTCACCCGCATGACACGAAAGCAGGTCGTCAGCCGTATCGCAAATATGGCATATTTAACCCCCCCCCCCCCCCCCTAACACACTTTTTAACACTTTATGTTGCCACCGACAAGACCTGAGAATGGAGGAGACGGTATTTTTTTAGATCCGTTTTTCTCCCACCGGTAGAAACCATGGTACAGTAAGGCCGCCGTGGACTGGTCACTTTCCACGGGGTGGCAGTATCAACACGGACGCAATAACATTAGAGTATAAACACTTATAGGAATAATCATCAAAAATTTCATTGCTGAAGCATCGGATACAACCGGTGCTGCATTAATTAAAATTTTGCTACTGATGATTTTTTATTACCTGGTAAACGCATGCGTGGACATCACTGCGCACGCGCGGATTACGACTAGTCCACGACCACTGTACTGTTGCCTACGCATGGCACGCTTAACCCTTTACCCAACATAACGGCCAAAAACCGACCAGCGCTATTCACAAAAATCGCCAATTAATTTTCCTTATTTTTTTTATTTTTGTCTCAAAAACATAGGTTATGACTCGTCGAGCTCGTTCCAAAGAGGGGTCACAACCTATGTTTTTGAGACAAAAAATAAAAAAAATTAGTTATTCAAGAATTTTGTTTGCAAGTGTCATCTGCTTTTCATGTTTGGTAAAGGGTTAAAACCATTGTTCTCCCATCTACCAACACTTTCATGGAGCTTTCGTTTCTGAAATAATAGAATGTTTGTGTACAAGTCTACACTGTAAATTATCCAAAGTTTATGGAAGCCCATGTTCTTTAAAATAGAATCGTGTATCGATACAAAAAAATATTTACACACTGTGCCTTTAATATTAGTCCTATAAATTACATAAAGTTCAACATCCATGAGTGTGGAATATAAGAGGTGTCCCAAGTGGATTACCAAGTCTTACCGAGACTGTTTTATTGTTTTGTTATAGGCCTCCAGTACCCTTACATTATTTATGGTCGTGCAGTTCTTGCTAAATCATGAGTCACCCCTTCACAAACTTGCAAACAGTGTAAATAAAAAAGGAGGATAAGAAACTCCAACGGAAGATCTGATTCATGGCCCGACAAGTAATCTGAATTTATGAACCACTTCCACTCGCTGTGTACGCCAACATAGCTATTAGAGAAGGCCATGACAATTTTCACGTTCAAAATAACAAAGGTATTTGAACTTTCGACCGAGACCTACGTCACTTGAAAATAACATCATGGCCATTCGACCTTGATACACGACACCTTGAGTGAAACTGATATCTTCTTGAAGTTGATAATTTTATGATATGGATCAGACTGATTCTGATTTATTTATTTATTTATTGGGGTTTTACTACACTTTCAACAGCCAGGGTCACCTCGTGCTGGACTGTTTTACGGGTGGAGGAAGCCGGAGCACCCGGAGAGAACCACCGAGCAACGACGAGCAGCTGGCAGCTCTCCAACGTCGTAACTCCGAACTCTGCATCGCGGCACAGGCAGGGTTAGATTGGTTGAGGACATGCGCACCATCAACGTGAACTACGCCTTAGTACACAGCGTCATCGTACCCCCATGTAGGCAACCGGGGTTAAGTGCCTTGCCCAAGGACACAACGCGGGAGCACGAATCGGTCAGCGAAATGGCCACCCATTCAACTATTAACCACGCTCGACGTTGCTTAACTTCGGTGATCTGGCGAGAACCTGTTACCGCGACGTCACCGCGCCCCCAAACAAACTCCCAACACAGGAAGCCTGGTTCTTAACTTAACCCTTTCAAACGGGCATGTGTACATTTTTTGGGGGCTTGAAGACCACTTTTTCAGTGGACGGGTTGATCACGAAATATTATTGTTTGGTAGTGAGGATCAGTAATAATTTAATCCTACAGCTCTGCAGAGCTGTAGGATTAAATTATTACTGAACACCCCTACAAAAGCAGAATAGAATTACCCATTTCTTCTTTGGCAGTATTGTGGGAAAAGATACCAACCAGGGCGTCATGTAGGATTGAAAGAGTAAATGACTTTATGAACATGAGGAATGAGACTCAAACATAGTAAAAAAACACGTGAAATACCATCCAACACGTGTAGGCCAGTGACCGACACATGCCCTTTCAACAGCTATTACGCCAAATACAAAGGTCGAATCAGAACAAGGCAATGAATTATTGCTGTCCTCTCTGAATTCATCTGTAACAAAACTCCGCCGCATTGTAAAAAAAATATTTATTTACTCACACACCAAATATAACTAAAATTGTTTGTTTATTGGGACTTTAACCCTTTTCCCAACGAATCGGACACATCCGTCCACGTAATATGCAAATTCGGCAGTTGAAAAAATATTATTTTCAAAAAAATTTCAACAAAACCATATCATGTGACCCCTCGTTGGAACGAGCTCATCGAGCTCGTTCCAACGAGGGGTCACATGATATGGTATTGTTGAAACTGTTTTAAAAATTTGAAATGATATTTAAAATAATATATTTTGATTTCGTCTGCGTTGGGTAAAGGATTAATGACACTTTCAACAGCCATGGATCTCACTGTCTTGAACAGTTTTACGGGTGGAGGAAGCTGGAGTACTCGGAGAGAAGTATCGAATAGCAGTGAGCAGCTGACAGATTGTCCAACTTAATAAATCTGCACAAGCAGGGTTAGTGGTTGAAGGCAAGTTCATCATCGACGTGCAGTATGTCTTAGTACACAGTGCCATCGAGCCCCAACATGAGCAATCGGTATTAAGTACCTTGCCCAATGACACAACGCACTTATCGTTGCTCGGGATCGAACCATCGACCTGTCGCTTTAAAGTCCAATGATCTAACCACTGTGGCCCAGTGCTCCCTTATGCGCATGTCAAGTAATGTCTAACTATATATCCATACCATCGCCTTTATGGCATAAGTAGTAAATGTAGCCTTTCCATTCCCGTAAAAAGCTACAAGTGGAAAAGTACTTGTTTACTTTAGTAAACAAATTCTGTTTCAGTGGTGTACAGTCGCTGTTAACATGGCGTATATAAAGGTATATAGATGTACTGACTATAGATCTTACAAAATTAGTCGTTTTTTTTTATTATTTGGGTTTAACGACACATTAACAGTCAGGGTCATATCATGTCGGTGACAGTTTTACGAGTGGAGGAAGCCGGAGTACCCGGAGAGAAGCAACGACGAGCAGCTGTCAGCTCTCCAACATCGTAACTCTGAACTCTGCACCGCGGCACAGGCAGGGTTAGATTGGTTGAAGACATGCGCTCCATCGACGTGCAGTACGCCTTAGTACACAGCGTCATCGAGCCCCCATGTAGGCAATCGGGGTTAAGTGCCTTGCCCAAGGACACAACGCTGGAGCACGAATCAGTCGCTGAAATGGCCACCCATCCAACTACTAACCACGCTCGACGTTGCTTAACTTCGGGGATCTGACGAGAACCGGTTACCGCGACGCCACCGCGCCCCCACAACATCAGTCGTATTTACATTTGTTACTATACAAGGAGTGTTTGTTTTTGTAACATAACATAACATAACATAACATTTATTAGCATAAAACATCCTATACAGGACAGTATGCGATAATCTACAAGTAACATGAACAAAAGTAGTACTCAAAATATTACAATTTCATCCACCAATTTTCATGATCAAAGTACTATATTTTTATTAATTTGATACGAAAAAGATCGTGGAGACGTGAACTAGAATTTCCAATACACATCACTAAACATATCATAATCGTCTGGCGAAAAAATCCCGGATCACGCTGCAGATTTTATGGCATAAACTGGGGGTTCTATTTTCAAATATTAATTTGAATTTCTCAAATATACTCAGATCAATAAAACCGTCAATCTCACTGTTCATCAGAACAAATAGTTCTGATCGAAGCTCTGAATAATGTGTACATTCCATAAGAAAATGGTATTCGTTTTCTATTTTCCCAGGGTTTGCTTCACAGTGAGTACATATCCTGTCGATAACAGGCTTCAGCGGTTGATAATGTCGCCCCTTTTCAATAGCTAACAGATGAAAATAAATTGAATTCAATTGAATTGAATTGGATTTGGTCGTAATCCACACGAGGGCAGTGATGTCCACGCATGCGTTTACCAGGTAATACAAATTATCATCAGCAAATTTTATTTAATGAAGCACCGGGTTGTACCCGATGCTTCATTAATGAAATTTTTGATGATTATTCCTATAATTAGTGTTTGGAATCTAATATTATTGCGTCCGTGGAAATATTAACCACCCATGGAGAGTGAACACTCAACGGCGGCCGTACTGTAATATGACCGGGTTAGATCATATTTAACGCTTGAATCATCGTCCCAGATAATACATGACAATAATTCAATTGGTAATGATGATGATTCTTAAAAAATGAAAAATTTACTTAATCGCACGTTTCGGATTGATACTGAGAACGTTTCCATTGTAAACAATCTTTGACATTATCTCCCTTGAATTCTTTTACGTGTGTGATGCTTGGTGCACATTCGCCCATGAGCGTTACATTTCTTTAACATTCAGTGTTTGCTCGATTTCTTTCTCTACTTTGTGGTGTATACCATACATCAACAGATTTTGACTGGTGAATCTGAAAAAAGAGATTTTGAAAGAATTTTCCTCATATTGCACTAAGTTGACATTTGAGCTTCCATGGTCTAGATTTGAACAATTTGAACTTGACACATCTAAGTGTGTTGTATACCAAATGTCAAAAGATTTTGTTTGTTAATTCTAGAGAAGACAATTTTTAAAAGATTATTTCTTATATTGCACCAGGTTAAAATTCAGATTTCCATATAGAACCCAAATATCAGTCCAGTGACTTGATTTGAACAAACTTGAATCTAACCCCATAAGGATACTGGATACCAAGTATAGAAGAATTTGGACACGTGGATCTGAAAAAGATGTTTAAAGAATTTTTCTCACATTGCACTAAGTTAAAATTTGGCTCCTATAGGGAGCGCAAATATGAAGCCAGAGACTTGATTTGTACAAACTGGAATCTGCCCATGCCCCTTAAGGAAGTTGTATACTAAATATCAAACGATTCTGCGTGGAGCTCTGGAGACGAATTTTTTAATTTTTCAAAGACATTTTCTGGGTGCGAAAAGATTTATGCACTTGTGGAATCCTCCCCCCCCCTCCCTCCCCGTGTACCTGGCAGTTTTATTTGAACAAAATTGAATTGGCATATGACAGAACATACATATCAAATTTGGTTCAATTTGGCCCAGTAGTTTTTGAGAAGTCGATAATGTAAAGTTTACGACGGACGGACGGAAAGTTATCACTAAAGCTACCCTTGAGCTTCACTCACGTGAGCTGAAAAGCATTAGTTTCATTTAGTACTAATCTTATTGTAGATTTACCAATAAAAAACACTGACTTCATTTTAGTTAAAATTACTAAATAACATTTCTATTCGGCGAAACCGTGACCTCCATTGATATAGACCATCACTCAATCTGCATTAGTAACTGACTGCTAATTAATTATAGGCTGTCGACATTCCGAGACTGAAACATTGGGATGCGAAGCAATAAATTGTTACTGAAGCTGAAGTTGAACCTCCCAACAAAAGCCCTTCTCTTGTTCACAGCAATGGTGATGGAGATCCAATTAAGAAACGCTGTATTGAATAGGGTTAAATGATACAGAAATCTACTGACTTCAAAGCTAAAATTTATAGATTTTAATAATGATTAATATTTATGATAACACTATAAGTCTATTTTAGGAAGTCATTTAGCAGTGATGTCAGGTACTGAACCATTTCTTTTAACATCGTTTTCAATTGCTCAAATTTATTATTATCCTGAAAAATGAATGGGTGTTTTAGAAGATATATACACTTTGCGTATAATAAGCTGTACGATTTTTATATTAAAACCGTTTAACCAGTTATGAATAAATTTTTGCGCGAAGGAAAATACGTCGTTCAACTGTAACAACATAATAATAATATGCTGGGGCGGCGGAACGTTTTTCAAAGTGTGTGGGTTGGGGGAGGGGATGATCGGGCGATGGATGGTCGTCGGTATGACGTGCCGACCATGGTTCAGTCGTGGTACGAAAATTTTAAATTCCAGGGTCCCAAAACCCCCATTTCCATGCATGTGAGCGGCTATTTTGAGATTTTTCAGGAGACTTATTTGAAAGATTTCACACTGAAAGCCGTTAATAAACGTCGGTAAAGCATACAGGTGAGGCCTATATTTATCAGCTTTGGTCGTTACGACCAAAGCTGATAAATAGACCTCACCTGCATTCTTTACCAGACGTTAACAGCAATTATACTGTCTGTGGATTATCTTGTCTGGGGTGGATTTGGTACTTGTATGTCTGCAAGATTACGATCTACTTCAGTTAATCGATTTTTTAACAGACTGTATACATTTTAGCGTTTGCTGCCACTTACTGAAAAAAATGATCCAAAATCCATCGAAACCATTACGAGAGAAACACAGCTGGCGAAAATATGGGGGAGGCTGTGGATCCGCCCCTTGTTTCACCAGTCATTGGTTGTGTTAAAATATATGCATACAAAAAAACGTGTGTTTGTGAGGGGGGGGGGGGGCTGAATCACCCCCACCCCCATTCCGCCGCCCTTGATATGTGACAAATATGAAGGGGATCAGAAATAATTTCATCCTACATCCCTCTGGGTGCCCTCTGGGGCCCTCTGGGGCTGTAGGATTAAATTTTTTCTGACCCTCCCACCAAAGAAAAGAGAGATTCGTCAATATTATTGTGATTACAATTCAGTAGAGAGATACCAATTAGTTACTCAGCGTCGAAAGGTTTAACTTCTTCGATTTTGTACAAAAATTGATGGAAAATTTTCAAAAAGACTATGGTTGGCAACAAAATGAAATGAGGGGATCAGCTCTCAAAGTTGTACATGGAATAGGCAATACTATTCAAAACAAGCCAAGACCAATACCGGGTCTGGACCTGCGTCGCTGCATGCAATTGAATCGGCAAACAGGAAGTGGCTGCACGGTAGATCTGAAAATTGCATACACGATACAACTGATCATTATCAGGCTCCAGATGAAATATAAAATCAATCCCTTGCATAGAAGCCGAGAAAAATTTGACGAAAAATTTCAATGTTCAGTGGGTACAGTAAAATTTCAAAGTAACTGCAAACAGGAAGTGGCTGCACGGCAGATCTGAAAATTAGATACATCATACAACTCATCATTATGAAGCAGCAGACCAAATATAAAATCATTCCCTTTCATAGAAGCCAAGAAAACCTTGACGGAAAAAGTGTTTCGGACGGACGGACGGACGGACGGAGTCGAGCGGTTACTAGACCTGCTCTGCTGCTGGCGACGCAGGTAAAAATCGGGACAAATATCACCCGTAACCATAGGAACGGGAGCGCGGTGGCTCAATGGTTAAAGCATTGAACTTCAAACCGGAAGGTGTACGGTTCGGTCGTGATCAGCGGTAACTGCGTTATGCCCTTGGACAAGGCACTTAATACTGATTACCCACACAAGGGCACGGTGACGCTGTGTACTGAGACGTACTGCTCATGGATGGCCCACTTTCTTTCAGCCAATACTAGCCCTACTTGTGTGGAGCTAGTAGCCTAGTACGTTAGGGAGTCTGACACTGTTGCTCGTAATGCTCGCCACTGCTCGGTGGCCCTCTCCGTGTAGTCCAGTGTCCTCCACTCGTAACACTGTCCGACACGAGGTGACCCTGACTGTCGAAAGTGTCGTTAAACCCAAATAAAAGAAAACTACAAAACCCTACAATGCCCTAAAGAACTGTATATTAACCCTTTACCTAACATGAAAAGCATACGACACTTGCAAAAAAAAAAAAATATTGAATAACAAATTTTTTTCATTTTTTGTCTCAAAAACATAGGTTATGACCCCTCATTGGAACGAGCTCAACGAGCTCGTTCCAATGAGGGGTTATAACCTATGTTTTTGAGACAAAAAAAATAGAAAAAATAATGAAAAGTAATTCGGGCGATTTTTGCTAATAGCGCTGGCGGGTTTGGGCCGTTACGTTGGGTAAAGGGTTAATTTATTACTGCCCTCTCCCAACAAAGCCGAAAGAGATTCGCCCAAACTACAGCCCTCTGGGGTTGTAGTATTAATTTTTACTGGCCCTCCCAACAAAAACAAGATAGATTTGTCAATATTTTTTAAATTAAAAATCCGTCGAGAGATTCTAGTAAGTTACTCAGTGTCTAAAGGGTTAACGACTACCGAGTTTGCGCTGAAATTAAGGACAAAAATCTAAAAATAAAAAAAAAACTATAGAAAGCAATAAAATGAAACAAGGATACCAAGAGCGTCCAAGGTCGTACATAGAATATGTTATACTCAGCTCTTCAGAAAATCCGGGACAAATGTCGTCCGTAATCATGGAAACAGAAAATAAAAAATAGGAAAATAAGGCTCCAGTAGATCTTCTCTTTTTCAGGCCATTTTTTTTGTAAAATTGCATGTGGTTGGGCGTTTTTTATTTTATTTTTTAATTTTTTAATTGTTTTATGTTTTAGGCATTATAATCTACAGAATAGCATGGGTGGTGGTGTATTCCGTCCCTTGAGTACAAGAAGGCTTTGCAGTGCAAAAGCATTGAAAAGCCTTGTTGCACTCAAGGGAGAAAATTATCAATTTCATTAACTTGGGTAACATATCAGACATAAACCATTAAATTTTCATTTTTTTAAAGTTTGCATTGGTGAAAAAAAGAGAGCATGCGTGAACAAAATGAGCATGCGGGAGGGCATGCGCAACAGACTTTAACTTTTTTTTAGATCTAACGAAGAATAATTGAAATTCCGCCTGAAATTTCATAAAGTAGCTTTCTTTACATTCATAAAAAGGACCCCAAAGGACGAATATTCTTCTTTAGGGTGAAAATGACACAAACATTTCGGAAATACTGCCGAGGATTCCCAATCCTCCCATAACTAACATTTTTTTTGAGTGGGGTTGGGGGGGGGGGGGGGGGGGGTTAGGATGTCGGTGCCTGACGGCTCGGTCATATCGGTCAACTATTTGGAACATACATTTACTGTTTTTATCAAAGACTTATGCGCTACGAACATACTTTCCATTATAATATTTATTGATGTTTAAGGTCACATATTTATGCACAATGGCTAATCATGACCGTGACAGTTTTACGGGTGGAGGAAGCCGGAGTACCCGGAGAGAACCACCGAGCAACGACGAGCAGCTGCCAGCTCCTCAACATGTAACTCCGCACTGCAGCACAGGCAGGGTTAGATTGGTTGAAGACATGCATACCATCGACGTGCAGTACGCCTTAGTACACGGCGTCATCGTGCCCCCACGCGGGCAATGGAGATGAAGTGTCTTGCCCAAGGACACAACGCGGTTGCCGCAGGTGGGATTCGAACCGAGGACCGCTCGGACCGCTCGGCTTGCAGTCTGCACCTCTACCTACTGAGCCACCGCGCTCCCTACTTTCCATTGATAAAGTACTTACATGGCAGGGAATTTATTAGGGTTTTTTGACAATGCATGCTATCAATTGCACACCACATAGGTAGAGGTACATTGTTATCTGGGTGCTTTAACCCTTTACCTAACATGAAAAGCAGACGACACTTGCAAAAATAATTCTTGTATAACTAATTTTTTTCATTTTTTGTCTCAAAAACATAGGTTATGACCCCTCGTTGGAACGAGCTCGACGAGCTCGTTCCAACGAGGGGTCATAACCTATGTTTTTGAGACAAAAAATTTAAAAAATAATGAAAATTAATTGGCGATTTTTGAGAAAAGCGCTGGCCGGTTTTGGCCGTTACGTTGGGTAAAGGGTTAAGGCCATGGTCATAAAACTCATGTGTTATTAGTTACTCTCTCCCTGGATGTGGAATTCTATCGATACTGAGTCGGACATTTAATGCACTTTCTACTCTATGTATATTTTTTGTCGGGTAAACAAGAGATTTTGCCCAACTGAGTACCCCAAAGCGTGTGTATATTTCCGTCGGACAAGCAAGGACGTCTATCCAACTTGGCATTTCATAACTTCTTGCTCAACTTCTGCCCGCTGAAGCCCATACTGAGGAGAATTTTTTTGGAGGGGGTGGGGGGATGTGTCCCCCCTCCCAGAAGTTGCGAACCTGAATTTGCCCTTTAAATGGTGTATTTAGCTGCGTACAAGTCGTTTTAACACTTTATCTAGACGAGTAACAGATTTTCAAGAATAACTAATAAACTTCCTTTTCGCCACTAAAACATATAGCTTATGACCCCTTACTGGGACGAGCTCAGAAGCTCGTTCTTGTGAGGAGACATAAGCTATTCTCCTACGACAAACAAAGGAAACACATGAAAATTTGAATTCCGGTTGTTCCGAATATCACTGGAAGGTAAAGGGTGAATTCGGCGCGAAAAAGAATATTTTATGACTTATAAATATAGCTGTGTAATTACAACTGATTGTCGACAGCCTGTAAACCAATCATCTTTTTGAATCCGAATAATTGAGTCGGGAAGTTTTGTACTTCCTGATTACTTTTACCTTCGGAGTGGCAACAATTTACTTTTTGAACCCTAATGGTGTCTTCCAAGTAATGATAGCAAATGGGAGAGTCCATATTCATTACCCAGGGGTGGACCAATCAATATTTTCAACATGCAGCCCTCAGGCTGAATGTTGAAAATATTGATTGGTTACCGAAAATCATATCATCCTGCTTGGTGAAATTATGACGTGTCATGTTCCTGGACTGGAAACGCGTCTTTTAGGGTTCAAAAAGTTAAACAATTTCAGAAAAAATTCCAAACTGGGAAGGGGATGTTATAACTGATAATGTCACACTCCCCAGAATGTTACATCAACGCAAGTAGTAGTGTATGTTCCCCTACAAGTCTAGGTTGGGGGACCTCGGTGGGGGACCTCGGAAGTGACGTCGTCCCAGAAAATACTCCGATTCAATCGAACATACCCTCCGAACATACCCCTGTCCTATTGTAGGCCTTAGGTAACATAGCAACCACGTGCTACCATAGAAACCAAGATGGCGGCCTCCAGTATACAAAATGGACGACGGAAACACGTATCACCCTAACAACACGCGCTGCGCATGCGCACTAACACAAACGTATCACTATGGGGATGACGCCACAACATGGCCGCTCACGCGGGTTACAATGACAACACAACATGGCGCCACTACGTCACGTGACATGACGTCACTTCCGAGGTCCCCCACCGAGGTCCCCCAACCTAGACCTGTAGGGGAACATACACTACTACTAACGCATAATGATTAAAAAAATGTTGTATTATTTACTTATTTATTTATTGGTGTTTAATGCCACATATTTCTGCACAATGGCTAATCATGACCTCGACAGTTTTACGGGTGGAGGAAGCCGGAGTACCCGGGGAGAACCACCGAGCAACGGCGAGCAACTGTCAACTCCCCAACGTACTAACTCCACACAAGCAGGGTTAGCATTGGTTGAAGACCGTGCACCATCGACACGCACTACGCCTTAGTACACAACGCCACCGTGCCCCACGTGGGCAATCAGGGATGTGGCTAGAGGGTTTCAGCTAGGGGGTGCCACCGGTGTAAATTCTAACTGTGAGTGGTTTCGACAGGTGGTTGCACTGCAGCGCTGGGTGATATCTTTTAACCATTTACCCAACGAGTCGCCCGCATCCGCCCGCGTAATATGCAACTACAGCTGCTGAAAAAAAATTATTTTTCGAAAAATTCCAACAAAACCATATCATGTGACCCCTCTTTGGAACGAGCTCGTCGAGCTCGTTCCAAAGAGGGGTCATATGATATGGTTTTGTTGACATTTTTAAAAATTTTTTTAAAAAAATGATATTTAAAATAATGAATTTTGAAATCGTCTGGGTCGGGTAAAGGGTTATGAACCCTTCTGAAATTTTCACTAGTCCTGAAACGGAAAAAGCATCATTTATAATGTGTCCGAGTCAGAAAATTTACCGGATTGATGTCAGAGTCGAAATTTTGAGGCCATGACAATTTTAGAGTAGGAAATTTGAAACTCAAGTTTCCAGTTGGAAATAAAAGATCAAAATTTCTCATGTTTAGTTGGAATTTTAATATTTTTCATGAACAATGTTAATTTATTGGATTTCCAACTATTTGCTTTTTGACCTCGGAATTTCCAACTATTGAAAAAAAATACTCCTAGCTGGGGGAGGGGTGGGGGGAGGTGAGACCACCCCCACCCCTGTCGCCACATCCCTGTGGGCAATGGGAAAAACTGTTGTAAACAACCGATGAGGTTATGAACTCCACATATTAGATGTTGTATCTTTTTCTAACGCATAATGTTATAAAGATAAACGCATACTGCTACTATTTTTTTCAACGCATAAATTAACCGATAAGACCTAAAAAAATAAAAAATCTGTTTCTCAGGACCTCCCGCATGGTCTTTTTGGCTGCCGCATGCTCTCTTTTTATAACCAATTTAAACTTACAAAAAATAAAAATTAAATGGTTTATGTTTGATATATAAAAAATTGATGAATTTGTCCCTTGAGTGCAAGAAGACTTTGCAATGCTTTAGCATTGCAAAGTCTTCTTGCACTCAAGGGATGAAATACATCACCACCCATGCTATTCTGTAGATTATGAGGCCTAAAACATAAACCAAGAACATGAACTTTTGATGGCAAAAAAGTAATAACTGAAATAAAAAATAAAATAAAAAACCGCTCGCCCGCATGCAATTTCACAAATAATGGCCTGAGAAACAGAAGATCTACTTTGTGTGGCCTAATCTTATAACTTTACGTATACTCAGCCCGGTCAACACTGTTTCAGAAGAACTCCAACTTGAAGTCACGTAGCTGCTAATTACCATCTTCAACACGTATGTATCCTTTGGGATGAGTTCTTGCCCTGTTATGGGAACCTCAGTTGGAGACCCCGCCCGGGGGACTTATTTTGAGGGGACCTAGTCACGTGACATACATTCAGGTAGCCATAGTAACCCTCTATCGCCTGACGTGTTTCAAGGTGCCAGGTCAGGGAAATGACCAATTTGGGGGAATGTTTTTAGCCGGATCAGAATCTCGCAAGATTTCTGTCCAATTAAACCGTAATCATGGGAGGGAAACGACGCGCTATGTTATCCGTAGGGTATGTTTACCGACAGTCTCCTCTTCCAGGAGAGTATTATATCATAGTCGTGTGACCCCTTTTTGGGGTTGGGGGGGGGGGGGTGAAATACCCGCCTATTTTGAGAAACTAAATCGCAAGTTTCGTACATTTCTCCTGTTATAACACCATCCTATTATTTGTTTAATTTGCTAAAAGTTTTTCTAAAAGTTAAGATTGATGAAAAAGGTGGAGTTGGAGGTGGTAGGTATGGTGGAGATGGAGGAGGAGGTGATGGAGGTGAGAGTACAGGTGGTGGGGGCCACTTGGAGCAGGGATTAAGAGGATGAGGGCGGGGATAGGATGAGGAGGAAGAGAAGTGGTGATCAGGAGGATTGAAAGGGAATGGGTAGGGATTAGGAGGAGGAGTAGAAGTCACAGGATTGAGATATCGAGGTGATTGTGGAGAGAAGGCCCTGGGAAAAAGCTATAAGAATGTAGTACTGGATAGTATGCTAGTGTAGTGAAGGTTGTGGAAGAGGTGGGGGATTTGGGATTACATGTTTTGGAGTCGGTGGAGTCACTCGGAGCAAAGATTATGGGGAGGAGAGGGGGGCCGTGGGTGAGTCATAGGTAGGGATTATGACTTTAAATTACTCCTAAACCGAGGCGGTAAACGCCGGGCCCAAAACATAAAAATGTGCCCAAATTATAGGACTTGCTGGAACACATCTATCCACACACTCATTCTGGCTTAAATTTTCTGCTTTCAGGAGTGGTGAAAGCCTTATAGAAAAATTACACTCTTTGGTTTCAAAGGAAAGAGCAGAGGCGCAAAATACTGGAGTTACCAGACTAAGTATACTTAATCTCTGTAAGACTACTTACCACCTCAGGCTTACCTGGGCTAAGAGCCCAGGTAGGCCTGAGGTGGTAAGGAGTCTTACAGAGATTGAAATATACTACTGTACTGGTATAAATCCATCAGTGACAAGGAGACCTCCATTTGGATTTGTATTTCTTGAGATATTTTGTACTGATTCCTCCAGTTAAGTGGATGGATACAAAATACTGAAAAAATAAACATGTAGACCCGAATAAAGAATGTGTGGGGTGGAATTTGATTGACGGCATTTAATGAACATGAATGTTCGTGTTGGAACTCAGGACATAAGCCATTTTGAGACACTACTCAAGTCCAGAGAAGTGAAGAAATGATATGACTGGGTGTCAAATTTTTTCCTACTGTCGACTCAATGGTTCTGTGATGTGCCCAAATTAGACCAGTCTAAAAGTCTAGATTAGGAGGAAGAGAGGGGGTGATGAGGAGGAACAAGTGGCGTGGGAGGAGAGCAGTGGCGGCGCCAGAAATTTTTTTGTGGGTGGGTGGGGGGGGGGGGGGCAACTTGGGGGGCAGACTCCCATGAAGGGGGGCAAATACGTAAAGGATCATATCATTACTTTGCTATGAGGTAGTCCAAACTTGGACCCAAAGTCCGTAATATACTTTTTTGGTTTGGTACGTCCTGTGGACGTACCAAACCAAAAAATTATATTGCGGACTTTGGGTCCAAGTTTCGACTAAATGTAATGGTAATTAGCGGTCCTCCTTTCAAAAAATCCTGGATCCGCGTCTGGTGGGTCTGTGCGTGAGAGAGAGAGAGAGAGAGAGAGAGAGAGAGAGAGAGAGAGAGAGAGAGAGAGAGAGAGAGAGAGAATGCCCGTCTGTCATAATGCGAAATCCATGATTTTTTTTAGACAAGGGATATGGATAGACATGCCTTTGTTGGCTCATAACTTAATTGTAACTTATAAGTATCTGCATCCGAGTCTTTAAATCCCTACTGCCTGGATGTGTTCATCAGCTAGCCTGAGGCTTTGGGCTAAGTGTGTATGGGGAATTATTGGGAATAAAAAAAGAGAGGGGTGTGTGTGTGTGTGTGAGAGAGAGTGACTGAATGTGTTTGTGTGTGAGGGTGGATGGAAATGCATGCGAGATGGTTGGGGGGAGGGGGCAACTGGGGGGAAGCCTTCGTTTGGGGGGATGTCCCCTCCCCATGCCCCCCTCCCCCGTAGCGCCACCACTGGAGGAGAGGCGTAGGGATAAGGATTGGGTTTGGAGTTGGGATTATGTGTGGTGTTGTTTAGGCATTGGACATTCTCGGGTATTCTTATTACTCCAATTCCTTTCTTGTCCCTTTCTATCTACCCTTCCTTCTCACACATATGTAACTCATTTTTCTACTTCTATCTCTCACTCAGATGACTACCCACGATCTTCTAGCCTATGTAAGGAATGCATTTTGATCCTCGCTCTTTCTCTTTTTGTATTGGCGTATGTTTATACACGCCAGGACTGAAACGGTTGGCTCATTTTCGTAAACGGCTAACCGAAAGCTATAACCGGATAATATCCGGTTATCCGTGGCCATTATTTCACCGAATATAGGATCAAAACTATAGGAATTCGAAAGCAGTATTCTCAAACTATTGCGTAGTGTGTATACAAACGAACGTTGTCGAGTACTCGATAACGTTCGTTTGTATACATACTACGTAATAGTTTTTGCAATTACTCAGTACTACGGAAACTGCCGATTATTGCCAAAGTCGATTATTTCTCGATATGTATAACGCGGCTTCGATGTGTAATCTATCACAAAGGAGAAGCGGCAAATTTACTACGTTTTAAACGTAGAATGACGATCACTATCGATATTTCGGATAACCGGTTGACGGTTTTTCTAATCGATTAGATAGCTAACTGGTGTCAAACCGATTATCCGGTTAACCATTTCAGTACTAAATTACACACCACCTCTCCCGCCCCTTTTAGCCCGCCTTTCCATGGTATTCATACCACCCACATCTCCTGCACTCAATCTCCGAATCCCATTGCCACCCACTACCACCCTATCATACGCTGCCAACCAGCTGTCCCTTCCACTCTTTCATACCCCTCGCAGACCACCCCAGCATCCCTTACCTTTTCTGGGTGTTTTTTCTGTTTGTTATCTTGCCTTTATTTCGTTTGCATTTATTGCGTATTGAAGGCTAGTGAAACGGAAAAAAATGTCGCTCGGGTTGATGAGGTCGTTCCGTAAAACTGTCACCGACACAATATGACCTTCTAAAAAAGGTGTTGAAAGTGTCGGAAAGACCCAATAATCCATCATTCTACATTAATGTTTCAGAACTGATGAGTTCATGGTAAGGTAGATTTCCACTCGGCGGGTGTTCTCACGGGAAATCACTCTTCATGTGCTGTACCCTCTCTGCTATCCAGTTTCGAACATGTACATGTACTTTTTCTGCGACACAGACAACCATTCGGCATCATATGTGTGAAAAAGGTACGTCCATAGTCATGACATTTTGCTCCATCCGCCCCCCCCCCCCCCCCCCCCCCACTCTCTCTCTCTATCTCTCTTTGCAGACTGGCTTTGTAGAATTTAAGGTGTTATTTAAGTATGGAAAATTAGTTTACTTTCAAATTCTCACTTCTGATATTCCATAAACTCAAATTAAATATACACAAATTATACATCAAAATGAAAATTGTGATGTATAGTACACGACAAATATATGCAATGAACTCACATAGTAACAGCAGGCACCAATGGTTCCTGGAAGTCTGCTACCGTATTCGTACCAGAAGTGATAATGAAATAATATTTCAGGAGAACACCTCGTGGCCAAATGTGCCTCAGATAACAAAGAAAAACCCAAGCATTCAAAACACGTTACGATGCAGCAATGGGGCTGCATTTTTTATATTGAAGAAGGAATCGACGGCCGACGCACACGTGCATGGCACGAGATACCACGAATTTTAATCTAAAAATAATTGCGTAATTCTCGGAAATTCAAACAGGTGTCGTGATATCTTGTAAGTGATATGGCAATCTTGCAGTCACACAATCTCATTATTTGATTTTAGACGGCATTATAGGTCTATATCAATGTTTTTTCAGCCCTCCTGGTGAGATCACTTTCAGCATCTATGGCTATATCACGATAGTAACACGTGTGAAATAGCACAAAATCCAGTTTAACCTGTCGTTTATACCTGTGCTGGGGCCAATACTGTAAAGTTTTACAACTGTATTTCCTAGAATTGTATTTTCTAGGTATGACCGTAAATGGAGCCAACAGAACCATTGACATTTTCAGTTGGCAAATTGACATATCTTTTAAAATGACAATGATTCATTTTAGTCAGTTATATTAATAGGTAGAAAATACAATTCTAGAAAATACAATTGTAAAGGTTTTATAGTATCGACTCGTGGTTACTTCAGACAGACTTCATCCACCACAGGCAATGGCTATCAGGGACTAATGCTATACAATATTTACAACTGTATTTTCTAGAATTGTATTTTCTAGTCATGACTTTAAAAGTGTTGAAATGACTCATTAGCATTTTCAAAGATGTTGCAATTTGCCAGTTGGCAAATTGCAATATCTTTTAAAATGCTACTGATTCACTTTATTCACTTATATTAACAGGTAGAAAATAAAATTCAAGCAAATACAGTCGTAAAGATTTTATAGTATTGGCTCTAGGTCCAATATTACCATTAACATAGAACGTGTTTGCCAATAAGTAAACCAGCACTGCTCCACTTCATTAGATTAACAGGGGGCGCGGTGGCTCAGTTGGTAGAGGTGCAGGCTGCAAGCCGAGAGGTCCTCGGTTCGAATCCCACCTGCGGCAACCGCGTTGTGTCCTTGGGCAAGACACTTCACCCCGATTGCCTACATTGGGGCACGATGACGCTGTGTACCGAGGCGTACTGCACGTCGATGGTGCGCATGTCTTCAACCAATCTAACCCTGCCTGTGCTGCGGTGCAGAGTTCAGAGTTACGATGTTGGAGAGCTGACAGCTGCTCGTCGTTGCTCGGTGGTTCTCTCCGGGTACTCCGGCTTCCTCCACCCGTAAAACTGTCACGGTCACGATTAGCCATTGTGCATAAGTATGTGACCTTAAACACCAATAAATGAATAAATGAATTAGATTAACAAAGAGAGATCACAGAGCGTTAAGAAGCCACCAGTTTCTTTTTGTTTATGGAGCACCAAACATCTGGATATGACACTGAGAGAAAAAACTGTGTCATGCTATAAGCTTACGGAGGTTGCACAGTACGCGGAGAATGGTTTCTTACTTAACCCTTTGCCTAACGAATCGGCCACATCCTCTCGTGTAATATTCAAATTCAGCAGTTGAAAAAATATTATTTTTCAAAACATTTCAACAAAACTATATCATGTGACCCCTCGTTGGAACGAGCTCATCGAGCTCGTTCCAACAAGGGGACACATGATATGGTTTTGTTGAAATTTTGTGAAAAATTAAAAAAAATGATATTTAAAATAAAAAAAAATTTGATATCGTCTGCGTTATTTATTTATTTATTTATTGATATTTAAGGTCACATATTTAAGCACAATGGCTAATCATGACCGTGACAGTTTTACAGGTGGAGGAAGCCGGAGCACCCGGAGAGAACCACCGAGCAACGACGAGCAGCTGCCAGCTCCCCAACATCGTAACTCCGCACTGCAACACAGGCAGGGTTAGATTGGTTGAAGACATGCGTACCATCGACGTGCAGTACGCCTTAGTACACGGCGTCATCGTGCCCCCACGCGGGCAATGGAGATGAAGTGTCTTGCCCAAGGACACAACACGGTTGCCGCAGGTGGGATTCGAACCGAGGACCTCTCGGCTTGCAGCCTGCACCTCTATCTACTGAGCCACCGCGCTCCCATATCGTCTGCGTTGGGTAAAGGGTTAAACTCCACACCACTCCTGCAAAGTGCGTACCTCTATTGTATTGACAGTCTAAACAAACACGTCCATTCAAGTACCAACCAGGCTTGAGTATAAAATTACGTCATTTATAGATCAGTGTTGTATTATCAATTGCGTAATGCGTGGGCAAACTTTACTTCATAGTGAAGAAATGTTTTGTTTGCAAGTACAACCCACTATCGACTCCTTCCGAGTTCTATTGCTTTATACATCTCAACATTCTCATTACTGTTGACATGTTAATGACAAATATTTCTTTATACATTTCAACATTCTCATTACTGTTGACATGTTAATGACAAATATTAATAAAGATTGCAATATATTGCTTACATAGTCAAGCGAGAAAACACACCAAGCTTGATAACGAACGAACACCACGTGCCGGCATGGTAAGGGTTAACTCAGGTTCTCAAGCCATCAGTCTAATTCTAACACTGAAATTCCCAAATTTTAATGGGCAACACCCAAGTAATTATCGGGGCTGTCTCCACTACAAAAAAGTTAAACCGACATAGAACTCAAAGCTATGAATGTCAACAACGTCGAAAACTCAACCTCTCCGCATTCGATGTGCAGCCTAATGGCTGGTTCAATTTTTAATATAATGAACAAACACTTCGACGTCAGTCTTTCCAACATTATGTAAAGATGTTGGGAAAATAGCATCCAAGCTATATCGATCTCAAATCTCTTCTTCGTTAATAGAAGCCACCATAAATAAAATATAAATCACACCCATAACAAGTTAACTAGTACAATTACGTCAGGTACTGACCAATTATGGATAAGTTAAAAATAATTCAGTGGAACGCTCGAAGCGTTAACTGCAAAAGCTCACAGATGTCCGATTACTTCACAAACGTAGATGTAATTGGTATCAGCGAAACATGGTTAAAGCCAAGTAAGACATTTTTGCTAAGTGGATTCAACATTATTAGACGAGACCGTCCCGCACAACGTGGAGGCGGAGTGGCTCTCCTCATAAGGCAGGACTTGAAATATAAAATGATATCAAGCGATCACCTTGACGCAGAGGTGATTGCCGCTGAGATTGAACTAGATCACAAAAAAGTTGCCGTAATCTCATATTATAATGAACCGAAAAAAAACAGTTGACAGCAAAGTCTTTGAATTCTTTGTGAAGAAATACAAACACTGTATTTTCTTAAGTGATTTCGCCCTCTTCAATATCATCGAACAATTTGATCTTTTTGTATTAAATAACGACCAAGCCATTACCCACGTTAGTAACAACACACTCCGCCAATCCGACATCCTTGACCTTATTATAACCAGTAAATCACTAACTGATCAAATGCAAGACATATTAGTGGGGGGCGATGATTTAGGTAGCGACCACCTGTCTGTTCATGCTACATTACACGGTTGCACCGGACCCACAAGATACCCCACAATAAGTAGGAGGAATCTATCCAAAATTGACCGGGACCTCTTCAGAAAAATAATTCAGGTTAAAATAAATAACAACGACGCAATAAATACCTGCGAGCTCAAACAAGCATGTACCAATCTCAGTGAAGTCATTAACAACACACTTGATGAGATTTGTCCCAAACAGACGGTTAATCCGCGGGCCAACAAAATATCTGAAACCACACTCCAAATAATAAAACAAAAAAGAAAGGCCTTCCGTGCATACAAATCAGAAAAACTTCCAACTAAACAGGTCGAACTTAAAGCCGTGTATAATCGTCTCCACGGCGAAGTTAAAAAAGCAATAGGAAACGACAATCGCGTGAGATGAGAAAAAGCAACGGAAAATCTAAATGGATTCAGGGGGCCTAAAAAGTTTTGGGATACTTTTAAAACCCTTACTGGACAAAAACATAAAGACGCCAACAGTAGGCCTAAGGCTCTTAAGATCAGCGATGGAACTATGGCCCTGGATGACCAGGCGAAAGCTGGTGCCTTCGCAGAGCTCCTTAAGAAATACCATCGCCCCCACGAGGGCGATAGGTTTGATGATGAGTTCAAAGAAAAAGTAAACAAATTTGTTCAAGACAACAAGAAAACGTTTAACGATGCCTACTTCAGCCAAACGCTCGAGGACGGTGATGGCCATGAACTTACGGAACCGATAAGCCAAGAAGTGGCTAACACAATTAAAAAATGTAAGTCTTCTTTCACAGGAGGGGACGAGGTCTCATATAAAATCCTGAAACAATGTACCAATACTTTTTTCGGTAGATTTACTCACCCCACAAACTGCTGTCTCTCTAGTGGATACTTCTGAAAATGTTGGAAAGTAGCTACAGGAGTCATGATACCCAAACCCGACAAGGACTTGAGCAACCCAGCAAATTACCGCCCAATCAGCCTACTCAGCTGTATTGGAAAAAAATTCAAACGGTTTCTCACGACTAGACTCCGCAGCTGGGGCCATAATAACAAGTGACCTGAATAAAACCAACATTGAAAAACTACAACGGGTCCAAAATCATGCCTTGCGCGTGGCTCTGCGCAAGCCCACGTGGACATCGATAAAATAACTTCACGTGATAGCAAAAACAGACACTGTAGCAATGCGCGTAAAAGATCTTCAAAACAAATCTCTGAAGAGACTTCAAGACAGCGAATTAATAATAGAACTCAATGCGCATCGCGTCCTCAATAGGAAAACTAAATAATCTGGGGTGTGTCCATCGAAGGGGTTAAAGATCACATCATTGAGATGAGGTGAGCCAGGCATTCTGTGACATAAATTCAGAACTTGCTGCGGGTGACACGATACTCACGGAATCTTGCCTCCCGTCACCAGTGGGAGTTACAAACAGCGAGGAAAATCTCCACCTGCTGCGGGGTCTCCCCTCCCCGAGATATAAATTTCGCGGAAAAATGCTGGCTTCCCCATCCACATGTCACTGGTCGTCACGGACGGAACAGTTGTAAATTAGAAACCGAATTGCTCTAATTTCCAGCTCTCTATATTCTCTACTTCCAAAATCTCATCAGACACACGACCAAACCGAATGACAAACCATGAGCGATTGAAACAATCCTCATGCAGAGATGTGCAGAAAAGCTAACAAGACCAAGGCAAGGATTGAAACAATCTTGCCAGCAAGCAGCCCTTTTAAGGGTTTGTTTGGGTGGGGGTGGAGGTGGGGTGGGAGAGATAATTTGGAATCCCCGAAGGATAACCAGATACCTCATAATCACATACAGCATCCTATCTCCCAGAAGCCTTGGTGGATGACTCCCGTTTTTTCAAAACTAAACTGTTTGAGCTTTCTCCACTCCTTTTTTTGTAACCGCTGTGGTCGTATACCGGAGCCGCTACCAAACCGGCGTTGCTGTTTGGGTTTCTTTTCTCTTCTTCCCTTAAATTTTCCATCTCACAACATTATATTCTGGCTCGCCACCATGGCGGGACTCAAACCTCTACCATCGCCAAGCTGGAACCGAAAAGAGCCCACTCTCTAATAGTCTTGATGGCGTTGAGGGATTGATGATTGACAATCTGTCACTCCAACGTAAACTGCCGGGAATTCTAACCGCGGGCATACCCCCTCAGTCACCATTTGAGGCAATAGGAAAGCTTGGCCTGTGTGATCCAAGTGAAATAAAATAAGGTTAACCGGGTCGCAAGGGATTTGTAAATCCCACATCGTCCTTACGCGCCTTTGGCGCGCTAAAACCTTTCATTCATTCAGTCTAATTCTGTACAAAAATTCGATGTTGTTATGGTCTGGAATCAGTCAAGCCCTTAAACAGACATCGTCTGTGAGTTAAAATCAATCGTCTGGCATATTCCAGCTGGTTGGAAAAGCGAACAAGCTCTATCTTTTATTATCGAACCTCCACACAAATGTTGGATGCATTCGCCCATTTCACCGTATCCATAATTTCGGCGTAGACAGTATTGTTTGAGACGACACATTCAGGGCGTCAGGATTGAAAAGGTTAAACCCCAAATTCCCGGTTCACCACAAAAGATTCAACAGTAGTTTTTTAACGTTACATGGGCAAACGGAAAAAAAACCTAAGTCTGGTCAGCAGTAGAATGTCTCGGATGGTTCACAATTCAGCTCGACCCCCCCTCCACCAGCCATCGGACGTGAAGTCATACCGCGGTGCATTCTGGGTGAAAGCTTAAGTGGGCGGCCATATTTTGACGTCATTGCCAGTATGATACGTGGTGTTAGTGCGCAAGCGCATCGCATGTTGTATGGGTTAGACATAAGGGAGGCAAATAATGGATAGAATGCTACACTCTAACATGAGTTGGGTTAAAAATCAACCCAAATCAACTGGGTTGAGTGAATATGAACCCAAATTGGGTTCATATTCACTCAACCCAGTTGATTTGGGTTGATTTTTAACCCAACTCATTTTAGAGTGTAGGGTCAAGAATTGCCAGAAGAGGTCCCACAGTCAGTAGAAAGTCCAAGATCGCCGGAGACTGGAATTTTTTAGGAATCCGAGCTATATAATCAGTTTTATGGAGGTTGCATGGTCCTTTTCGGTAATTCAAGTCATTGTTGGGTTGTTTCTGCTGATTCGACTTACATTGAATAAAACAATAAAACAAGTTACAAGTCAGCATACCCCTATGTCTATAATTCTACGTGTGCCTCATAGTAACAACGTGATATCACATAAATAAAGATGTCGGGTCGAACACACAAAGCAGACGCGGGAAACACGCGTCTCCCAAACACCACCTATCACCATGGCGATGATGTCATAGTTCACGCGGGCTACCACAGTAACACTCACAACATCCAACGTGCCCCGTGGTATGACATCACAGTCGAGGTTCGGGGACTGGGCCGGTGGTTTTGTGGTAAAAATGCGAGATCTACACACTAAAAACTAAAGTGTTAAAACTGACACTTTCACCCACCTATTCTAACTCTTAGGGTTTGATTTTAACACTCAAAGTGCAATGCTTTAAGCACTTAGGCATTACAATCGTCAGACATCTGAAACGTGAATGGATGGCACTTCCCATGTGTCTAGCATTGGTGGTTCTTCCAGAATCGTCCATAATTTGATTTGCGCTTGGTGGGTACATAATTAAAAGGACACAACGCAGATGACGCGGATCAGGCTCGAGAATTCGAGCCTGATCCGCGTCATCTGCGTTGATTCCTTTTAAGTGTCGCTACATTACACTTGTCAAGTGGTATTATTGTAACACCTGTCAAGTTCTGGGATATCTACACTTGAACAAAGTGCTAGTTCAGCACTCGGTAAGTGTTAAATACAGCACTTCAAGTGTAGTTTTTAACACTTTAGTTTTTAGCGTGTAGTCTGACCAGAGGCAGCGGAAGCTCGATAAAAGTGGAGGAGCCCAACTTTTCAAGGGTACCGTAGTTCGGCCCAATGGGAGAAAAGTTAAAATCGTATAGCAATAAATGTACAGTGACATACTATAGCCTCTCGTTTAGATGAGCACGCCACGGTGTGGTCACTGTCCTGTCCATTTCTTCTACTTCTATTATCCTCCAACCCGAAGGCTAGCATTCGGGTTGGAAGATGGGTGAAGTAGAAGAAACGGACGAAGGTGGGATTCGATTCTTTTGCCAAATGTTGCTTGAATTTGAAATAATATATGACAGGGATGTCTGTGTATTTACACGCTTGGGTGCGCCCATTTTAAATCTTTATGTAACCGCGCAATAGGTCTGTGGAAAAAAGTAGAGGGACACGTCTTCTCTGTGCCCCGGGTTCCACCGCCTCTGAATCTGGCCAGAAAAGAAGACATCACTATTCCTCTCTCAAAAAGTATTACAATACTGTGAACATACGGTTGATTACGATAAAGTGACTGTCAACCATCTCTCGGGTAGGGTACTACGTATCTCATATTTCGGACCGAATAGAATCGATAATCCAATTACACAGATGACTTCGAATCGAATCCAACCGAATCCCCAATCGAATTTTATGACCCTTCAAGCTGTAAATATTCAGTGCATCTTCTTTCAACCTCATATATTGCCAGTCCCCACTCAAGTATTGTATACTACTCAAAATTTGCTAAGCACCAAATATGTAAAATTTGCGAGTGACATATTTGCGATATTATTGGTGGATATGATTGAGGAATGTATTGAGATGGTCCCCAGTTTTTACATTAGCTCTCTTGACGGGCAGACTTTTCGTGACAGTCATGGAAAGCATGTACCCATTGATTTTCATGATGTTTTCATGTACTGTCTACATGTACATGGTATGTGTAGGGTATTCAATCTTGATTTCAACACAAACCCTTGTGATTGAATGATTGAATATGGCAAATACAAATATAAGAAGACATTTGTCTGAAGCAGAAATGTGGCGGGCTGTAGGGATGATGGAGCAGGGGGTTACCCATCATCAGGTTGGTGAGGCCCTTGGTATGCACCATACGGTGATCACCAGACCCCGGGCATGATTTCAGCAGTATGGCACACCAGTAAGACGGCATGTGGTGGCAGAGACAGGGCAACATCTGCAGCTGTAGACCGGCTTTTGATCATCCAGGCCCATAGGAGCCGCTTTACCGCAGCAACCTAGCTTCGCAGTGACCTTCAGGCTTCAGAATGCGTCCGGGGTAATGTTTCGACGCAGACTATCCGGGCAAAGTTGCACGAAGGTGGTCTCCGATCCAGAAGACCATGTATTCGCATACCGCTGTCCTAGAACCACCACCAGGCACGATATCAATGGGCCATGGGCCACGTTGATGGACCAAAGAAGATTGGCGACCTGCCCTTTTTACAGATGAGTGATAGTACTGCCTAGACCACACAGATAGGCGTTCCAGGGTATGGAGAAGACCAGGAGAGAGATTCCATGCAGCCAACATTGCTGAGCATGACCGATATGGTGGAGGGCAATCGTGGTCGGGGCGGAATCAGCAGGTATGGACGTACAGAGCTCTGTGTTCTTGAGCGTGGTACATTGACTGCACGGTGGTATATTGATGAGATCCTGGATGTCCACGTCAGATTGTATGCAGGTGCAGTGGGTGATAGATTCATTCTGATGGACGATAATGCCCGTCCTCATGCTGCCCATGCTGTCGAGGAGTACTGACAGAGGGAGGGGATTGAGCGTATGGACTGACCAGCAAGATCCCCTGACCTCAGTCCAACCAAACATGTCTGGAATGAGTGGCAGCTTGCAATTTCAGCCTGTTAAGTCCAGCCAAGAAGTATCCAGGAGTTTGGTGCCATGCTGGTTCAAGAATGGAACAACAAGGACGACTAGGAACCTGATTGGGAACATGATAAGGCGTTGTCAAGCTGTAATTAACAGTAATGGGGCTCATACTCGATATTGATCCCATACAAGTTCCCTCCGTCAACTTTTTGGCAGATTTGAAATATTTCCTCTTTTACCAATAATATCCATTTTCCATGGTTATCGTATTCAAAAGCTGAAAAATAATGTCAAACACAAACAAAATCTTAATTTCTATACTTAAATCATTAAAGATATAATTAACTAAAAATATATATACACTTTTCATTACAATATTTCAACTAAAACGTAAAACAGGTAGTCGGATATACTTAGTGCTTAGCAAACTTTGAGTAGTGAATTCAATTGTCATTCGCCTGTTTCATCAATCTAAAACGTGGAATTTCCACCACGAAATCCATGTACAGTACATGGAGAGTGTATTATCACTAAATCACCCGCAGAGTGGAGATTCCACCCAAGCAATAATTGCAAATTTGTTGCAAAGCCTAACCAGCACAAGCAAAGTTTCAGCCAAAGGACCTCCGGGTTAAACCCGGAGGTCCATTGGCTGAATGAAACATTGCTTGTGTTTTTTGTCGATATGTACAAAATTTGAAAGTTATAGCTTGGGTGATAACTCCACTCCGCGGATGATTTAGTTACAATCCACTCTCCACGTATTGTATGTTTCAGAAGGCAAGACCCCGCCTCCCCCCCCCCCCCCCCGCTCCCTTAACTGCGCTATCACGTGGTCTCCTCTACCGTAGACCCGATAAGAGAAGAAGAGTTCAAGAAGAGAAACTTGGTAGGAATTTGAGAACATCTTGAAGATTCGAAAATTTCCGAATCAGCACGGCTTGAATCTGTTCATTTATTGGGGTTATAACGACACTTCCGACAGCCAGAGTCACCTCATGCGAAGCAGTTTTACGGGTGGAGGAAGCCGGAGTACCCGGAGAGAACCACCGAGCAACGGCGAGCAACTGCAAAACTCCCCAACGTACTAACTCCGCACAATCAGGGTTAGCATTGGTTGAAAAGTGCACGATTGACGTGCAGTAGGCCTTAGTACACAGCGCCACAATGCCCCCCACGTGGGCAATGGGGGGGGGGGGGGGGGGGGGGTGAAGTGTCTTGCCCAAGGTCACAACGCGTTTGCCACAGGTGGGATTCGAACCGAGGACCTCTCGGCTTGCAGCATTGCACCTCTACCTACTGAGCCACCGCGCCCCGATTTTTGTGAATAGCATTGGACGAACATGGCTGTTGCAGTCGGTAGTGAGTTAAAGAAGTCGAGAACGTTTGGAAATTTTTTTTAACTATAAAAGCGTTCCAGATATGGAGGTGGGCGGTATTGGAGTTTTGAGTTCGGTATCGGTTTTGGTATTTTTATGAGCGTGGGGGAGGGGAGGGGGCATGCCCCCCCCCCCCCCCCCCCCACACGGCTCGAATCGAATCGCCGAAACGATTTCGAATCGAATTCAATTTCGAGAGGTCCTGCTGCCCCGGGTCTGTCATCGTAATTTTGCGGTAACCCTTTACCTAACGAATCCGTCGCGTCCACCTGCGTAATTTGCAACTTAAACAATTAAAAAACATTTTTTAACAATTTCAATAAAACGATATCTCGTGTCCCTTAGAGCTCGTTCCAATGAGGGGTCACGTGATATAATTTTGTTGATATGTTTTGAAACTGGCCATCCCCACCCCAGTTCTTACATGTGATAATGTAATCTTTTTGATCTGCAGGTAAATTCTCTCTCCGTTTTCTTCATATTCATATCGTCAGTTATTGACATTGGGAGTTCAGTGGCTCAGTAGGTTGAGGTGCTGGCTGCAAGCCAAGAGGTCCTCGGTTCGAATCCCACCTGCGGCAACCGCGTTATGCCCTTGGGCAAGACACTTCATCTCCATTGCCCGCGTGGGGGCACGATGACGCCGTGCACTAAGGCGTACTGCACGTTGATGGTACGCATGTCTTTAACCAATCTAACCCTGCCTGTGCTGCAGTGCGGAGTTCCGATGTTGGGGAGCTGGCAGCTGCTCGTCGTTGCTCGGTGGTTCTCTCCGGGTACTCCGGCTTCCTCCACCCGTAAAACTGTCACGGTCATGACTAGCCATTGTGCATAAATATGTGACCTTAAACATCAAAAAATAATAAGAAATAGTTATTGACATTGATTCATGGAAAGATACTACGTTCCAAGAATGAATTGTTAGGGGTTGGCGAGTAAAATAAATGAAAGTGTCAATGACACTGTAGCTTAACTTGTATGTGTGTTGTGTTTGATGAAAAGGATAATGTTTCAATATTTATGAAAGGATTATGAAATAAGACAAGAATTGTGATAATTGGGAATATGTTAATTTCTGTTCCCTGTATAATATGTTTACAATAAAAATAATACGAGGCGTAAACTGTATAAAGAATTCAAGGGTTGAGTTAATGTGACCCTCACAATTAATGAATATGGCCCTCACAGTTCATGTATGTTAACGAAAGTTACCAAGTTACAGTGAAATTATTCCAAAACGAGTCATCCTATCAAGTTACAATGAAATGCCTTCATAAATACGACCTGTAGACTGTGCTAAAGGTTTTCGGGCTTCAGGCCTGTGTAGCCATCACGGTTGACCGATCGCAACCAAAAGGGGACGTCCTCATCGACATTATACTGAGTCATCATACCAAGTTACAATGAAATCCTTTCATAAATACGACCTGTAGTCTCTGCTAAAGTTTTTGGGTTTTGATCTCGGGCAGTCGTCTTGGTTGAATGATCGCGACCAAATGGGAAAGTTCTCATCTAGGCATTATCTGGAGTCATCTTACCAATTTACAAAGATATAATGAAATCCCTTCATAAATAGCACCTGTAGGACTGTACTAAAGATTTTCGGGTTTTGGGCTCGGGCAGCTGTCATGGCTGAATGAATGATCGCGACCAAAAGAGGACATTCTCATCAAGACATTATCTGGAATCATCCTTCCAAGTTACAATGAAATCTCTTCAGAAATATGACCTGTAGACTGTGTTTAAAGGTTTTCGGGCTTTAGGCCCCTGTTGACCTCCTCAATTGACCAATCACGACCAATAGGCGACGTTCTCATCTAGACCTTATATGGAGTCATCCTACCAAGTTACACTGAAATCCCTTAATAAATACGACATGTAGACTGTACTAAAGGTTTTAGGGTTCTGGGCTGGTGCAGTCGTCACGGCTGACAGATCACGACCAAATGGGAATCATCTAGAAATCATAAGAAGTCATCTTACCAAGTTACAATGCCCCCCCCCCCCCCCCCCTATTAAATATGACATGTAGACTGTGCTAAATGTTTTCTGGGTTCGGGCTTGACTGTCGTCACGGTTGGCAGATCTTGACCAAAAGGGGATGTTCTATCCAGATATATACAGAGTCATCCCACCAAGTTACAATGAAATCCCTTCATAAATCATAAATACGACCTGTAGACTGTGCTAAAGGTTTTCGGGTTTGGGGCTCTGGCAGCCATCACGTTTGACCGATCGCGACCAAAAGGGGTCGTTCTCATCAAGACATGGACCTTCAAACCTGCATGTGAAATTTCGTGACGATCGGACAAGAACTACGGGGAGTAGCTTGTGCTAAAGGAAAATGTGAACAGACTCACATCACAGACTCACAGACTAACAGATTTCCGCACGCGTGATGGCAATAGCTTATCTTGACTTTGTCAAGTTAAGCTAAAAGGGAAAATAAAAAGGAGTTTCCATCGAAATCAGCCTTCAAAACCGTTTTCATCTGGGACATTAGATTCTGTCTCTAATATTATATAGAGGTTTTATACCAATTTGATTACATGTGTGGTGGGAGCACGGCGATTCATGGGTTAGGTCATTGGACTTTACAAGGATGTCAAGGACAAGTTTTTTTTTATAACTATGTGTGCTCTCCTTTTTCACCCGCACTGCACCAGTTACATGCAATTGTACAAATGTACTGTCGGAAGCGTTTATATAGGCCATGTCAGTTCACTGAACTCTATTTCTGTCTGGGAAATAAAATGATGTTTAACCCTTTACCCAACGCAGACGATATCAAAATTATTATTTTAAGCATCATTTTTTAAAAAAAAATTTCAAAAATTTTCAACAAAACTATATCTTGTGACTCCTCATTGGAACGAGCTCGACGAGCTCGTTCCAATGAGGGGTCACATGATATGGTTTTGTTGAAATTTTTGGAAAAATAGTATTTTTTTTCAGCTACTTAATTTGCATATTACGCGGTCGGATGTGGGCGATTCGTTGGGTAAAGGGCTGAAGGTCGAGGGTACGGTTGCTGACCCGCGCTACCTGCGTTTTGTTCGTGGACAAGGCACTCAATCCTGACTGCCCATGTGTGGTCGCGGTGGCGTTCAGAACCAAGACGGATTGCGCGTCGATGGTGCACTTGTCTCTAATCGCTGTTAACTATGCTTTTACAAGTTGGAGAGGCTGTCAGTTGCTTGTCGCTGATCGCTAGTTCTCTCTGGGTTCTCCGGCTTGCTCCATCCGAAAAATTGTCCGACACGAGGTGACCCTGGCTGTCGAAAGTGCCGTTTAACCCCCCTCCAATTTAATATTTAACCTTTACCTAACGATTTGACCGCGCCCGCCCGCCCGCCGCCCGCCCGCCCGCCGGCCCGCCCGCCCGCCCGCCCGCCCGCGTAATATACAAATTCAGCAGCTAAAAAAATTGTTTTAAAATTTTTTTTAGAAGAAAGGCACAATATGATGTCTCCGACCACGTTACTTGAACCTTTTAGAGGAGAGAATATAATTGCGAACCACATTAAAATATCTCCCGGTTTACTTCGTACAGGAAAAATTCCATTACAGCGGATCATCACAGTCAATGGTTGTCGTCTATTTCCTTTCTGCGTGGGGGCACGATGGCGCCGTGTACTAAGGCGTACTACACGTCGATGGTGCATTTATCTTCAACCAATGCTAACCCTGCTTGTGTTGAGCTGGTACGTTGGGGAGTCTGACAGTTGCTCGCTGCTGCTCGGTGGTTCTCTACGAGTTCTCCGGCTTCCTCCATCATAAAACCGCCCAACATGAGATGACCATGGCTGTTAAAAATATCGCTCAACCACCCCCCCCCCCACCCTAAAAAAGCAGTGCTGCGTATTTAACCCCAATCGGCCGCATTCACCCGCGTAATATACAAATTCAGCTGTTGACAAATTTCAACTAAACCATATCATGTGATTTCTCACTCGAACGAGCTCGTTCCACTGAGGGGTCAATTGATATGGTTTTGTTGAATTATTTAAAAAAAATTGAAAAATAGTATTTGAAAATAAAATGGTTTGATATCATTTGCGTTGGGTGAAGAGCGACGAGACAAATATTAGTCCCCAGTATTTTGTGCACGACCCTCCATGAACTAAAATTATTTTGGACAAAGGGCTTCAAAGAACTGATTAAGGAAATAAAATTGAATAATAATTTCGATTCAAGGAACAATGGGCCGCTCATATAGGATGTGGCGACAGGGGAGGTGGGGTGGGGGTAGGGCTTTTGGAGGGTGTCTCCCCCCCCCCCAGCTAGGAGTATTTTTTTCAATAGTTTGGAAATTCCGAGGTCAAAAATCAAATAGTTGGAAATTCAATAAATTAACATTGTTCATGAAAATATTAAAATTCCAACTAATGGAAATTCATTATTTTAAAGAGGGGGTCACATGGTATGGTTTTGGAGAAGTTTTTCGAAAAATAATATTTTTTTCAGCAACTGTATTTGCATATTACGCGGGCGGATGCGGGCGATTCGTTGGGTAAAGGGTTAAAAGATATCACCCAGCGCTGCAGTGCAACCACCTATCGAAACCACTCACAGTTGGAATTTACATCGGTGGCACCCCCCTCCCCCCCCCCCCCCCCCCAGCTGAAACCCTCTAGCCACAACTCTGGCCGCTCATTAGAAAAAATATCGACTCCTCTGATTTGGGTTGTATGTAAAACAGCATTCAAAACTCCACCTGTACGCCATGTGTAAGACATCAGAAGAAACGCCAAATAACTAAAATCCTTGATTAAAAAAACTTCATTGCAAACGATTTCTTTTTTCAGAAGATACGATATTTACCCCTTTACCAAACGTAAGGGCCAAACCGGCCAGCGCTATTTTTAAAAAAATCACAAATTAATTTTCATTATATTTTCATTTTTGTCTCAAAAACATAGGTGATGACCTCTTTTTAGGAGCGAGCTCGTTCCAATGAGGGTCATAACCTATGTTTTTGAGACAAAAAAATGAAAAAAATTAGTTATTCAAGAATTTTGTTTGTAAGTATCGTCTGCTTTTCAAGTTAGGTAAAGAGTTAAGAAGAGATGAACGGAGTTGCTCCAGGATGATCGGAAAAATTCTCTGCAAGTGTACACAACAGCTTGACACAATTCCGGTACACACATGGAAATAATTTTACCTTCGCTACTATCCGAATGAATGATCGCCACAAACAATTGTGCATTGTTTTAGCTACAATTGGGTTTTATTATAAATCAATAACTTTGCATTATTTAAAATAAAGTACAATTACCGCTTCCATTAAAACCCACAGCAAATATATCGTTAAAGGCAATCCAAAATCCAATTGCTTGGACACACACGCTATAAATAGAACATTGCGCACAACCTTCATATTCTGTAAAGCAAATTAGAACAAAATATATTTTTTGGACACATAAGGGTATTTTTGCATAATGAAAATTGTGGTTTCGTTAAGTCGTCAAACTGTTTTTTTTTCAAATTAACGACTCACTGTCCCTTTAAAATTCAGTATTTTATTATTTGATTTATCATAGGCGAGAGCCTGTATTGGTTAACCCTTTACTGATATGAAAAGCAGAGGACACTTCCAAACAAAATTATTAAATAAACTAATTTTTGGCGTCAAAAAACATACCTTATGACCCTCATTGGAACGAGCTCGACGGCTCGTTCCAGTGAGAGTCATAAACTATGTTTTTAACGCAAAAAATAAAATAATGAAAATTGAATGGCAACTTTTGTGAATAGCGTTGGTCGCTTTTGGGGTTTAAGTTGGGTGAAGGATTGGGGGCGCGATGGAGTTGCGGTAACCGGTTCTCGTCAGATCACCAAAGTTAAGCAACGTCGAGCCCGGTTAATCATTGGATGGGTGACCATCTGAGCGATCAATCCGGAGCTGGCAGCTGCTAGTCGTTGCTCGGTAGTTCTCACCGGTACTCCGGCTTCTCCTCCACCCGTAAAACTGTCATGGTCATGATTAGCCATTGTGCATAAGTATATGACCTTAAACACCAATAAATAAAAATAAATAAATAAATAAATAAATGAATAAATAATGGGTAAAGGTTTAAGGTTGCATTATGGCGTGAATCGTCTTGCTGCCGTGAAATCAATTCTCTATATACCCCACCTGGTCAGGGACTTCGGAAAGTGGCGGCGCCAGAAATTTTTTTTGTGGGGGGGGGGGGGGGGGGGGCAACTAGGGGGAGCAGACTCCCATGAAGGGGGGGCAAATACGTAAAGGATCATATCATTACTTTGTTATGAGGTAGTCCCAACTTGGACCCAAAGTCCGTAATATACTCTTTTGGTTTGGTACGTCCTGTGGACGTACCAAACCAAAAAATTATATTACGGACTTTGGGTCCAAGTTTCGACTAAATTGTAATGGTAATTAGCTGTCCTCCTTTCAAAAAAATCCTGGATTCCGCGTCTGGTGGGTCTGTGCGTGAGAGAGAGAGAGAGAGAGAGGAGAGAGGAGAGAGAGAGAGAGAGAGAGAGAGAGAGAGAGAGAGAGAGAGAGAGAGGAGACTCATAATGCCCGTCTGTCATAATGCGAAATCCATGATTTTTTTTAGACAAGGGATAGGGATATGGATAGACATGCCTTTGTTGGCTCACAACTTAATTATAAACTTATAAGTATCTGCATCCGAGTCTTTAAATCTCTACTGCCTGGTTGTGTTCATCAGCTAGCCTGAGGCTTTGGGCTAAGTGTGTATGGGAAATTATTGGGAATAAAAAAAGAGA